>VZSZ01003361.1:283-16957 GCA_013398815.1 Ibidorhyncha struthersii | reverse complement strand
CCAACCCTGACTATTCTGTGATTCTGTGATTCTGTGACTTTAGGGGTGTACATCTAGATTTATTCTGATATAATGATAATCAGAAATGTGATTTTCTGCCACATCTTACAGGGAATCCTTTTGTTTCTGCAAAGAGAGTGAGTCGCATAATTCTGTGTATGTACATGTGTAAGTAATTAAAAAGTAGGAGCATTAGCTCTAGAAAGGTAGAATAAAAAGAAGTTATTCTTTATCATAATCAGGAAGATTATTTGACTGTAATGTGTATACTAGGTTAACACAGTCCAGTATTAAGTGGTTATTTCATTAGCTTTGTAGTTTTGCTGAAGCTAAAAATTGTTTGCCGAGTCAAGGAACTTCTGTATCCCTTAAGACTATAGACCTAGCATTGCTTATTACACTTGCATGGCTTTCCAGCTGGGTTATCTTGAAAAGAATACTTGCTCTAGACAAGCATGTTCTGGACTAAAAACCCAGAGTTTGCCAATAATGTAATGTAAAACAATATGTGCAGTTTACTAAAGTTGTGACACATAATGACTACTGCCTTTCTGTTCATGAGCCCTGCTACTTTGCACTGCTTAAGGGTGCCCCAACTTGAGTTTGCTCAGGTACCGCATTAACCATGTAGCAAAGCAGCACTAGGAACGTGTCCAGGAGAAGGTGAACCTCCAGTCCTGCTGCTTTCTCCCGTATAGAGGCAAAAGTAGCAGCAGCTCCCAGCTCTGCTTGGGGCTGCGTGTGGCACTGGAAGAGGCTGATAGCTGCTCAGGCAATACCTCTTCTGGATATAAATGGCGATTCGAATGTTCGTTTGTGTCATTTGGAACTAGTATAAACTTCTGGAGTGAGCACCATTATGCAGAAACTCTGAGGGTGGTTATTAAACTCTGTTTGAAGAAACTTGTTTCTGTGATGTCCCTATACTATTTTAATTGAACTTTTAAAAATTAATAATTTTTAAAATTGTTTGTTTGGATTTGAAAGATGAAGGGAAACCTTGTAGAACACTAGATAAATACTCTCTGAATTTTGTAGCTGTATCATGAACTTTCACATTTGAATCTTCTGTCTGTGGGTTCATTTCTTGGAGTACTATTTTCACCACCCTTATAAGCAACAACATAAATACTGTGTGATTTGGTGTTTGTGGAAGCTACTAATCTGATCTATTTGTAAGACTTCCAATGACAAATCATTGACGAGATGTTAAGATTCAATAAGCAGAAATAAGCTTTCCTTATGCTTTAACATAGTTGCTTCATACACTCACTGGAGCACTTTCAGTTGCTTAAATAGGTTTTCAGTGTCATTTTCAAAGAACCATTAAAAAGGTGAGGCAAATATCTGTAAGTTGTAAACAAAAAAGTTCAAGGAAGCGAATGGAACTGCTGAGAGACACAAAGTCAATAAATACGATTTCTACTGTTGCCATCATTTAGTATGTGTCAAAGAACACAATGATGGTGTCAACCCCAGATGAGTACTTACTGTGTGGGAGCTTTCTGTGTCACAAATTATATTTAAGTGAAAAATAAACATGCAAAAGAACCTTTTCTTGGGACTCATGTTCAGATCACAGCCTTTTTTTGCCATGGTACAGACTGGAATGGTGTCTCCCCTGCAAAACAAATCTCTAAAATATCTGTTGAGAAATAGGTCCGATTTCAACCCTCTATGTACTTCATGTGTTCATAACCACGGCCTTGAACTGCAGGTTAGCAAGATGGGGCGGGAACTATATATTTTCTGTCCCAGCTTCTCTTTCTGATACACAGTAGATGTCCTGAAGAAGCTGGTGGCACAGATGAGGCAGCTGCAGTCAGCATGATCTGCCATTGCCTAGGGTGAAGACAAACAAAGGGGAGAAAAACAGCCTCTCAGGCAGCCAGAGAAAACAAGGTTTGAGCTGCATGGTTTTGTCTGCTGGACATGACCTAAAAATAAACATATTCTAAAATTTGGAGCTATTGTAAAACCTTATTTTTTGTCAGTGAACCCAACTTTGATCTGGGTTGCCTTGAAGTTAATTGCAAAGAAAAAATTCATTGTTCATCATACTCCTTAAAAAACCTTGGATAATAGAAGGCTTGTTAAAATGTGAGATAAAATTTCTTTTTTTTTTTTGTGTGGAAAGCAGGAAAGCAGAAAGGTAGCAAGCTAAATAACTGAATGACTGATCCTTTCTGATACTTTATAAATGAGGAATTTTCAGCTTCAAGAGTGATGTACTAATGCATCATATTATATCTCAACTATTTTGTCTTTCATTCTCACATATGTTCATTTTTCAACCAATCCATTTTTATGTACAGAATGAATATTTAGTATAGGATTATCACAAATCAGAATATTATTTTGCTGTGGCTGTAAAACCTCATTAGAGATCAGTTTGGTGAATAATGATGCGATTTTTAGTATTTCTCATATAGTTGGGTTTTTTCGTTTTTTCTTTTTTTTTCTCCCCCCCCTACTGGAAAATTTCTTGCAATATATATATTCATCCAAAAGTGTGAAAAATAAGAATTCATCCAGCATTCTTCCCCAGATGATATAAGAAAAAACAGGTACAATTTTTATTTACTTAAAGTTACCTACAGTTTGCGGGTGCGCCTGTTCAACGGAGACACAATGGGTTGATTTATAGTAGATGTTATAAGCAACTTGTAGTTGTGCAGCTCAGTTGTGCAAAAGAATTTTTTTTCCCTCAGGTCTGAATATGCTGTCTTGGCACCTGTTTTTATCTGGCTTTATGGAGCAAGTTTCACCCGTGGGATGAGTGCTTATCTCTGCAAAGCATTTGCCTGTAAACATACTTCAGGCTATGGGGAACATGTTTTTTAGTTCTGTTATCTCCTGAATATAGCTCTGTAGAGAATAGTCTTTTATGTAGTAACAAAAAGAAAACATTTGGCTCTTACCATTGTGTTACAGAGTTCCATAAATACATGGCGGATGCCCTCTAGCTAGACTGACATGGAACTAACACCTGATGGCAGGCACACTACGGAATAATTGCTCCAAAGTAAAGTTTGTAGTTTCTGGAGCTGGAGAGTCTGAAATTCTGATTGCAGCAATAACTGTGTGGCAGACAAGAAGATTTGGCCACTGTAAAGGAATTCTACAGAGGAGTTCAGTGAAAATTTTATTTTATATCTGAACAGACTGTAGAAAGAGATTACTTTTTTTTAAAGTAATACCATGAACAGTTATTAAAACCTTATTTATATTATTTGTATCTAGAAATTAAAAATCAAGGAAGTTGGACATGAATGTTTGAAGTGTACTCTGAATTATTGTTACTTCTCCATGGAAATGTCTCTTGTAGAGTTCTCTTTTCCATTTTTTTCAAATTTTTCCTTTTTGGCATTAATGATAAATAAATAGGCACTATGGGGAAAGGTTAGATGGCCAAGGAGGGATGCCTGTGATTCAACGTGCTGAGCTGAGAAGCCTCCTAAGACAGAAAATTAGAAATAAGAAGTTCGAGTCTTCTCAGAAGAGTTTCCATTCTGAGCCTTTTCCAGGAGTTAGGCACCCATCCTTTCTCCTAGCACAGAGGAAAAGAGGGAGTAAGAATGCTGTTCTCCCCTTTCCTGAAATCTGAGTGGTTGTACATTCTGAGGTTTTTTGAAACTCAGTTCTGTTTGTGTGCAAGGATTTAAATATCAATTCGCTCTCCCCAGGAAAAAACAACAAACCAAAACAAAAAAAAAACAACCAAATTGTAGGCCATTATGGAGAGGGGCTGTGTTGGACATTTTTTCTGAAATTATTCCTTTTCCCATTATATTATTAAATATTTGTCATGCCAGCAAGGAAAAAACAAGTGTGAGAATGACTTCTGTGACAGCATTTTGATACTTGTAATGAGCTAAACACAGGCAAGGTGTGAGGACAGACATAATGTCTTTTGTTGGACCAGTTTGTGTAACTGAGGACAAGTAGATAAATACTGGACACAGAAGCACTTCTTCAGATCTAATATTGGAACAGAAGACTTCAAAGCTAAGTGTAAGTTAAGACTAAGGTGGTCTGAGTTTAAATTAATATCTGTTAGTTAGACTGCAAGAGAAAAGATAGTTGGTACTTTTGAAATAGAAGGGATATTAATTAAGGGGGTGGATGGGAGAGTAAGGTGGTTAGCTCTTAAGGAAAATGCATCAGATTTCTCCCTCCAATTCTAATTCCATCCAATCTTGTTCTTGCACACTCCCCTCTGAGCATATGCACCCTTTTCCCATTTTCTTCATTCCTGTATGCCTTCCCTTATCTGTATGGACCTCTACACACATGTGCAGGCTTGTACAAAATCACATATTTTAGTTCTTTCTTTCCTACTGCCTTCCCAGTTGGGTAGACCTAAAATAAATACTACTGACTCATTGCCTTGACTTTGCTTTGGTTTTCTTACATGAAACACCATCTTGTTTGTCCCAAAAATATTCAGAGAAATTTTTGAGAAATTACTTTCTTTAAAAATTGACAGCAGATGCTCCCTTTCACTATAGTTTCCAAGGAACGAGAGGCCAAACTTTCTTGAAAACAAGCTCATTGGGAAAATGGCAGAATTTAGCCTGTGACTTTCCATTTAAAAGAAGGCTAGAGAACAACCGATTTCAAAGAAGGGGATTTGGCTGTATGCAGTCTACAAAAGACAAAACTCTTTATTGTGAAAAATAACAAGCAAATTGAACTCTTAAAAAGAAAAGAAAGAAATATGAAATTTCCCACAAGATTTCGGTGAATTCGAGCTATCCTGGGAGTCTGAAAAAACATACATTCTTATGTTAGGAACAAAGAAAGTCTTAAGTACATGTTTAGTTTCTTGTGATCTGTTTTCACCTTAGCATTATCTTCTGAATTGGTCAAAATATTTTTACATGTTCTGGAAATGAATTGTGTCATTGAAAAAAAGTTATTTGTGAACAATACGTGTGGTTTTCATCTAAAGTAAAGACGTCAATTTGCTCCTTTAAATCTGTATAACTCATTGTTACACTGGAACTGCAACTGATGTTTCCATAAAGAGGTTCTGGTCTGCATCAGTTCTTTGACTTTTTTGTATAATATAAAATTTTAAATTTTCTTTACTTCTTGCTACTATATTCTTACATGCCTACTTTTACAAAAATTTCTTTGCAACTGAATCTTTTGGGGCAAAGCTGGTAAAATTAGTATCACTGAGACTAAGTCAAGCCCAATGTGACTTTGTTTGTAGCCTAAGAGTGATTTTTAAACTCAAAAACTTAATCATTGATGAACACATTCATTCAGCTTTTCATCCTATGTGTCAACAGGAGGATTGCATTTAAAATCAGATGTGTGTATCAGCAAGAGAGGTTTAGACAGCGAGCATTTTGAATTCTTACTAGTCCAAGATACCGTCTCAGACCCATCGCATTCTTGCAGTAAGAGGTTATTTTTGTCTGACCTTATCAGTGATCACCATTAGTGAAGAATGTTTGGGAGTTTGTCTGAACATGTAAAATGCTCTGCAAGTGCTATTGTTGTCATTAATACATTATTCTACTTTTTTGATTCAGATGAAAAAGAACCTAGGAACATTAAGAAAGCACCCAGTTGATGTGCTGAAACTTGATGCTGAAATTGAGCCAAATACTATTGAAAACCAAAATAACGATGAGCCACTGGGAGAAATATCAGATGGTGGTGGAAAAAGCAATGAACAAAGTGAAAATGAAGAGGGAAGTCTTACAGCACCAATAGAATTGTTGGGAGAGGCGACTTTCTTTTATTAAAATAACAAATTAACAGCGTAACTAAGTGTTATGGACTCAGGTAAGCTGGGGCACTAATTCTGTAGTGAATACTTCTTAATTCTTGTCAAGATTTGTCAGCAGTACTAATTACCTAGTTACCCAATCTTTCATTCCCAGGTCTAGGTTTACATGTGACTTTGGCTTATAGTGGAAAATACTCATTGATGAAAATGATACATTGTGTCAGTTATTACCATGATTTCTCAGCAACAACTCCTGAAGATAAATATATTTATATGTTTTGCTATGTTTGCCAGGCAGCACAGCTTTGGAGGCCTCAGACACATGGTTGGTTGGGTTACAATTGTTTTTCTCTTGCCTGCCTGCTTGCCATCAGTTAATTGAGTAGTTGGCTTCAGTATTATATTCTTGGATCTCTGTTGCTGTTGTCTCCAAGTGACCTCGGCTGATTTCTGCTGGCTCACTGTTCGTTAGCTGGTCACAAGTTCCTGCATGCAGTGTTCTTTAGAATGGGGAATGGAACCTTCATTTCAACTGATTTAACTGTTTTTTGTATAAAATGCAGTAGAGAAGGAAGGTTGATAAGGGAAGGCAGGGTGGCAAAACCCAAAATACTGGGCACTTTGCTATAACAAGAACAGTGAATTTTGTATTATCTTGTGAAAAATTGCAATTGCACAGCCACTGTCTAACTGAATCCTGAGGGTTTTCACCTCAAAATTATTCTTCATGGGAAATTTTTGAATTTGATTGGTTTTGCTCACTTTATAATACGTCTGCATGTGGTATGCAAAATAATATTAAAGCTTTTTCATGTCTTACTATTTTGGGGTTTCTTTCAGGTTTAACCTGGTATCTGTTTTTTCTGTGTTTATTGTTATTATTAATGATATAATGATTATATCAATTAAGATCTTAAATAAAGATCTCTATGATCTTATTGCTCTTAAATGTCACTTGTCTTCTTTCCATCCTAATTCTAGAATTAAAGTTTTACCTGAAATTATTAATGCCATTAGCTGAGAAATCTCTTTTTTTTGCATTGCATTGCAGACACTTACTCAAAATTGTGATACTACCAATAGCACAGGTTGTAACAGCAAGCTTGATATTCTTCAGGTTATGAACGTCCATTTTCGATATGTGTATATGTAAAGATTTTCATTGGTATAATTGTACTTTTGTGAACCATAAGTGGCAGACTTATTTCTGGTTCGTTTATATTGACATCATGTACATGTTTGTAATATATTATGTTGTCAGATTGCAGTTCTGATGTACGAACCAGAAAATACTGAGGCCAAGCAGGTTTTTCCACTTCTTGAAGAAAAGGTGTTTATGGGTAAGTTTGAGAATCACAAATACAATATTTATCGTAGAGGCATTCTTGCCTTTCACTGTTAAGCATTGAGAATTATTGTACCAGTAGAAACCTGACTTTGTGTTTAAAAAGCCAGTAATTGAGAAAATACTTATGATACATCTGGATTTCCTACATCTTAAACAGGCTACCTTAGTCTGTAAAATGTCAAAGTAAACATTATCTAGTTGTTAATGTTCGATTGTAAGTATTCATTTTACAGTATATTAAGGGAGGAAGAAAAGAGTCAAGATCTTCTTACAAACTTAGAAACAGTCTTCTAAACTCAGAACACATAGAATGGACCAGGAGAGCTCCCATCATCTGTCTCAATATAATATCAACTAGCTTACTCCAAAGCATCAATAAAGACCTTAAACAAATCTGGCTCAATCTGCACTGAAATGGAAGAGGAAGGCTCAAGAAAACTCTTATAGTGTTTGGGCAGGAAGCCTCCAGCAGAGAACACATAAAAATTAGTAAAGGAAATCAGTTTTTAAACTAACCCAGATAGATCCACACAAAGACATCTGATGATGCTCTGAGATGTTACCTGTGATCAAGGCAATTGAATTGTGCCAAAATGTAAGCTGTGTTTGTCACGAAATGGGTATTGGGCTGAAGGATGTTAACCTCATGAAGTCCCTCTGAGTTCTGTCATATGAGAAAGAAATAATGAGAAGGAAAGAATTACAAAGACTAGTTTAATCCATCTTTGGATTCTCCCAAGCCTGGTTTAGATGTATGTTTTCTTCTCTTGCATATTAACTTTAGATTAACACCACTTATTTGTGATCAAGACTTCCTATCAATTAGTATATAAAGCTACCTGGGGCAGGGGGTAGAGAGCGGGGGAATCTTCCATTCTTTTGCCGCTGTGTAGCTACAGGAAACAGGAACAGCAAAGAGGCTTAAACAGTGACTTAATTCATCTGAGCATTCTCCTATAAATGAGTGATTTTCTGGTGACCAGCTGTGCTGGTTTTAGAGCTATGTTGAGCCAATTCCAAGTGCAGAGTGGTCACACCACATTTCAGAATACAAGCTGGCTTTATAGTTTTAACCCTGCAGTCTGCCACATAATCATTACAGGACTTTCTTCACTTGCTAGAAAGGATTAATCAGTACTTAATGATTTAGTTGAAAATAGGTGAAACTAATTTCTCCGCTTGCTTTTTTTTAACTTCTTTTTAATATAAAATGCAATGCAGCAATGAATAATCTTGTGTATTTTTATGGCAGAAGAAGCACAGAAACATGCCAGTGGAGAGAGTGAAGATGATGAAGAAACAAGTGATGAAAGCAGTGATAGCAACGCAAGTACCAGCTGTTCAAATAGCAGCAACGAAGAAAATGGAGAAAGTTCTGATAATTCCAAGGAAAATTAGTTTGGAGATTCTACAGTATTTCAGTTGATGATTTTGATTCTCCAACAGGCATAGAATGATAGAATCATTTTGGTTGGAAAAGACCTTTAAGATCACCAAGTCCAACCATTAACATAACACTGCCAAGTTATGACTAAACCATATCCCTCAGCACCACTGAGGCCATTTCCTCTTGTCCTATTGCTTGTTACTTGGAAGAAGAGACCAACCCATGTTGAGGTATAATGTTTAATCATAATTGTTCTTACAAATTTCAGTAGTCTTTACTAATATCAGATCTTAGAATTTTTGTAGTCCTTGTAATATATTCAGACTTATTCCTGCAAAAATTACCTTGTTCTGTAACTCGATGACACTTACGAACTTGAGGTATACAGAAATAATTGATAAAGTATTTTCCCACTGGAACAGCAAGTCACATGGAAACTGTGATATAGATTATCAGTTGAGCAAAACATAGTATTTTAGGAGTATCAGACTTGCTATGTTCCTTTCCACCACTTGAACAGGAGAAAATGAATCTTCCAGCATGATTATATGAAACTACCTATTCTGCAAAAATGATGATGTAGTTTTGAGTGACAGAAATGCTGCCTTAACATAAAAAAACACTGCTGGCTGAAAATTATTGTGATTTTTGTAGTTAAGAATATTTCAGCTAAAAAGCCTTACCTGAGATCTTTGTAAAAATGTGTAGCTTCAATGAAAGTCTCTTGTCCATATTTGGAGATAATCCCTATAGCACTGTTAAGTAAGTGCTGGTCGTAAAACCGATCAAAAAATCTACATGACTGATAAGATTGTGACTTGCACAGATTTAGTATTCATTTACTGTTAACGTTTATGAAAGTTATAGACTGAAATGGCACGAACCACAGCTGTGATGGTAGGTGTCACTGTGGTGTAAAATATTCATCTTCAACTGGGGGAGTTTGAATTCACACTCCTGGTGAGTTTGGTCTGCACAAAGAGATTATAGGGTTGAGACTCTTGAGTAAATTTACTGCAGATATTCAGCTGTTTCTGTGGCCGCAGCTAGGCTGCAGAAAGAACAAAAGTTTAGTTTCTAGAAATGGATAAAAGATAAGTAAGCCAGCTGCTTTCCAGAGAGAAGTGGAGCACCTCTCTTTCACTTAAATTGAAAGGAATGAAAATTATAAACCTCTTTGAGGTTTTGATTCCTGATTTACTAATGTTCGTTTTAGTGTCCACATTATTCAGCTCCTATTGCTTTTTTTTGAATTTGGAGATATTTGCTCAAGACCTAAATGAATTCATAGTCATGCTTTTAAAAATGACAGGGAAAAATCATGGACTGGGAGTCATTCTTCCTACTTTATAAATATGCTGATTTTTCTGGACTGGCATTAAAACTTTAAAATGATTCAGATAAGCTCTTGAGAGTGAAATTCCATTTTAGTAGAGTATCTCAAGAATAGATCGGATATATAAACTCAAGATGGTTTACATTTTGTGCTAATATCTTCTGCCATTTTTAATGCAGACGTCTATGTGGGATGTCTGCCATATGTTTTATCTCAAATCAGTTGGTGTCCACATGGTGGGGACTAAATGAACCATGTTACAATGCTGAAAGAAAGAGATAATAAGTTAAGTGTTTTTAAAAGTTTGGATATAAATTGGCTTGTGTGTTTGTAAAAAGGTGTGCATCTAACTCAACAGATGGTACAACTCTTTTGCTTTAAAATGAAAAAATACTTTGATTAAGCTGTTCTGCTGCAGGTAAGGCATGTACCCAACTCTTACTGTATTTACAGTTTATTTTTTAAAAATAGTAAGAATTCTGTTGTACAAAACCATAAGTTATATGGGGATGGAGAATTGGACTGAGTGTAATCACATTCAGTAAAATCAACTAATGAAAACCAAACATAGCTAACATACTGTTCTGGGGTAGGCAAAAGAAAAGATACTTTTATTGTATTTTATTAAACATATGAGTACATTAAAGTTTAGTATTGCTTTTCACTACAGAAATTCTAAGGCCTGATATTAATACTTAATATTTAAGACTATATAGTAGTCATTTCATGCTATAATTTTAAGGTTATATTTCCCTTTTACCTCTGTGTAAGAAAAAACTATGTTTACTAGTGATTTGTCTAAATGTTATTGCATAAATGCTTTGCGTGTTCTTTTTCATATGAAAAATAAATGCTCGAGTATCTAAGGCTATCTAAGTTTATAAGTCTAGGAGAAATAATTGGTTAATATTCTCATGCTTAGATAGATGTGCCTACATAAGAAAATTTCCATTGGCTTCTTATGGCCTTTAGCTGCTGTGGTATCTCTGTGTTGTGTTATTTTGCTTTCAGTAATTCCTGATGCAGATCTGTTTGGGTAAATATGACAGAGAAGTTGCTTACCAAATACTTGTGACTCCTAACGGGGCTTAGCTTTGCAGTGTCTCTTTGTTTAACCCCAGTAGCATAAAGGACATGAAATCACAGATCTTTGACATAATTTATTTTACTTGAAGAGATCTTCCTGTGTTGCAGAGGTGCTTTTGCAGTTCTACAGTACTTCATCGTGGTACAAGGTACAATGTCTCTATCTCAGTAGCATCTAAAGGTCATTCCTGAAGTCCTTGTCATTAGCAGCATATTCTTGTTCTTCATGTTTCTTGTAGAGAATTACTGCAAAGTGAAAGAAAAGAATAATGGGGGGGGGGGGGGTTGAATTACTTTCAAAATGGGCATGTTATTTGCTTTCACAGTCCCGTGCTCATAAAGAAATGAGGTACATGTCAGTAGTCAGGAAGTGGCCCTCTGGGAATGGGGAGTACTTAAGGTGCTCTTAAGTTTGAATGAGTGCCATAACTGTTTTGTTTTTATCTTCATACAATGTCCATAAATGAGGTTAGGAGAAACTCACATACTGTTACTGAGGAATTGGACAGAAAAGCATGAGCAAAGACAAATGGACTAATACAGAGGGTCTCTGAAGGACTCTGAAGTTTTACTGAAACTAATTCTCTCTGGTTAATCAAAATTAGGAACCTGTAGGGAGGATCAACCTAGTGACTCTGATAACAAGAGATTATTTTGAGTAACTCAAACTGAATATGCAAAGCATAGTAAAGGGATTTTTACCTCTTCAGCTGAAAGCGTTGAAGGCTTTTAATGATGCTTTGCAGGGCTTCTCAGGACTGTCTGGGGAGCAGACTTTTTTTTAAACCAGTTTGGTTTTACCTACATTTTTAAGGAAATGTATTTGATTAAATATCTCGAATCTCACTTCTTATGTCTAATGACACAAGTTATATTTATAACTGGAAAACATAAAACTACTTTTCACTCTTTGCTGAATGTGGGATTTTTAAAAACCTCATTAGTAAACACTTGTTTCTTAATCTTTTGAGTGGTTGGAATTGGCCTAATAGTTTCTGAAAGGACTTTGCGTCTTGTGTGGGGTTTTTGGTTTAAAATTTGCATTTTCAAACTGGCTGTTGACCAACAAACATTTTAAAGTAGCAGATCAATCTGTAGTGCCTTTACTTGAACAAGAATTTCGCACAACTCTTGGCAGTTATACTTCACTCACCTAGATTCCATGCTGTGTATGTCTTGAAGAAGATCCTATTCACTTGCAAATAAACACAGTAATTGTTTTAACATGTTAAAAAAAATTTACCAGAATGCAGTCATACCAGTCTTTCTTACTGCCGAGTGCAATCTGTTGCTGTGCTTTATATAGCCTGCCTCTAGCAAGAAATGGACACGTTAATATCTGAAGGCATTGAGGGCTAACTTACACCAATACACAAGCCAGATTCCAGGTCTAACATTTCAGATACCAGAGGGGCAAATTCTGGGCTCTTTTACATCCTAGAAAAGTTGTGTGTTGGCCTTTTTGCAGTCTTGAGATCTCTAAAGCCTTTGTACAGAATTTTCTGTGAGGGAAGAGGACGGTGGAACTACATGTCTAACTTTAAGATTTTCTGTGTGGCATGAATAGCATGAGCCTGGATGTCTGTCAAATCTTTCAGAATTTTTGCTAGCTCACCTTTCAGTCAGTGTAGTTTAGTTTAGACTTCTGTTTAAAGAGGTTATTAATCTCTGAAGAGAAAAGATGACTAGTAGAAGAATGCTGAGGAGTGAAGTCCCAGGTTGGTGTTCTCCCATTGTAGTTGGAGAGGAGTGCAAGTAGCCTTGTTACGTGTCCTGTAGAAAACGGGGCTGTCGGAAAACAGAGCACTGTCTGTTGTACTCTCTTGAATCCCTTCCCAGACATTTGCTTTAAACCCTTGCAAACATTAAGTATCCCTTAAGATTATAGAGAGAGGTTATGCTTGATTCATTGTTCAGAGCAGTGCTGCTCTTTACCTGGTGTGCATAAACTTTAAAAAACTTTGTTGTGGCTGAATATGAACTGTTAAAGATAGCATGGCTAAGTTGTGTCTCTTGTTCTAGTGCTGAGTTGCTAACACCCCTCAAGATGACAGCGGCTCTGCTTTTTCCTGTGGTCATCTTCTTCAGGTACAGCTATCAAAATGCCAGCAAGAGGAGGCAAGAGCGTTTGGTAAATGTGGGCTTGCAGAGAAGTTTTGAAGAGCCGAAATAGAGGACAGGAATTTGTTACATAGATTTGAATATGTGTCTGTAACATGACAACTGTAATATAATTTTCTGCATGGGAGCCGATGTCCTCGGTTTGAATCACCTCTTGATCTGAGAGAAGTGTTTTTTCCTTAAAATTGCCCCTCAATGCTCTCATAATTTTCCATACTATCGTGCACTCCTCCCTTACCTCAGAATGGGAATCTGTTTATTGTGAGAGTGCTAATGAAATCCGCTCCGATTAGGGAATATGAACTACTCAGTCAAACAGAGAGAAAGAAGTTTTTTCTTGCCTGCCTGTCTGTATTATCTGGTGGACAAACTTGGAATATAACTTCTCAGAGTACAGTGTGCCAGCTGTCCATTTTTGTGGTTGTTCATATCATCCTTGATGTGTTTCTGTGCTATGTTTGCACCTTGTTATAAAATATAGGTATTGGTTTTCTGCTTAAACCACTTTTATTTCTATCAGGTGTACTAACCTTCCTTTTTGGAAAAGTTTTGATTTCAATTTCTATAATACTGTAGCCAAAAAGATACCAGAAGTCTGAAGGATTTCAAGTATGGTGCTGCAGAAGGCCTACAATTTCACTAGTAGTGATGACTATTTTGAGTGAACTGACAAACTTATCAAGGCAAAACCTGACTTATCCACCACAGAGAAAAGAGGGAAAAGGAAAAAAAAAAAACAAACCCACAAGCAAACCCCAACCAACAAAACAACAAGCTAGTTAAGTTCATAACTATAATGGTCCTGAAAACTTGAGACTTAGGAAAGCCCAGAACTGAGACCAAGTTATGATTTGAGAAGTGATTTTAAAAGTAGCAGAAAAGTCCATGTTTCTCATTTCCTGGGGATTCTTTATGAAATATGCTTAATTTAAATAAATCATGTATGAAAAAATCCCAGAGTCCTGCTCTCCAAATTCATTCTGAGATGGGAGAACCAAACTGCATTATCTTCTACAGCAGTGTTACTGGAATTACTTAATACTCTCATTGTAAACTGATGCCCTCCTATGGGATAAAAAGATATAATTCAGTGAGACATGTAACAATTATAACAACATATCACAAGGGGAAAATCCAGGCATTAGCTGTCTTGCCTCTACCAGGTTATTGGGGGAGGCGGGAAATAAAATTTATTTCAAACACAGGGTAAACAGTTGCAATTCCCTAAAACTGGTAGAGAGCAGACTTAGTGGGTGTACTACCACTTTTGTTATTGTTTTTTCATGCTACAATCACAGTTCCCCAACCTAAGTAATTTTGTTTGATCCATCTAGATAAATAAGGTTTTCCGTTGGGCTTTATTTTATTTTTACAGTTTGGAAGTAAGGGGGTTCTTTGCTTAATTCCATGTTCGCTTGGGGGTATTGAGAGTTGGGATTTGCTGGTGCTGTTGTTTCAGGATGTGGGTTGTTCTTTGGGATGTTTTTCAGATGAAGCAGATCAAAACGGACAGCAACACGTGCCAGCATGGATCAGGAAGGGGACATCCTGCAGCAAGAAGCCACAAAGTATGTAAAAACAATGTGCTTCAGATTAGACTTTTCTAAATGCCCTTCATCACATCAGTGCCAAATGTTCTAGCTGGCAGCTCATCTTGAGCTGTCTTTGAAATTCGAGTGATGGACATGATTCTTAAATATGGGACAATTGGGTACATCGGTGACTGACTGATCATAAAACCCAAAGCAAACATACTGCTTGCCTTCAATACATTTTTATTAAGTGCCATAAAACAGCAAAAGTTATCTGTAGAATAGGAGTATAAATCTGTAGCCTTCACCAAACTTCCATTTGTAGAATTTTCTGGACAGTGCCAAATAGTTAAAGTAATAGTTTGTTATTTTCTCTTGGCATGTTAATTCTTTTTTTATTACAGTAATTTATATCTGTATTTTTTAGCACTGCAGGTGATACCCAGGAAAGTTTTGAAATGCTTAGTTTTGAACAGTTTTGCAATTTTTCTTTGTCAAGAGTTAAGGAAATTTGTCATTTAAATTATCCCGTTCTATCAAAGATACAGGTAAATGAGACATAATTGTATACCAGAAATGGTGGGAAAAGAAACAGATAACTGATGCAATTAATATATTTTGTAATAGTGTACTGGATTACAAATGATTATAACTGTGTGATTTAAAAAAAAAAATAAATCACAGGCTGCAAAGATGAAAATAAAAAACCACAATTTCAGGAATATCACAGATGTTCAGTGTACGTACTGTTGTATACATTTTTAAGGAAAGAGTGTGCCTGGTCCAGACCAACTAAAATATTCACAACCCAAACAAAATGACAATTAGAAGGCAACAGAGACACTCCTGGAGGAAAAAACAACAATCATCATAATCACCAGAAGGCAAATTCACTTCCCTGTCTGCAGATAAATGCATAGATAACATGACTATGGTTCAGAATATGAGGAAACAAGAAACATTATGGCACAGTGCCTGTCCCCTGTTTGCTTCCCCATTGGCATGCAGTTAGATTGTGAACTCCTCACAGGGTAGCAGGAGGTGCTCCTGTCTCTTAGAATATTGTATGCAGCCCCTAGCACAGTGCCTCTTCAAACCCACAGGCTGCAATACAAATAATAAACAATTTTCCTCTGCTCAACAGGCATTTTTTGTATGCCCACAGTTATAAACACTGTATAATCATTGACTGGTTTTGTTGCCAAATGTATTTATTGCGTCACCTTCATTCCTGTGCCCACCCAGGGCACTCAAGATGCAGATTTTAGCATGTCCAGTTAGTGGATGGCGGTGATCTACAAGAGACCCCATGGTCTGGCTTTTTTATGTGAGTTCTAACCGATGTGCTGGTTACAAGCTTCAACTCAGGGAATTCTACATGTGCATCCTGCTGCCTTGCTGCTACTGTGGTGAGTGGTTTTTCCTGTGTGTTTCGCATCCTCAGTAAATGTCAGGGTTCAAAGAAAAACAAAGTCTTCTGTAGCTCCAGCCTGCAAAGGGATTCTCTGTGACCTGTGCCTACAGTGCACTCGAGCAATAGTCATAGGGAAGGGACTGACACATGGAGAGAGAAAAGAGCAAAGAGGGGTTGAGCAGAAAGCTCGGGCAGCACAGCTGGAGGGGAAGGCTTTCAACTCTCGCTGAAACCGGGACCTCTCTGAGTGGCCCCGCCTGGGCAAGAGCGTTTCAAAGGTCTCAGTTGGCGTGGCGAGCGCTGAATGAAGCCTCCGGAGCTGGAGTGGTTTGGGTTTAGGTCGGATTTTTTAAGGGGGCCCGTTGCAAACGAGAGTTACGAAGCGTGTCCTTGCGCGGTGTACCGCAGCGCTGTAGGCGAGCGGGCGGAGCGAGGAGGGACCCGCGGAGCCCCGGGGTTTGCTGCCTCCCGCTCCTCCTGTCGTCTCCGGGGCCAGGACGAGGAGACCCTCTTCAGCACAGGCTCCGAGCAGCCGCAGCCGCTACCGGGCGGGCTCTCTGCAGGCCGGCTTTGCTGCGCGTCTGGGCTTGAGATACAGCACCACCTAGAGGGAACGCGGCGCGGGGGTGGTGGTGCCGGTGCCGGTCTCGGCGGCTTTTGGTTTCGACATTTTCCAGTCCGTCCGGGAACGAGGGGGGCTGCAG
>VZSZ01003360.1:18509-72285 GCA_013398815.1 Ibidorhyncha struthersii | reverse complement strand
TCCTTTTTACAGGAGGAAGCCATAACTCCACCATCCCCAAGGTTACTCTGAAGGAGCCCAGTTACACCCCCTTCCCTTTTCAAACCTAGTGCCAGCATGCCGCTTTCCTGCTTTTTGCTAGCAAGCCCGGGTCTGTCCCCACCCCCCTTCAAATCTAGTTTAAAGCCCTGTCAATGAGCCCCGCCAACTCCTGCCCTAAAACCCTTTTCCCCCTGCGAGACAGGCTTTTGCCATCTGTTGCCAGCAGGCCTGGTGTCTTGAAAAGCAGCCCATGATCAAAGAACCCAAAGTCCTGCTGATGACACCAGTCCCTGAGCCAGGCACTGATCCGCTGGCATTTCCTGTTTATCTCCTCGTCAATCCTAGAAACTGGTGGGATAGAAGCAAACACTACTTGCGCTCCCGATCCCCTAACCAGCCGTCCCAGGGTCCTGAAGTCTGTCTTCATCGCCCTCAGGCTTTTCCCTGAAATTTCATCATTGCCTATCTGAAAAATCATTAAGGGGTAGTAGTCGACAGGCTGAATCAGGGTAGGGAGTTTCCACTGGACATCCCTAACTCTGGCTCCAGGAAGACAGCAGACCTCCCTACAGATTGGGTCTGGTCTACATATGGGACCCTCCACTCCCTTCAGAATCGAGTCCCCTACTACAAGGACCCGTCTTTCTTTCTTTACTGAAGACATTATACGAGGCGTAAGCCACTCTTGGCCTCAATGATATCTTCAAGTTCAGCAATTTGTTGTCCCTGTCCTCCTCTGGTTCCTTTTGCAAAACACCATATCTGTTTCACAAGAGCACTTGGGGTGGTGTGGGTGTAACCGGGGAGGCAAGCCTGCCACGCCGGGCAGAGACTTGTTGCCACTGGGCCCTGTCCTCTGAATCTCCACGTTCAGCCGCACTGGTAGAGGGTGGGGTGAGACAGGGAGCTTAGAGACAGGGAGCTTAAAGTGAATGCTAGCATAGGGATAGATGTAGGGAAATATTAAACGTGATGAATGTTTTCAGCTTGGCCGAATAGATAGTTTTGGGGAGACAGTCCTAAACTGGATGACTGGTCTCAGACAATCATAAAGCAGTACATGGAGCACTCAAAGCGGGAACCTAGACTATGAAGACTGGTTGAAACCAGACCTGTGATATGGCCAAGCACCAGGAACGATCTGAGCATGCCTGGGAGACACAGGTTACTCGTGGTGATGAAGAGGAGATCCTCTACTTCATCACTACGACCCCTAATGACCACCACGAGGGGATACTACGCAGACTCAAATAGGCGGAGAACTGATTTGCATGGGAAGCGGGGATAGGTAATGCATATGCGTCTTGTAACATATATTGAATATGTATAAGTAGCATAAATGCAGAGTTTTGCTTCGCATTAGGCGCACACAATTGTGGCGGGATGACCCCCCCCGTGCTGCCCAGCGCTGAGTAAAACATACCTACTTCATAACCCTCCCAGTTGTGGAGTCTTCTTTCCACATATCAGGGGAGTGCTCTGTATGTGGAGCTCTGTCTGCTCGATCTGCTTCTTTCGGGGCGAGTAGTGTGAGACTCCAGCGGTCTATCTCTCGCTCACACTCACCTGCTCCCGGAGCTCCATCACTCGGCGAAGGAGTCCCTCTACCTGGGCACACCTCCCACAGCCCTGCTCGCCGCTGCCATTCACTGTGAGAGCAGGGCACACCCTGACACCCGGGTGCCAGCGTCTTCCCGCACGAGCTCCATCAGGGCGGCCACATCAGAGCTGCGTGATGCAGAGCGCAGGGATGCCGTGGCCGCCTGCCGAGTTCTTACCATGGCTTTCCCGCTGGAGCGAGAGGCTCTCAGGGACTTACCGTGCACTGTGCTGTGCCTCGTTCGCTCGTTCGCTCGCCCCCCGTACGGTGACGCCCGCTGACCGCCCGCGTGCTGCGGGACCACCCGTTTAAAACTGCCGTGCGTGCTCTCGGCCCCACCCCCCGCCGAGTCAGCAGCCCGCCCCCGCGCGAGCTCGCCGCTTTTCCTGGCTTCGAAAGCCCCAAAAAGAGAGCTCCTCGACAGCCCTTTCCAGCCTCGACGGCCCTTCCCCAGCACGGACTTAACTTGCACTGTAGCCGGTCTCCTCGGCAAGTGGGGGATGGGGGAGAGAACTGGAAAACCAGTAAAACTCCTGGGCTGAGATAAAAGCAGCTCAGTAGGACAGAAAAGGAAGGGGAAATAATAATAATAATAGAACATAATAATAATAATAAAAGAACATAAAAACCAAGTGATGCGCAATGCAATTTCTTACCACCTGCCGACCCATACCCAGCCAGTCCCTGAGCACCGGCTGCCACCCCACCACCAATTCCCCCCCCCCGCCCAGTTTCATTGTTCAGCATGACGTCATATGGCATGGAATACCCCTTTGGCCAGTCTGGGTCAGCTGTCCTGGCTGCGTCCCCCTCCCAGCCCCCTCCCTGGCAAGGCAGTGTGAGAAGCTGAGAAGTCCCTGACTTCACATAAGCACTGCTCAGCAACAGCAAAAACATCAGTGTGTTAATGTCATTCTCATCCCAAATCCAAAACACAGCACTATACCAGCCGCTAGGAAGAAAATTAAGTCTTACCCCAGCCGAAACCAGGACAACATGATACTTCGAAGGGGTGTTTGTA
Organism: Ibidorhyncha struthersii; assembly: GCA_013398815.1. Taxonomy (NCBI): domain Eukaryota; kingdom Metazoa; phylum Chordata; class Aves; order Charadriiformes; family Charadriidae; genus Ibidorhyncha; species Ibidorhyncha struthersii. Next base: position 69,643 of record VZSZ01003360.1, on the reverse strand, counting down.
GTACGCACGGAAAACTTCTTTTTTGTGGGTGATTCACCCAGACAGTTTGTCCAATAGATAACTGATGACAATAATTTATGCCTGAAGTTGAAGTTATCCAAGGATGAGTCTGTTGTTCTTTAGCAAAAGTAAGACTTGTAATAGAAGGGACAGCAGCATGTAAAGGCCGTTTTTCATTCAATTCATTCAAATTTTCATTCAATTTACAATAATCTACTGACAAACGCCAGGTGCCGTTAGGTGCACTGAAAGGCCGTGTAGGGGAGTTATACAGGGAATGAGTTTTCTGAAAAATACCCGTCATTCTAAATCCTGAATGAGAGCAGTTACGCCTTGTGAGGCTTCAGGGTGAATACGATACTGTCATATATGGTTTTAGGTACTTTTAGGCAATTTAGGTGCAGCCTCTAATAGAAAAATAGTAGACCCTTCAGCTGGTATTTCATCCATAGAAATTATAGAAATCTGAGCTTGATGGTTTGGCACCCGAGTGCCTAAAGAAGTCTCAACATCCTGAGATTTTGATACAGCCATACCTTATATACTTAAGGGTTCTACCGCCACTAGAGGTCTCAGTATTCTTCCATGAGGCAAAATCAATTTCATCACGGCCACAGGGAGCTCCTGTCTTTTTTCTGCAATTCCCGTTACAGAAATACTTTCTCGAGTTTTCTGAATTAATCCAGGGGTGTCCTCAGCTTTAACCATTGATATTGAGGCTCCCACATCCATGAGAAAAGATTAACAGAAAAGTCAGTTACTATTAATTGTATACAAGTGCTTTCATGAATATTAAATCAAAAAAATTCGGCCACTTGGGACACATCAGCAGAACTCCCTGGGTTGAAAATTGGGATTTTCTCTATTTGTTTCCCAATAGTAGGATCAGGAAAGCAGGTGGAACATTTTCTTGTTCCTCCTCCCAGGAATATTCCTATCCAGTCCTCATTCCGCTTTCTGACACACTCTGAGGACATCTGCCTTAGCTGCTCTGTGTTAAAATTTGTAGTGGTTGTCATGACCTGAGGTGGGGGAGCACTTCTGTCTCTGGCAGGAGCCAGGAATGGTACCATGGAGGTTTAAATGACAGGGTACAAGGAGGCTGTCTTACCTGTATGATGCTCAGATAAGGAAGTGAGGGTGGAAGACCTGCTCTCAGAATCAAAATAATCCTTTTCGTTATCAGTTTTCGATGTATTTGTTCTTTCAGCAGTGCCATTCCCTGTGACTGGGCATGTGTGCTCTTGCTCTGGCTGTCGTAAAGCCAGAGGTCTGAGGTTAGTTTCTCATTGTCAGAGTAATTGGTTCTTATCATGACTATGAGATTCAAGAGCAGCTGCTCTAGCTCTCTATAAAGTATTTTGAGCTTGCTGCCTTGTGACTTTAAATAAAGTGGCTGCTGCTGCTAATGCCTCCATGAGAAGCCCAATGAAGGACCCTTGCCTGCCTTTGCTTTACATTTATGACTCTCCTGTCATCTCTGAAATTCTGCTCACAGTGTTTCCCAATTAAAACACTTTTTAGCTACTTAATTCTTATCCCAGCTACGTGTTTTCTATACCTTCTCTTCTTGCCATCTTTGCCATCGTTCTGCCACCTCCTCCCAAGCATCCATAGCCTGTGTATTTCACAGAATCCCACTTCTGACACCAATTAATGTCACAACCTAAAGAGTTACCTGGCCTGTGGGTATGTAGGGAGTCACAAACACGGGTTTGCAAGATTCTGTAATACACAAGCACATGGAGGTTTTATCCTCTAAATTACTCTACTTTATTACAGATCACCACAAATCACATTAGAAAGTATACCAATGATTAATAAAGCAGGTGTATATATATCAAGTTATTACAAATTATTATCAGCAATCAATAGCATAGCAGCAAACAAGAATAGCAGCAATGAAGTATATACATAATATTTCAGGTTACTACAAACTTATCACTAGTAAAGCAAACTTATCAATAATATAACAGCAAATATCCTTATGGCAGATGACTTATATGCATATAAATGTATATTCATAATATTAGCAGTACCAAGCGCATCAAACTGATCCCACAAGTGGGACCAAATCAAACCAACCCCAGAACTGGCCCCAGAAGTGGGACCAATAAAACGACAGAGGCTCCCTTCAAAGATGATCCATGTCACAGAGATGGGAGTCAGCCAGGTGTCCCCAGCGATGGCCCAGTAACTTGTCTAGGAGATCTCGTAGAAAAGTTTTGTCGGGAGTTCAACCTGCTTAGGAAAAGGAAAAGTATGTGCAGCAAGGGAAGTTTGCAGAGACAGAGGCTCCATTTTGAGTAAAAATATGTCATTGTTATATCACAGAGACATAAATGGATGTAGGACACCACCACCTGGAGCAGCCAATAGAGGCGGCTAAATTCTAATTTTCACCTGGGACAGCCAACAGATGATGATGTTTTCTGTTCTCTCAGACCAATTTTTGTTTTTCCAGACCGTTTTCCTGTTCTTGTAGCTAGAACAGCCAATAGCAGTTATTGATTCTTATGTTCTCAGGGTGTTTTCCCCTTTTGCCAGACTATTTTCCACTTTCCAGATAATAACTTGCTATTACAGTCCTTGGTGTTGCACTTGTTGATGGTATCTCAGGCAGTCTCGGGTTTCTAGCAACCCAGCTGCACTTCAAAGATGCCAGCTGTGCTTCTCAAGGATGCTTCTAGTTCCCAGGCCTTGTTCCCAGGCTGGCAGGCGTTGTTTCTGTTGGTATCTCAGTGGACATCATCTTCTGTTTAGTAATTTTCCTCTTGTAAACAGGTTGCCTTTAGGGCTGTTCACATCAAGGAAGAAACTTGCATTTCTGAGAGAAGTCTAAGACTTGCAGTGTGATTTGATGTGACCAGCTCTCAACCTTGAAGCTGACTGTAAAACTCCTCTAAGGAATTTTTGCAGGATTGCCTCTGTTATAACAGAACTTGAAAACCAAAGTTTCCCAGGTTCAGAGCTGAGCTGGGACAGTGAGAGGGGGAGAAAGACCAATTTCCAGAGTTGTATTCTGGTAGCCTGGCTCCTGTGCTAAGGACATCCAACACTTAGATTTTCTTTACTGTTTCTTAAACATTGGTTTTGGGTTAAAGACCTGAACCCAGCTGTGGCTGCCCTCACCATAGTAATATGATTTTATAGATGTATGAGTGAAAAAAAAACACTGATGAGTGCTTGGTATGAATTTCCTGTCTTGCACATAGTGTGTGCTTCAGGCTGGGCAGAAAACAACAGGGGCTGTCAGACAGGAACCTCCCGTGGCACTCAGCAACTTACAAAAACACTGAAGCGTAACACAGTGAATAAAAATTGTCCTGACCACGACTGTTCTCCAAGTTATGATGCCTACTGCCTTCAAGCCTCAGCTTGCTTTGAGATATTGTTACTAATTCCAAAATCTTGCAGAGAAGCTTCTGTGTAACTATAACTACCCAAGTTTTTAGAATCGGCATATTGCACGCTGCATAAATCATCATGATCTGCAAGTAATTGCAAGAGTTTTTGAGGCTGCATGCACATGCATGTGATGGAAAAACAGCTGGTAATCATGAATTTTCAAAATGCGCTCACAAAACAGCTGCTAGCAGAAGCCATGTGAATATTGATCTTGACGTGAAGTTCTGTGTCTATCTTCCCATGATTTTCTGTTTCTCATTTTAGGATTTTCCTTTCTCTCATTTTGTTTTTGGTGATGAACTGCAGTAACCAGGGGCACTCTGCCTATCGTTGACGTGAGAATTAGGCTTTTGAGTATATATGCCCATAGAAAGACACAAAAGAGAATATTATATATTCTTGGCTGGTTGTGAAACGTACCTTTGGTAGCATGCCGCAAAACTCCAAGTCTTAAGTGAAGCAAAGCAACCCTTTCACTATTTAATCCTTTACATTTTCCTAGACCTGTTTTCTGGAGAAGAAAAAAGCAGATATGATTGAAGGTCAGAGATGGGCAACTGGTGCTGCAAGAAGACTACAGCCCTGATCAGCACACCTGGGGACAGGAACCACAATTACCCTACAGGTAGGACATAACGGGAGGATTATCAGCCACATGTCTTGCTCCTGTCAGGTACGAGACAAACACTAAGTAAACCCATTTCAAACAAAACCGAACCAACGGATGCCTACGGGCCACAAAGAGACCATATGGAGTATCTCAGCATGCGCACACCCTGGGCCAGGCTGAACGACAAGCCTGGACAAGGAGCAATCACCAGGCACCGCAACCCCCTTGTTTTCATAAACGCTGCTTCATTTCAGGTTGCCAAAGTGATGCCAACCGTGGCTGAAAAGATAAATTTGGTGCTGGTTACCTCATCCATAACCACAATCCCGACCTGCTTCCAGTGTGCCTGTCCTCCAGCAATCCTCCCTGGCACCATCACCAGGAACCCCAGTTACAGGGCAGGATCCCAGTGCAGGCAAGTGTTTTGGCCAACGTGAGGTAACTTGGCAGCTTTACCTCTGGAGTGAAAGCAGGCTCTGTTACAGGCAACAAGATAACCCACATTGGAATTAAAGTGTGGCGCCTGGCGAAAAATAAACTACCAATTAGAATTAAATTTCTAATTCAATTTTTTTCCAGCTTAGTTAACAGACTTGCACAGAACAGAGCTCTTTCAAATGCTTTTGTGCTTATCTTTTCCATGTAAACCAGCTCACTAGGTAATCATATGGCTGTACTGTGCCCTGAGTCAGAAGAAACATAAAGCTCCTCTCACTGAAGAGGTAGCTGTCATGTTTGCATTCAGCAGCTCCTGCAAACAGAAGTTGGTTTAATTCATATGAATCACACTAGCACCTCTTCCTAGTCTGAATACTCCTGGAGGAGTCAGTTACATCATAGCAAATGTTGCCCTGAAGACAAAATGTCCTAACATGCGCTAGCCCGAACAGATGAAGTAGCCAGATTTAACAACTAAGAACCAAGAGAGAGCATTTTCCATACGCCATCCTGGTTTAAGATTAGCGTGAAGGACAATTCCAATGCAGGTACTGCTCTACAACCTCAAACCAGGCAACCCTGCTCAAAATCACTGATTTTTGAACAAATTCAACACAGTCTTAGCTTGACTACCTTGATGTTATTCTACTATGCTGGCGGGCTCTTCCAGGTCTTATTCTGACATATTAAATTCTCCCTGGGCACTGCACTGAAAGGCTCTAGATGTCATTCCAGGAGGGAATGTATCTCACAGAGCAAGCATGCATTGTGTTATTAATGAAGAAATAGGGAAAGAATAAGTCTGCAGTGACTGGCAGAAAGCAGGTAGAAAGGCACAGCAGGGGTTTCACGACAGGCCTTGGTCTTCAGCTGTCACCTTAATACCACCCAGCACGTGACCAGCAAGCTTCCTGATGAGCACATCCAGCACGGTTCGAAGGTACTCGATGTCAGCAAGGGTCATCCTATGGCAGCAAGAAGACACAGCAGCTTCTTCCTCTGCCGTGAACTTCTTTAATCCTGCCTGTGCTCTTCACTTCTTCTTTAACAGTTCTTTTGCTCTTAAACCCTGGACGCTGATATCTTTATTTCTACCAAAAGCTTCTCTAAGAAGAAAAACTTCAAATTTAGAGTCTGGACAGAAATCATTCCTTGACTAATCTGCAGCCATTTAAATTCTGCTCTGAACAGGATTATAAATATTTCATAACATGCCTTGTTGGTAGTGTTGCGGCTCGAGCCTACCACAATTAACACTGCTTCCTCACACCGTAGGTCTGCTATAAGTTTCCCAAAGTCAGAAGTAGTTACTGTAAGTCAAGCAGAGGGTGAAGAAGGGAAGGGCAGGGTGAAGTGAGTTGGTTTGGTTGTAAGAGATTTTTGTATTGACCAAGTTAATCCATACATGACAAAAAAAAGACAAGTTTCCCGTTAAGCTTTTTGTTTTTTCTTTTTCATTTTATACTTTGAGATGGAAATTCACACTCAAGGTTGAACAGAGATATTTGGAAAGGAGCAATTTCTGTGAATGCAGTGTACTTGCTGATAAAGCAGGGCACACTTCGAGGCAGCTTTCAGGAAGCCAGCCAGCTGCCGGGGACCTGGAGAGACAAGGGGCTGTGTATCTGCGCACAGGCTGGGGCACTGCCCACGCACACTTCCGTGTCTGATGAGATAGCAGCTGAAAATACCATGGTAGAGGCATTTACAATATACAGAAAAAAACCCTCCAACACAGGACACCTCAAAAGCATCCAGCACTGCTGCCTAAAACAGCAGCAACGGAGAAGGGGTTTCAGCTTAAATAACACCCAGCCACTCACTTGCCAGTGAAGGCTAAGCCTCCCCACTCACATTTCATGATCTGCAAGCTCACACAGGCTTAAGATCTCAGAAACAAGTCCAGGATGAGCTATAAATCTGCACCTCCAACAGGAATAAGAAAAAAAGTGTTGCTGGGTAAGAAATATTTATCAAACCCAAGAGGGAAGTAAGAAGGAAGATCTGCGAGACTCTTGTGGCAGCTGGAGTCCAGAAATTTTTGCTTCAGCTTCAAAGGAGACTATATGGGATGCAGGATATACAGATACATGTCTTCTTTCTAAGGCCCAACGCTTCAAGACCTCGTCACCTTATCTGATATGGTATGGTATTTCACATGCCAGTTGCATCCATGTCAGGTTCGCTAGAAGTACAGAAGCATGCAGAAGAAAACACTGTGGTTGTGCTTTCCACACTGCATTTCGTCATCTGCTGCTTACTTGCTGCTCACCTATAGCTCAGCCACAGGGCAGGGGCCTTACAACTCACAAACCAACCACCGCCAAACTCAATGTTAAAGAGGCTATAAAAGCAGCTACACAGCACAGCAAGATTTCAGTAATGATTTTCTGAGCAGTTATTCACAGCTGAGGTGTATCCCATCATTTACAGCAGCAAAGGCTAGGTCAGATTCCATTCCAACATTGGACCATCAAGAATGGACAGTATTTGCAATAGGGGATCATCCCAAGTTATCAACATTTCTAACAGGAGCAGCAAATCCATGGTGAGTAAGGTGTGACGGCGTTCTCTGACTCCAGTGTACCACTTGGCCTGAAAAAGTGGGTATTTGTTGTCAGTCCCAAATGATTTAATGTCACCTTGTATAAGTCCAGTCATGGACTATACTGGACATGTTTCCTGGTCATGCTTTCCCGGTATGTTTTGCACATGACCCGTATTCAAAAGTCCTCAGATTACCGACAGGCTGGATGAAATCCAGCTATTTTGCTGGGTATTGCATAACTCCATTACGTTCCATGGGCTTGCTTATGTCGTGCAAAATAAGAAAGAATTACTGCATTTTTGTGTGTGATATTAAATCACGAATGGTTTTGTTATATGGTTTTGTTGCTAAAAGTCAGTGATGGCAGCTCAGGCTAGCTTGCTACATACACGTATGAGTTCTGCAGAAGAGAACTGCAAGAAATAGAGGAATGAAAATCAAATTCCAAGGGCAAAATTGGGGAAAAAAAAAAAAAAAAAAAAAAAACAAAATGCCCAAAGGGAAATACAGCATCCTGAACAGAAATAATTTCCACAGGAGATGAAATTTGAGATAAAATTATTATAATCCTAAACAATTTACAATAAGAAACCAAGACAGCATTCATTAGCATTTGGAAAAAAAATTACCAGATAGCAAGCTTTAGCCAGAAAAGACTCAAAAAATTTCATGAACATCACCAAACCAGCATAGTTTTGCATATGAATTACTAGTTTCATACATTGAATAGAAACCTACCAGTGGCCCAAAAGGTTGGTTAGAAAAGGGCTCCACTGAACCAGTACAAATGTGGGATAATGCAGAAAGAGAAGCAGAAAGATCTCAATTCTTCCAGCAGTTCAGAAGTGGGAGCCTTCATCTGAAAGCTCGAAGTGTATTAGAAGACAGCACAGATGCTACCGTTGCCTGAAATGTATGAATCAACTACATATGGATTTGTTTTCAATTGTATTCAGCTTCACAGTTGCACCAAAACAAAATAAGATGTACAGTCAGGTCCTTCTCTTGCATCACAGCGTTAATTCTTCATTTTAAGGCAGTCTACCAGAGAGCAGATGTGGTAAGACCAGTCAGCCCTGCCAGACAACCGACTGCAGCAGCTATAAGGAAACTGAGGGTAAACACCACAGTCTGTGGGACAGGTCTGGGGTTTGTCACATTGCTGCCTGTTTCTTCTATCAGAAACCGTGCTGGCATCTTTTATGAACCTGTGTGAAGTAAAAGCACCCGTAACCCTGTAACAAGGATTTTTTTGACATCCATTTGGTCCGGACACCCGAGAAACTTCCCCTGCCTTAGTGAGAGTGACTGCTGCAGTGAAGCATGACTGATCCTTGTTATTAGGATGCCACCTCAGAGCAGCTCTGACAGCAAGGGCTGCTCCAGCAAAGACAAATAAAGAGCAAAATATGCAGGGTGATGGCAGCAAGGGAAAGTAAACTGGATGTAAAGTACCGGCAAAAAAATGGAAATAAGCTTGCAAGGTGAATGAGCTTGCAAACCCTGAGCTACAGCTATAACATGCTTTGTGTGAAGCTATGCTGACATGGGAACACAGGAGCAGCGCCTGTCACATAAACCACAAAGCTACAGGAGCAAAATGCTCCTTGCAGAAGTGGATGACAGTGAGGGCTCTTTAAAAACAAGGCCAGAGGAAAACCACAGTCCACCTCCTCCTTTTGTAGAAAGACACGTTAAAGCATTCTATAAATATGAGATTAATGTGAAAAAAATAGCACTTTTATGTGTCTTGGATGGGTTGGGGGTGTGTGTGTGTGTTTGTTTTTTTCTTTAATTATCACTATTTCTCGACAATGCAGCACCTGCTATAAATAAAACCACAAGCTGTAGGAGGTAGCATAAATGAATGCACTCTTGCATCCTCACCAAAAAGCAATTCTGTGCCCACAGAAGAGCACGTAAGATCACTGCAGTATCTCTTTTCTGTGTGTTTAAATGGGAATCCCTTGCTGTATGCTCACTGTAGCAGGAAAAAGGTTTATGGAGGCCTGGAGAGTCCAAAAAGACTCCTAAAAAGCTAATGGCTCACCTGTGGTTTCAGGAAATTTCAAGCATGGTGAAACCAAGCCACAACATGAATATTTAGTATCCATGCATCCTGTCTCGTGTCACTTTTTGGACCATAACCTTTTTTTTCCCTCTGCCTGCACTGGATAGAACTAATTCATCCTTAGGAGAGCTGTTGACGCTAATTCAGTCTCTCGCTGAAAATGATCAAATGGCCAAAGGCGGCAGGTATCAGAGATAAACCTTTATCTGTAACGAAAGACATGCTACATCTACATTGGAGAAGGACAGTGAAACAATCAATTCTTCCAGTCTCCAATCCTGTAGAAGTAGGTGCATCGAATGCTAGTCAAATAAAGACCCAGATGCGCACAACTTAGATGTTGTGGTGCTAAACTGCTCCTTCTTTGTCCCGTCAGAAGCGAGGCCGGGCGAGCATAGAGTGAGGCGAGACAGCCGTCACTGACTCTAACACTTGCTGCCTCTCAGCAGACCTCATCTGCTCAGGCACAGGGGGTCTCACTGTCACGGCTTCAAATGTACAGGAGACAGCAGTGCAACGGCGGCTTTGTTGGTTCTCTGTTCCAGATGGAGGAATTCTTCTCTCATGCTCAAAAAAAAGCTTCCAGCCTTACACCCCAAGCCTAGGGCATCACCACGCAGAAAGTAAAAAGCTTGTTTCAAAGAAACAGGAAACTCACGCGGTTAGTGATGGCAAATTATCTGATAGAAGTACTGCAAATCAGAGAGGTAAAGTCCAGGTGCAAAGTCCATTCTGCCAGTTCTGCAGGAGTTGGGGCTCCTCTGCTTTACACTAAGTCAGTGGGGTCTGACTGAATTATGTAGAGGGCCCTGCCATCTTGGAGAAAATTTCAACATAATAATAAAAAGTCAACATTTTTCATGGGAACAAGATACTCCAATTTAACAAATAAAACAAAAAGTCTTTTGGTGAAACCCCAGCCTTCTCCACAGTACAACTGCAAAAAATTTTCACAGGCCCTCAGTGGTTTCACTAAGGAGGAATATGTGCATGAGTCTACAGTGATCCCAAAAATTTAGGGAGACTGGTCTGTGGAAAAGATTTCTACACTGACTACTTTAATTAGCATGAAGTGTAGTTAACCTAGCATAACTCCACATGTATAATTCCTTTTGTGCCACTATAAAACTTAATCTGATTTAGGTTCAGCCACTTTCAAATCTATGTAAGCTAACCTGGCGAAAAGGCAATCAAACCAGAAAAAAAGAATGTTCACACTGAGAATCAAGGCACTTCGTTGAAATGAAATTAAACTTAGGCCTTATATAGCAGGAAAATGTCTTTCTGTGGACAATTCATTAGCTGGGTCTTGGCATAGATTTGGTCTCAGGGGAAACTAAAGCAGATCTTTTCTTAGAGGCTGTGAAGTTCTCAGCATCCTGAATTCCCAGATTCCCTTGATCAGAGCTTTGATAACAGAAACAAAATACGAGGATTCGTGTAAACCAGAACATTGCTTTCTGCAATGTAACAAGATAGGGAGCTTTGAGAACAGTGATGCATTTGTCACATTTATGTCTCCGTTTAACAAAGCTCCTTATGAACCACCGTGCATTATTCATCAGGTCTGCAGCAGCACTATGGATATTGTTCACCGTGCTGAGATTGTATTACATATCTGAAACACACCCACCTTTCGCTGGCAAGACCTTTGAGAATATCCCATTCTTGGGTAGGAGGGCCTGAACCAAGCGAACGTGTTTTTTTTAATGAATACTTTATTCACCAAAAAAAATAATATCGGCTGACCGGTAACTGTGAATTTGACCTAAATTTACCAGGTAGCTTTGAACCCGTTTTCAAGCAAAGGAGAGACAAGAAGATGTTATTATTTAAGCATTTTGAAAAGAAGATGTTTCAATTCTTCAAGCCAGGTTAACACCAACAGTGGTTATGGACATTACGGTCGCGATTAAGCCAACACCTTGAGAAAAGTCAGAAAGCTAACTGAGCACTCTTGAATGGAGTTTGCAATGTTCTGGTATATAGTGGTGATATATGTGCTGTATGAATTAACCTTACTTTCATTTCTGGATGGAAATATAGTTTCTTACAAAGTGATACAGGAAAACCACCACTCCATTCATGTTATTTTGCATTTAAAAGAGAAAACTTCTTAACATTGTCTTTGGAAGAAGACCAATAAATTTTGATGGAAACCAGCATCTAAGCTCCTTTTTACAACTACGTATGTTTAATATTTAAAGTGATGGTTGAAGACGTCCTTCAGGGTAAACATTCTGCTTTAGAAGAGCCGTTGTTCAGCTTTTTTCACAACACCTCCTTTCAGCCTTGCATCCTACATGGCTAACACACCTGATTTTGGCCTTGTAGGATGCTGCAGGCCTGCAACTTGTTCTGAAATAATCGGGGATTCAACTACATGAAAGACTGAAACCTAAGGAATATAGCTGCCTGCAACGAGCCTTTTGTGGGTCGCTATGCCCTTCAACTTCAAATACATACAAGGGTCATGCTATTTGGAGGGATGCTGAGTGAACTTTAAATCCACTCTTCAGACAGAACAGTAAAACTATTCCTTTGATGCATATTTATTCTTTTTTTTACAAAAACCTTTATTGCTCAAAGTGCCAAAATAATTAAGAGAAAAAAATTAAGGCACCGTCAACTTAGAAACCACAAACAGTAGAATTTAGATAAGATTTTTTTCATAGACTGATTCTGCTTCTTTTGCAATGAAGGAAAAATGTTCACGACTTCAAGTGCCTCTGATTTTTTTACGAGGTTTGCATGTTCATTAAAATCATTGACCAAATATTTTCAGTTCTTTGTGCAGCTTGTATTATAAAATACAAATACTGAACAAGCAACCCCCCCACTTTTTTGATTAAAGAAACGTGTCCCTGTTCCAGGCAGACACTGAAGACATACAAGTGTATTTCCACTGGGACTTCAACCCCTGAGCTGTCCTAGGGCAAGTTTTAGCATAGGCACCACTAACTTTTCTGCAGCAGCATTGGCAACAGCAACAGCAGAGGCTACTCATAACCTGAACAGTCAAATCATGTGCGCTCACACAAATCACCAGTGCGACATCTGTAGTCATTGAAATCTTTAGTGGAAACAAGTCTGAAGCTCACATTAAAATGTATCCACTGATCAATGCATGGCACATAAACAGCTTCCAAGAAAGCTACATACATAAAATTTCTCACACTACTATTTCAAGCTGCATCTTGGGTTCATATTCAGCAGCTCACTGGCCACAAGTTCATATGCTCCATATGATTACCAAAGTTATGCATTGTTTATATGTGAGACCTTGAAGTAGCTCTGTTATTATCACAGTATTCACAAAATGCTACATACTGTCACACGTCATAGGGTAGCTAAGAAGGTGATGTCCAATATCCAGATGCTCACTGCAGAAGCCATGTAGCAAAGGTGTCACCACACAGATAAATACAGTCCACAGTATATTCCCACCATAATCACACAACAATGTCACTATGCATGCTTTTTCACATCATATGTTGTTTTTACTGTTAATCAACCTTTCTTATTTGGTGTACTCTTAACATTTCCATACTGTTTTCATAGTAAGTATAATAACTATGGACAGATGTCCCCCAAAAACCAAAATAATTAACCCAGCAATTAGGAACTCAAAAGAGAAGCATATGAACAAACGACCTGCTCTGGTCAAAGGAATGATTAGTTAAGGACCATCCCTGAGAAATTCAGGTCTGTAAGGACTTTTTCCTGATGAGCATGGGATAATTCACCTTTTGTCTTGGAGTACTCACTTGACCCCACAGCTACTACAGAGAAGGTACACTCAACGTGAACATGTATTACATTAATGTAACAACTTCTGCACCCCAGATACGCAGGTTTTTGGTTTCGTTTTTTTAATACAGTAGCCATTCTCCCATGGAAAGCTAGAGTATAAAGCATTGGAGAAATCCCAGATGTTTATTGAACACTAAAAAGGCAAGAACACAACTGTCTTGGACAGGTCCTTAGTGAACAGACAGGAAACTATCCATGTATTACCTACTACATACACTTTTTCCTGTAGGGCTGTGCCCCATAGCATATTCCCCCGGACATCTCCTCTTTGGAATACCCAACTGATGCGGTTTCCTGGGACACAAAGGATAGTGAGACATTTCCAGAAACCACTTTCTGGTGGGTTGACCCTGGCTGGCTGCCAGGTACCCACCAAAGCCACTCTATGACTCCCCCTCCTCAGCTGGACAGTGGGGAGAAAATATGACGAAAGGCTCATGGATCGAGATAAGGACAAGATCACTCACCAATCACCATCACAGGCAAAACAGATTTGACTTGGGGAAATTAATTAATTTATTGCCAATAAAAATCAGAGTAGGATAATGAGAAATAAAACCAAATCTTAAAAAACCTTCTCCCCCCCCGCCCCACATCCCTTCTTCACCAGCTCAGCTTAACTCCGAATTTTCTCTACCTGCTCCCCTCTCGCAGTGTGGGGGGATGGGGAATGGGGGTTGCGGTCAGTTCATCACATTTTGTCTTAACACTCCTTCCTCCTCACACTCTTCCCTTGCTCCAGCGTGGGGTCCCTCCCATGTGAGACAGTCCTTCATGAACTTTTCCAAAGTGGGTCCTTCCCACAGGCTGCAGTTCTTCATGAACTACTCCAGCAGCCTTCAGGAATAGACTGCTCCAGCGTCGGTTCCCCACAGGATCACAAGTCCTGCTAGCAAACCTGCTCCAACGTGTGCTCCTCTCCATGCAGCCACAGGTCCTGCCCAAAGCCTGCTCTGGCATGGGGCTTCACACAGGGTCACAGCCTCCTTCAGGCGCATCCACCCGCTTCAGCGTGGCATCCTCCACAGGCTGCACGTGGATATCTGCTCCACCGTTAACCTCCATGGGCTGCACAGGGACAGCCTGCTTCACTATGGTCTTCACCGTGGGCTGCAGGGGAATCTCTGCTCTGGCATATGGAGCACCTCCTCTCCCTCCCTCTTCACTGACTTTGGTGAAGGGCAGGGCTCTCTCTCTCACATATTGTCACTCCTCTCTTCCAGCTGCTGTTGTGCAGTATTTTTTACCATTTCTTAAATATGTTATCACAGAGGTGCTACCAACGTCGCTGATGGGCTCAGCTTTGGCCAGTGGCGGGTCTGTCTTGAAGCCAGCTGGAACTGGGTCTATCAGACAAGGGGGAAGCCTCTGGCATCTTCTCACAGAAGACATCGCTGTAGCCCTCTCACTGCCAAAATCTTGCCATGCAAACCCAATACGCTCCTTTAACTCAAGTTTCTCATTACATTTTCTACAGCTTCCTACACCCACTTTAGTCCCAAATGACCACTGGCAGAATGACATCAACAGATTGACATAATAATAATAATGATAATAGTTTGTTGTTTCTGGCATGGAGGAGAGATCCGATATACATAACGTCTTTGAAAAACAAAGGGATCCCTCCCAGCATACACACCTCATTCTGAGCTTGCAAAGTGTCTAGAAAGGGCAAACTCAGAGACTTCTCCTTTACCAACATATGAAAGGGTCCTTCAGAGTATACTGTATTCACTCACTAGACTGTGCACATCAACACCAGCAACATTAGCATAGAGTTCAGGCACCACTAGCTCGGGCACCTGCAGTACAGCATGGTCATTGCTTGTCTTTATAGCTGTTTGTAGGGACTGGATCAGGTCTGCTGGACAAGGCCGGTTAGCTGCATTCCACTGCCAGCAGGACTTCATGATGCCATACCTGTAAGATGGAGAAGTAGGGAAGCACTGGGAATGGGAAGCACCAACACAAAGTTTTGCTACAGTCATCTCATATTTAAAATGTCTAGAGACCTCCCCTTTTTCTGCTTCATATAAGGTTCTTTCAGAGATGCTCTGAAATCTGCAACAACATAATAACGTGTGGGGACAAAGACATGCAGTTGTTTGCCAGGAAGTCAACTGTGAATATGGGAAAAGAGAAAAACATTGTTTGGTATTTCCTTTTGAAACAGCATTATAGAAGAAAAACGCTCTGAATATTAAAAGAAATTATGTCTTCACAAAAGGAAATATAATGCCTTAGATATTCTCCGTGGATGCTTTGTTCACTTCAGGGAGAATCTTGCAACTTAAAGGAGAAAGATTATTCCAGAATAGCCCTGCACCTTACAGGAAAGCAGTGCAGCAACAAAATGCAAGGGCAGACAAGGAAACAGAAATGAGCAACTTTCAAAAGCACAAACGAAAGGTTTTGGCAATCAAGGTTTTGCGCAGTAGAATCCAGTAAGGAGATGTGGCAGACATGTGAGAACAAGTCTCCTCAGCTAACAGGTTACTGTTTTGTATAGTCTAGACTTAGAGATCTTCTCTAAGATCTAGCTTTGTATGTCTCGCTTCCATTTAGCTCTGCAGATCTCAAATTCAATTGTCCATAAAGCAAGTGGCTTACATGGCTTGCTGGCAGCTTGAGGGCTGCTTCATAACGTTCTGTCTCTGCAGGTATGATAAGATGTCAGAAGGTGGCACCTCAGGATATGGTGGAGCACCTGGAAGGGCAAAAGGAATAACAGTAGAAAAACTATAAGGTAATGGCTGCAGATAGCAGCTTCTGTGTAAGAATGCCTTCCTTCCCTACCAAAGTCTTTTTTTTTCCCCTTCCACAATTCACACTGACAGAAAGTCTAAAAGGAATTGTCAAGACTTTGAAAGTTGGAAAAAACAGGATGCTTATTTAAATGGCCCAACTTTACATTCTAAAATTTGAGATATTGAGTCTTGCTAATTTGCTGCTTCCTTACATATTTTTCTATTATCGTTAAATCTTCTTACCTAATGTAATCATTTCATACAGTAGAATTCCAAAAGACCATCTGCAAGAGAAGAAAACAAAGCAATGTGGAGTTTCCATTCTAGCTAGCTAGCTAACTTCAATACACACAAACAACTAGGCATGACCTGCAGAAATAAGAAGAGAAGGTACGAGCTATGAAGTGGAGCATTATGCTGAGACTAGATATGCCTTACTGTAAACTTCAGAACATGAAATGATACATAAAGGAGTGAAAGAGATAGGTCTGACAGACAGATGAACTTCCAAGTCCAAAAATTAAATCATACATGTCTGCCTTGATGCTGGGAGGTTTCTTCAGGAGCCGCTCTGGTGCCTGCCACTTGACTGGCACAGTCTGTGTGACTGAGTTGGCACCATAAGTGTGAGTTTCATAGGCCAGACCCAAACCACAGAGCTTAGCAGTGAAGTTGTGATGAAGAAGGACATTCCTGGCAGCAATGTCACCATGGAACAACTTCTTCTGTTCAAGGTAAGCCTGTAATGTTGGAAGAGATCATGATTATTTTAAAAGGGATTTTAATTGATATAAATTTTCACTTAGTGTATGCCTGTCTTCCATGCTGTTGAATAGAGGTGTATGCTCACTCAAATTATGCAAGTATATTTCGCTCAGTTTTAACAAAGCACATCCTCGGTGCTTAGGCCAAGAAGCCTTAGGCCACCAGGCAGACTTGTGTTGCAATCAAGCAAGAAGGAAAAAATACAGTGAATGTCAGCAGACTTACCAGAGCTGCTGCAACCTGCTGTCCAACTTCATATACTTGCCTCTCAGTGAGGTCATAAGGGATACCATCCATTGTCATTACATCCTAGAGACAAAAGAGCAGACCTTGGTTCAAACAAATGCCATAGCTGTAGAGTACCGGGGAATGTTTCCTTCTAATTTAATAAAACGAGTACTATGTAATCTTATGCTCCCCCAGCTAATTTCACAATTCACAGACTCACAGAATCACAGAACAGTAAGGGTTGGAAGGGACCTTCGGAGATCATTTAGTCCAACCCCCCTGCCAAACCAATTGGTCATAAATTGACTGAAATATAAGGGTATATGGATGGGTGATGATGAACGGATGGTGTGCTGGGTAAGACAAGTACACTAGAGACAACTGGTGGGTAAATTGAAGGGTGGAAAAGAAATTAATAGGTTAGACAGAAATGGGCAGAATAACAGTGGAGAATGACAATCCATACAGATGAATGAAAGATACATTATAAATTAGAATGATGAGTAGGAAAGCACATTTATAACAAATGAATGGTTATCCGCTATGAGAATAACAGTCCATTTCTTTTACTACCCTGCCTGTAACAGTGACCCTAGTTGGATGCCCAGATGAGAGAAAGAGAATAAGGTAAGCACACAGTGCTGTACCTGTGTTGTTTTCCAGCCCCCAACTATTTTCAGTTTAAGGAACTTCCTGAGAGGGTTATGGTTTCAATATGTTCAGTAACCTTTGAAAGGTTATCTTCCATGAATGTATTCAGTCTTGTGTTGAACCCACGTAAAATTTCAGTATCCACAGCAGTCATTGGCAAGCAATTCCATTAGTCAACTGCCCACTTAATGAAGAAACACCTCCATTTCTTTGTCTCTCAGTCTTCCTCAGAATCAGACCTTGCCTTTACTGGCTGGAATCACCAGCAACCATCATCACCTCACTGTCATCCCATTTTCTAGGTTATTGTTACATGCAATGAACAGCACCAGGTCCTAGACGGGTGACGTCCTTCCAGTGCAAGTACCAACCTTTCACTCTTATGCACTGTTTCCTCTCTTTTAATCAATAAGTTATTATTCAATGACCTTCTTCCTGGTGTTGTAACTGCTCTGCTTTCTCAAAAGCATTTGGAGTGAGAATTTAAAACTTTTTAGAAATTCAGGTAGCTGTATCAACTCTCTTATTCCAGTGCCTTGCTATACCCTTCAAGGAATTCCAATGGTCTGCAAAGTAGGACTTTGCTTTACAAAAGTATGTCAACTTCTTCCAAACTGTATCATCTCAATTGAGATATCCACTAATTCTATTCCAGTTTAGACTTGTGTAGAACTTCTTTGGTGGATGGAAATAGTTTAGACTGATATAGACGGATGCATGGAGAGATGAAAAGAATCATGTATGACTTATGGACTATGACTTATGGATAGATATGTACCTAAGGAATTTAAGATACTCTATCATCGCTTCTTTTGACTCACCTTCCGACATGTCCATAGAAATGTCAACAGGTCACCAAGAGATACATCTTCCATGATCATATAAAGTGGGAGCTGGTCTACACAGCATCCAAGCAATTCAACCAGGTTCTCATGATGGCCAAGATTTTGATGGAATTTAATCCTTCCCAGGAAATATTTTACTTGCTGAGGACTAGCCAGATCTGGAAAACAAATAAATAAACAAAAAAACAACAACAAAAAAAACACCACACACAGAGACACAAAAAAACCCCGCCACACAAAAAAGACCCCCCAGAATAAAACCACAAAAAAAACCAAACAAATGGAGGCAGCAAAGAACTGGGTGAGTCGCTTAAAATCAACAGGAACAGCAATCTCCTTTAGTCCTACCAAGACACTCCTACCAAAAGACCACTTTGAATAGCTAACGTGATAACAAACACAGCTTGTTCTTGCCCAGTAATGACTGCAAAGTTCTGCCCAACACCATGTCTTTCATACAGAGATCTGTACCACAGTGCATCCTGGCCATGTGCCTTACCTTGTAAGGCTTTCAATACTACAGCCTTAGTCTTCCCGGGGTTCCCAGTTTCCAGCTGTGCTCTGTAGATGCTCCCGTAGCGGCCATGTTTGATCAGCTGCAAGGTGCCTGGTAAGAGTTTGTCTCGCGGTATCTCCAGTTCTTTCAGATTTAAGGATGCAGAATTCAGCAGGCTGTCCACAGATGTCTCAGTCAGCTGGATATAGCGTTTCTCTTTTGAGCTGGATTCCTGCTGATTCTTGTCATTCACTGACAAAAGCAAATACAGAAGATGCATAAAACCAGACAGATGAACTCTTGTAGTAGGTGGCAATGCATGTCCTTCCTTTTAATTTTTGCTCTATACTGTTTTGGAAATCAGGACAAAGGAAGGAACTGTTGTTGTATCTTACTTATCCTGGCCTCTAGAAGGCCATTACATAAACATTCTTTGCAGCTTTCAAGTGAAGTTGCCACAGTACGTTGAACAGCCTATATGGTATGTTGCTTTAGGTTTTCTCAGATCCATCTGTATTACAGATTCCACTACTACTACTGCAAGTGGGGTAAATCAGGGTTCCCAGTTTTTCTTATGTTTACTGGATTGCTGAATACCACTCAGGCTATTCGTAAATGCTATTGCTTAACAGACCAAGCAATGTGGAAATGGGATTGACTTCTGGCCACTGAAACCAACACTCTTTCCTCTGTTTGAAAGACATTTTTTTACCCTGGTGTCCAGATGATGATGATGACTGTTCCTGCTTTGCTCGCAAGCCTCGACAGTGGAGCCAAAGGATCACAGTTAGCACGATGACAAAAAAACCCACAAGGAGAACTGGGACAACAATCACTTCAGTCTGATATTCACGCACAACTATCAGCAGAAAAAGAAAATGTGAAACCAAGTAAAAAGCAGCACTGCCTGATGCACATTGGTTCTGTGTAAAAAAAGTAGTAATAACCCATTTCAGTAACTTCCGACCGGGGCTGAGTATCTAAACTGCATGAAACCACTGTGACTCCCACACCTAAGGTCACTTATTTAGATGCCTTAATACAGAGGCTAGGAATTGTAGCCATGTGTAAGTAATCATCCACCAGTGAAACAGAACCGGCCCTGGGAGAGGGATAAGCAGGGAGATGGGAAGGGCTGGATATTACTACATCACAAATACACATGCAATTACAGCTTCAGCTCCTTCCATTAAAATTATAGGGAGCATTTTAAAGAAAACAGGGCGTGGTCACCTGGTTTGGAATTTGACCGGAAGACATTGCAATAACAAGGATGTTGCAGGTAACTAACTCTCTTATGTCCCCAGATTTGGAGGTGGTGCTGTTTTTGCACAGGCCAAGACCACATTTCAGTTCCCAAAGATGACAGAAAGTCATGAAATCAAAATCTCACAAGACTGGTCCTTAGGGAAGCTGTAGGGAATCATTAATGACTATATTATGTCTCATTCAAAGTAGAAATACTCTAAAATGACTAAAATTATGTGAGATGAATCCCACCACAAAGGCTGCATGCCCTTAAAAGTTTCTCCCCTGAGACACAACACAGGGAAACGTCAGTCAAATCCTTCTGTGTGGTGTGGGATGCAGGTAGAGGAGGGGAGATGGCCTGGCCTGCTTTTTAGTAAGGCTGGACTTCCTGCTGAGTATGTGAAAGCTTATTACTTAAAGGAATCTGTGAATCTTACCACATAGCTTGTCATTGCTGCTGCATTCCAGCAGCATGCGTGTGAATCTTTTTACATCCCCTGCCATGTTCAATTACAAGCAAGTGGATCTCCAACCTCCGTCTTCTGCACAGACACAAAGAATATTAATGAAATTTATTAGGAGAAAGGATGATTTATGAAGCAACAAGTGAGCTGAATATGGGGCACTCTACCCCTTATGATCAGTGGTTTTGTGAAGAAGCAGCATTGGGACTTTGAGGCTTAGAGAACGATACAGGACATCCACTATCAAATCCTATGAATGGTAGGCTGCATGACCAGAGAGAATTTAAGATTAAGCTTGTTCTACAGTGCTTCACCAGCAATCGGGTATCCCTAGACCTAAAGGCTGGCACATGCACAAAAATTCATAGCCTTGAACTTAATTATATTTAAAGAATAGCTAATACACTTCTAGCTAACACATTTCTTAGATGCCAGAATGGCTCAGCCTTTCATCTTCTGGTCCATAACAAATTAACAGATCAGCAGCATGCATGCAAAATTTCTGTCATTCTTGACTACAGCCCCTCCCACAACTCGTACTATTGCTCCACAAGGAGAAAAAAAGTCTTGTCATTGGTGCTGTCTGGTACTGACTCCTTAACACTGTCAGGTCTATAACTAATCTGAACCACAGCATCTGGAACTCTTCTGCATTTGTAGTTGAAAATCCAGAGCCTGTGCAAGCGTGCACCTTCCAGCTGTAATTTCAGCTATCACTAATCCCTTACTTAGCATGTGCAATCATACACCTACAAAACCTTCTGATTGTGTAAGTGCACTTGTCGTGTGTAGAATCCTGCTCAGACAGGGCTACGTTCACCAGTGTATGCCAGTGTCTTTGAGTGAGCCAGGACTACAGATCAGCTGCAGGCCTCCCAAAACACATCCCTGAGGTGGAATTTCAGCTGTTCTGCATTACAGGGGGATATTACCCCTGTAGGAATTTGTATTTCAGTTCAAATTGGTGTATGTGGTTTTGTTTATTCTCTGCGAACACATAAGCATTTTAGAAGATGCCCTACTGCTACACCAAGTATATCTTTACTGAGGACTGAAGCCATAAGACAGGAATAGGCTCTGTGGTGCTGCATTGATTTACATCAGCAGAGGACCTGGACCACTATTTCTAAATTGCAGAAATCAATGTGGTGAATAGTGATGACTGACAGAAAGGCAGGTTTCTTATAAACACTGCCAAAAATTTAAGACCTAACTTCACAAACAGTATCATCTAGAACGTTTTACAGGCATTGGGACTTTTATCCTTTAAGTCCTTAATTTATTTTCAGCTACAAGTTCAAGTCAATTAACCTCAATGGCAAATGTTAATAATAATATGTGGTATTCTTACTGACATTAATATGATTTTATGGAAGTTGGTGATGGATGAAACATTAACCAGAGGTTGTTCTCCTGCTTAAAATTAATGGGTGAAATTATGCTGTATCAGTTGCACAAGAGGCAGCAGAAAAAGGAAAATGGAATATATCTGCACTTTAAGGTATCACAAGAAGTCTGTTTCATTTTTTATTTCCTTTGATTCTTAATATGCTAGCAAATTCACCTGGTTTCAGGGTGTGGCTACAACAAAAATCCAGTCAAAGGAGCAATAATACAGCAATAACACAGCAATAACACCAAGCTTTTCAGGTACACTCTGAAAGCAAGCACACTAAGTCAACCTACCTTGGCTTACGCATACATACACTTACACGCAAATACACAGCTATCACCATAAGAAGAACAGTCCTAGCTTCTTTCACCCTCAGATACACAGATACAAAAGACACATACAAACAGACACGACGGTATCACAGGAAAATAGACTTTAGGACCATTAGCCAAGCAATCATATACGTATAATCTGAATCATAAACAGTCCAAGCTCCATCTTAACACCAGCTAATGGCTTTGCTTTGTATAGATGCTCACTAGAAATGCACGCTTCCGTTTAAATGATGTGCATGCACGGACACATGTAAGCACACGCATACCAACTTGTACTTACATAGAAATACGCTCATACAGTCACAAAGATCCATGGAAAAAAGCTTTGGTGCAGCAACCATGTCTACACTGGTCCCCTGTCCGTAAAAAAGATTCCTACCTACTTCCTTATGCACCTCCCACCAATGATGCCAGTGGGTGGCACCCATGTTTTCTAACCATACTCAGGGTAGAACTATGGGATCCAGAAATATAAACAGCGGCAGCCATTGGTGCTTTATTTGCACTGGCACTCCCATTTGTTGCTGTTGCTTATGGAGCCACGCAGTGTTATCACTGGAAAAGTTTGATTAGACAAGTCCATTTACACTCTCTGCAACTGCCCTCTTGCAAAACTCAGGAAGCAGGAAAAGAAATTGCACTTAATAAGATAATTCTGAAGTGCCTTTCAGTGCTAGTTTCCAGGCCAAGACCAAATTAATTCTCATACTTAGCTGCTTCTGCGTCATACTTGTCTAACAGTAGTATTACTGCAGTTCCTACATTTCCATCCTCACAACAAAGGTGGTAACTCAGAAATCCACAGATCTCACATTATACATTTAACAAGTGGTTTTTGCAGTGTACCAGTAGGGGACACATGGAGGTTATGTGGAACTAACATCTTCAATGTACAGGTGCATACTCACCACATAGCAGACAGCATATTGGCAGTCATCAACTACTTAACTTTATCATATGAAGACAGTATTCCAGTACCAAGCCAGGATAAGGGGGACAAAAATACCTTAGGAGGTTCAAAATCTGTACCTCATTGGCATTCTGATCTTTGTCTGCGTGTTATGTTTTACCAAGAGCAGTGCTGTCTAGATCGTGAGCACAGGAGAACGTAGCCTGTATTACTTCAATTTAGAAGTGGACAATTTGTGCAATCGCAAGTAAATGTCAGCTTAGTTACTCCACTGGTTTTTTTATTACTTTTTACACACACTGAAATATGCTTACTGGAATTAATTTCCCTAATAAAGGGAATTTCTGTTTACTTTCAAAACCGTATTTACTTCAACAGTCTTCTCTCCTTGCCTGGGCCTATCTAATCTTTAAAATTATTCTGATTTCCTCCTCCTTCAGTTGAAACTCATTATTTTCGTTGTTTACACAAAACCTGGAACCTTCCCTTTTATCTTTGACATGCTTCTTTTTTCATCAGGTCCTCTATTGTGCAGCACATCAATGTGACTTAACACATTTTTTAAGAAAAGTAGTTGGCAGTGCAATACAAAAATCAAACACGATAGGTAATGACCACTGTACTAGGCCACTCTTCCTTCAGAACGCCAAGGCTCACAGTAAGGGTGGTATGTTCCCACTCAGTTTCAGACTACAAAGCCTTCCCAAAAGACTTTGACAGCAGAGCAGAAAGCAAATGAGCTTTTCTAGAACAAAGCTTCTCAACGTGATGGAATGAATGGGAGCAACAAGGGGCAGTGAAGGTCTTTGTAAATGAGTTTTGAAAAGGTATTTGTTCCCCTGACTAGAGCTCAGGAGGGAAGAGGGCTTCCACTAAACAGATTTGGAGAGATGTGGGAGCTTTTGCTGGGGCAAAGCAAAATGAATATTGAATCACAGAATCATAGAATTGTTGAGGTTGGAAGGGACCTTTAAGATCATCAAGTCCAGCCATTAACCTAACCTGACAAGAACCACTTCTAAACCATGTCCCCAGGTACCACGTCTACCCTTTTTTTAAATACATCCAGGGATGACGAATCCACCACCTCCCTGGGCAGCCTATTCCAATGTTGGATAACCCTTTCAGTGAATAAAAAATTCCTAATATGAATCAACGCAGATATGCTGGCCTAGAGGGCAATGCTCAATGTATTATTAGCAATGTGCAGATACTATACAGTTCCAAGTAGACTGCAACAACGATGGCAGTATAGCCTTTCTTTGATTAATACCTGAATCCAAAGCCCCACAGCCAAGCTAAATATATAATGAAGATCATGGTATGTAGAAATAGCAGAAGCAGCTGCTCTTAGACAATGAGAGATACGAGGGAAAACCTTAGCAGAAGCTAACCTACAGTAAACAGCATTTGCAAACTGCTACTAGCAGACTACTTGGTGAACTGTGCACGGTGCAGCAGTTTCACAGCCTGGTGACAGTGTCAGGTTAATTAGCCCCCATATCTGCCCTACACAGACACTTACTGCTCCTCTATGCACGTCTCCCAACAGGACAAATGAGCACTCAGGGAAAAAGGTGGTGTTTCATTTGCAGCCATGTTTGTTTGCAAAGCTGTTCTGCTGCACTGGCAATTTAGACAAAGCACAGAGGGCGACACAGGGACAGCAATAGGCACCTAAAAGATGGCAGTTTGGGGGCTGCTTAAACCAGTTCAGGAAGCCCCAATACTGAATGTGAATATGGTTTTGTGAATGCAGCTGAGCTAAGTTAAGTGCTCACCAATGCCAAAAGAAGGGAGTATCTCTTCTGTCTGCTTTCTTCCCACTCCTTGTTTTGCTCCCAGCTGTGCAATTGGTCACATGGTAAACTGATTTAAACCACTAACCTAGCAGGAAAAATTCACTGTTCTTTTGCCATAGTAAGTGCTAGTAGTTCACCAAGCAATTCAACAAGTACAAACACAGGCTTGAGAAAGTGACAGAAGCAGGAACAGTGAAAATGGATCTCCCGCCACCTGGAGCGCTGAATGGCTAAATCATCTAAAGCTGTATTGTGAAGCCATTGCCATAGTGTCAGCACTATAATTTTTCCAGTCCTCTGTCATTCATTCCCATACGTACACTGTCCCCTTAGCGCTAGCACAAGCATTCACACGGCAATGTGATAAACTGGAACAGGAAGGTGATCTGCGCTACAATAATCAATACTCTCTCACATTTTATGGGCTTAAATTTTTCATCAGGCTCAATTTATGCTATTATTTAAAGTGCCAGGACATAAGACTGAAGAAGCTCGCTGCTTGCTTGGGCCATGTTCAAGAAAATAAGATGTTGTACATATTCACGGTAAATACAGTTTTGCCAGTGAATATGTCTGACTTGAGAACTAACATCAGTTCCCATCATCAGTGCAAATGTGTAAACCCTTGAGTACTGATTAGCTATTCCGTCTAAAGAAACAGCGATTAAACTAATTAAGTATGATAAAAATAAAGGCTAAGATTCATCTGGATCTTCATTAGACCTTTTAAAACGTGCTCTGAGCTGATATGGAATTAATGTAGTTATTTCTCCAAACTTCCTGGCCTGCATTAACTGCACACCACCTTATTATAAAAGTATGCTTACAGGTGTAACATGCTTACATGGACTAACTGTGAGGACCAACTGTAATATGACTACAAGCATGTAAAGAACAGCTGACTAATTACTCACTTCAGTCCAGCATACTGCCTGACTAATGTAAGACAAAATAAATCCTTTAACCATGATGCCTTCCATTTAATTTTTTACAGTGGCAGAACTATACTCTCAAGCTTTTCCAGTCACCATTTCTGTACTGCTTTTATTATTTTACTCCTCTTTTATATGACCTTTGAACATGGCCACCAGTCAAGGTTTAGGCAACGATTATGCACAAGCGCACTGCCCTGGCTGTGCCACTGAAAGGGAGGGGAGCTACCAGGGAATTGCAGGAAGCAAAATAGCAGTGAAACCATGATTTGTGGGCTCAGCCCAGCCAAGCAGTTGTGGACACTGAATGTGAGAGAAGAGGGCGAAAAAGAGCACAATGGAAAAGCAAACAGCGAAACAGATATTTCTCCCCCTATAATGTCCACCGTTTTACTAAAAGCAGCATCCAAAATGAATAAAAACCAAGTCCCACAGGTCTCAAGCCTAACAACTTGATGAGATAAGAACATATTTCTGCAAAAAGCTATTGTTAGATAGATTGTTAGATTTGTTAGATTTTGTTAGATTTGTTAGATTACATATCCAGTCACTTCTGTCTTCAGAAGACCTTACTGACTATTTCTAAATGCCTGGCAGATCATGACATCTTTGCAAATCATCTCATCTCTCACCATAAGGCACCTGTAGGTTACCAAGCAGCAGCTCCTACTGTATAGAATGGGAAATTCTGACTGGTCAGCTCAGGTCGTAATATACCACAGCCACCTCACTTCTGTCCTGAACAAGGATTACTGATAATATCCTGCAGCTTGCTGCACTGGCTGTAATAATGTCTCAGCTATAAAGATTTGGTGATCTAACTCACTTTTGCAACAGCTGGTAGCTGTAACACCCTGTAAGAAAACAAAGTGTTTCAAAAAATCACGTACAGTGACTCAAGATTTTCTCTTGGTCCAAAATTAGAAGCAGTACTTGAACATCAAACCTAGGCTAGCTGCTACTGAAGCATATTAAAGGAGTGAAAGAAAATTAGGCTGACCAATTCCAAAGAGCTAGACCATGGAGAGAACAGCAAATTATGAGGTCCATGCTGCTATTTGAGCAGGTGAATTACTTAGGACAAACCATGACACTCCTTTACAAGGGAGAAGAAAAAATTGGCAAAGTCAGCAATCGCTACTGCATTGAGAAATACAAGTCAGGAGGACTCTGCACTGCTGTACATTTATGCTAACAAGGTTAGTCCAAACTGGCACTGTATCGGTGGAGATACGCAAGTTCTCATGGTGCTAAGTTTGCTTAAACTCAGATAATCTCACAAAAATTAATTTATTTGTGCAGCATGAGGAAATCTGACTACAGAAGTGTGAAACACTATAGTAACTGACAAAAGACAAAAATATTTTTTTCTAATGCAGACACGGCTGACTATAGTTTCTGAAAAATTAACATATACCTTGATCACACTCCCCCTGAATTAAGGCCATTAAAAGCAATTCCTCACAGGTAATCTGCAAAATAGAAGTTAAAATAATAAAAAAGTGAGTAATACATTAACCTGAAGCCCTTAGTCAGCAGGCTGTCAGAATATGAAAAGTCTAGAGGCCAAACTTTCAACAGTACATTCTTACCTATGACTTCCTTTTGTGTAGTCAAAATCACACACTACTTTTGAAAACACCAGCCATTCTATCTCTCTGTTACTGACTGACTTCCAATTTTGGTGGTAACTGCCAGTCCTAAGCCTGTATCAAACCCTAGCACAAACTCGATACAGATATTCTAAAGAACGGTGACAGCAAAAGCTGTAACAGGACATAAGAAGAATGAAGGATTTTTTCAAAGAACCATGCATACATGTAGCTCTTGCTGTAAAAAACACTGTGCGGTAAAAATACTGCACGATATCACATTGCTGCATAATGGCTTAAGAAATGGAACGTGAAGCTGCTTTCATAAATGTACAGCCAGGAAGAAACCGAGCTGAAGCTGTGTACACAACTTTAGCTTCACAATTTCGCAACTTTTGGATGCTTCTTGGTGCATTTAACATAGATTTTCTTTACAATTTAATCAGTAGCTCATGTACACACATGCAGAGATATGTGCAAACAGGTAAACACATAGAAAAATCTAGATATCTGTGCCACTTTGGATTAGAGTGAGCTTCCTTACAATCCAGCAACAGTGATAGAAATCAAATGCTAATTAGCTCTGAATCCAGCCCTAGGCATGTATTACTTAACCAAACACTGAACATATTTATACACACATGCATAGCATTGCCCTGTATCGTTTCAGTGAACTGAGACAAATTTTATACGAAACTTAGTTCCTTTGTTATTTTCTTCCTGTTTAAAATGTGCGTAGAAGTTACTTCGTTTAAATCAACCTGCATACAGAGGACGTATCTCCTTTATTTTTCTCAAAGCCCAATACCATTATGATCACAGAAATTTATTACCGTAAGTAACTTCAATACAAGCAGTAAGTATATGCACAGATGTATAGACTTTATGGTACAGCTATATCCTAGTTCATGTCACATTTATGTCAATAAAAGTCTTTTTAAAAAAATAAATATTCATTAGCTAATCTTCCAGCAGTGTCTCACTTACCTGAATTACACCACTTCTCTTGCCCTGCGGTAGTCTTTTCCTGAAGCTTGCCTGTTGCTGGTTCCTAGTTTGTTTGAGGCCACTCCTGATAACGCTGATGGTTACTTTGTGTGGTTGTAATTCTTCTGACTAAGTTCCTCCTTCCTACCCTAGACCTGCCCAGCTTCAATTCTTTACTCCTCAAGGTCTTCTCAGCTGCCTCCCCAGGGTGTTCGCTTGAGTGTACATTCAACACAGAGCTGACAGGTAGGCACACACTTGTAAAACAAGTCTGCCTGGCTTCCACGCACCAGCTGCTCACCCACTGATGACAGAGACAGGCAACGCAGAGTCCTCGGTAGGGGCCTGGAGCCTAATTTGAAGGGCAGCCAAACACAGATCAAGTGAGACAGGCTAATGTAACAAACGGAAATCACACACTTCAGATTACAGGTTCACATTTAGAAAAAAAAGGGGTTTTGGAACAGAAAATCTGTACAAAACCCTAAGAAACCAGACACTGAAAAAGATTTCTATCAGGAACACAATCTGCAAATGAAGACAGAGAGAAAAGACCAAAACAGGCTACAATAGACAGCAGCAACACAGACTTTTTTCACATTCTTCCTTGCTTGTTTGTATCCCTCCTGCTCAGGCTGTCCATGCATTCTGCCAGCATCTTCCAGCCCTGCCATCAGCTCTCCCCTGCCCTTTCCTCCCACCACTCCAGCTCGGAGCTCCCACACAGCCCTCGCAATGATCCTTGCTAACAAAAGCTCTTCAAAATCCATCCTGAGCTCCCCAACCCGATGGGATAATATTCTTGAACTTGCCCTGTGACCTTTTCCTGCTGGGTCCCTTGGGGTCACCATTGCACTCTGCTGGTGCCCTCAGTCCTCAGCAGCTGTGCAGTGTAATCTTCATTGCACCTCAGCTGCTCAGCATTTTAGTTCTAGGGACTTTCTTTCCACCCAAGCCATGTATGCAAGTCCCAGCTGTTGGCCTGCCCTCCCCTATCACTGAAAAAGCTTGTGTTAAGAGTTTCAGATTCCTGACTCCTGGTTATATGAGTCTGTACAAGATTATTTGCTTACCTACTTCATGCAAGTGAGAGGCAGTTGTATTACAAAAGGAAACAACATGAGACCTGTCGTTGAGAGTCAAAGTGCATCTCTCAACAACACGCTGCAGGTGGCTTTGGGAAGATGTGGAAGAGGGTATGATCTCTGCCAACTGTTTGAGCAAAACTTACCAACTCCTATTAACACTTTGGTGCTGCATATATTATTTTGTTGTGGGAAAGTTTTACTTGCAGAAGGGGCAATAGCTTTAGATACTGAAACACAATAGTTAATTTATCCATAAGAGAG
Source organism: Ibidorhyncha struthersii (assembly GCA_013398815.1). Classification (NCBI taxonomy): domain Eukaryota; kingdom Metazoa; phylum Chordata; class Aves; order Charadriiformes; family Charadriidae; genus Ibidorhyncha; species Ibidorhyncha struthersii. The sequence continues at coordinate 40,008 of VZSZ01003360.1, read as the reverse complement.
ACTGCGCATCATTGTATCCGTACACCAGTACATCCTGAACTTCTCTCTGGGATTCTTCTTCCAGCTGGCATTTACTGTCCATGTGTGCAAAATGGGGAAAACCAGGAGTGGTTTTCTTCATTGCTTGATCTCTCTACAGAGACTGGCAGAAGTGGGCAAAATAGTGTTAGTGAAATAGCTCTATGATGCGGTCTTTCATCCCCTGAGAAACCAGAAGAGACACCTTCTAGACTGAAAATTTTCTCAAGTTGGAACACAGCAGAGGGTAGGCTCAGGCTCTGATTCTGGCTTTCCTCTTATGCTGGTACTAACTTGCATTGACTCTCCACAGTATTTTCTCCATGAAGGAGCAGGGGATCTGTCCTATACCTCGCTCCCCATTAAAAAGTGGCTAAAATGCAAAGGACAGTTCCTCACTGAAATAAGTTCTTTACTGTAATGTATTACTTTCCACAGGCACTTTCCCCAAGAGCACCTGGGGGAACCTATTCAGATTACTGTTTAAAAATATGATAATTACAATCTTTCTCCTCTTGCTCCTTCTTTCACAGTTTCCACAGTCCTCAATTGTAGAAGAAAGAGTGGGAAAGGCAAAGGGTTAATATTCAAGGTATGCACATGCAAAAGCAGCAACTGCTGCTGCCTTTAGTTTCCCCAGTCAACCTCTCTGCTGTGCTCCCAGTCTGACTGGTTGGAGAAGATATTTTAATGGTTCAGAGATCAGGCCTCAGATTATATAATCTTCCTCACTGATCCACAAGCCCCTCCCCCTCTTTAGTTAAGGGACAGCAGTCATTTATTGTCACGCTCTGCCCTGTGAAAAACAAACTTCTACAGCTACGAGTCTGGTATCGTGTGCACATCCACAAAAAAAAAAACACTGCCTGTTTAAATGCCTCTGTCCTTCTGTTTTTTCCTTAAGCAAGTACGATTAGGCACAATGAAAGGCAGTAGACTGGCAGTCTTATTAACAAAAACATCCTCTTTATCTCCAAGACAGCTATAGCACACCTAGCAACCATCCAAACCACACAGCAGCTGCTCAGTAGCCTCAAGATGTGTTTCTGGGACTAAGCAGCACTTCAACCACAAACTGTTCAGTCTATGTGCTGAGACTGTTAACAAGGGCACTAATTCTGCAGTTCAACTTCCAGAAGGTAAGCGCACTCCAAGTAACTGCTGCTGGACCAGAAAAAGCAAGCTTCAGATGAAAGTATCCCCTTCATAAATGTTGTGGTATTCACTTTTTCAGAAGAAATATAGAGGCAGTAAGGTCTCTGACTTACTTTCACATCTAATTTAAGATTTAAAACCGTGGCTTATAGCTGATAGACTGTGACTGATCTTTTGGTCAGCCTAAGCCCATAGAGGCTGAAAGGCTTCGTACCTGTTCTTTTGTTTCTGCAAGCCAGCCATTCATCCCTGAATGGGGTACGAATCAAAACAGATGATCTAGAAGTGAAATTAAAATTCCCATTATCCCAAGTCTCTGTTCTGTCTCATGAGCTTTGCCTCTCAAGACGGTAGGTCTTCTGACTTGAGAACAATTCATTTGCCTATTTAATATTCAGATCTTTCTTGAAAATGGTAGTTCTAGTGCAACTTTCAGTTCATTCCTGCAGGTTTTGTTATTTAAAATTTCCAAAGGAACAAAGGCTAGGAGGGGTAGCATTATAGGAAAAGAAATAAAGAAAAAAGTATAGCTTCTTATAAAAATGAAATGACTGAAGGATTATGCATCAATCTTCTTCAGCCAGCTGAAGGTCCAGTAATTTGCGAGCACTTCCTCTATTCAGGGTTAGGTACATCTAATAATAGTCTTTTACTCCCACTTTCCTGACAAATTAGACCTTATAATTCCCAACTCCTCTCTTAAATCTAAACGGAATTCATTTGCACAGTTTCATGCAGTCACTGGCCTGGTCAGCCCGCTGTTCTCAAACCATATGCCCAGAAAAGATACTGAAGGTTGGTTAGATGCTGTAAGTAGGCTACAGTACAGTTTTCCCCTTTGGTTTCTTTGGCAGATTTTCCAAACCCAGAAGCTGGGATTCATTCAATACAGCTGAGAAACTAAGTTAAGGGCATATTTGCCCTGGTTCTCTGTATAGTTAATACAAGGTCATAAGAACTTCTGTAAAGCAATTCAAGTACTAAAATCCTCTCCCTACACTGACGTCAAATGTATAAAGGGCAACCTAGCCCCTGTTTTTCATGTCTTGGTCAAATGTCAGAAATCAGATACCATACATTTGGGCTAAATTTCATTGTCTTCCTCTTCTTCAAAGAAATAACTTCCCTCAGCAAGAGCTCTTTGGGCTCCCAAAAGCAGTACTTATCCACAGCATAGCTCAGGAGCTTGGCCACAGTCTCTCCCAGAACTCCAGTGTTGACAGATGAACTGTTAGACTGCAAGTTAGGTGCAGCATGTATGGTTAGGTGCAGCATGTATGAGGTGCATTCGGTTCTGCTCCGTCTAGTTCCTAGGTGCTTTTGTCCTGAGTAACCAACATCCTGAGCACAATATGTCTGCATATTCCTGTTACTTTCACCTTTTCTCTTTCAGTTTCTTATTTTCTTGTTGTTAAATATATAAATTTTCCTTTTAAGTTCCTGGTCTTCGACACTGCATTTTTATACTGTCCACATTTTCCAGTGAGAACTCAACAGCTCCTATTGGCAAAACCTACAACCTGGTGAACAGAGCTATAGTGACCTAAACACACAGTCTCGATATGGAATAAATTGTGGGGCTTCACACAAAAAGAAGCAGAGAAGCCAGCTATCCCCTGAAAAGGATGCCCATAGAGACCTTAGAAGGACTAGAAAGTATGTATCACCAAGAGTTGTAACACTGTTACATGAAAATGCACTTAAGAATTACTCCGTTTAATATTATAATTTTTACATCTGTAATTCACCATCTAACACATTGCTGTGTCCTAATTATAGAGAATAATCACAAATAAACCAAGATGTGTTGAAATAAAACATGCTCCTGTCTGTCAGTGTCACTGGAAATGTATTCTAGCGCATTTATTATTATGCAGTAGCAAGGTGGCTGCTAAGCTACGGAATTGGAAGCTACACTGTATTTATTGTCCAGGTTCTCATAGACTGATGAAGCAGTATTAAAAAGCAACGCCACTAGACCAAAAATCAGCCTCCTAACCACATACATGCACATGTACAGCAGGAGGCAGCACCTGGGAGACCGCTTAAAGGCACAGAATTTAGGAGCTGGGGTTACCTAAGAAATGACTGTGCCACCTCAAACCAAGGGTCCATCAGCCTAGTACCATGCCTCAGACAGCTGGAAGCAAGAGTGCCTAGGGAAATGAAAGACTATAACAACATAAAACGACACTGCCCTTAACACTTTCCCCAGCCGCCAGGAGCCTGTGGTTCAAGGATTTACTTAGCCAAATATAACTTTTTCTTTCATACACCCTGAAGGATTTTGCTCAACTGCTTTTGAACGCCTGCAAAACTTTAGCAACACAATGCTCTGTGATAAATTCTGCAGCATTCATATAACTTGGGTGAATAAATACTAAATTTTGTTTCTTTTGAAGGTGGATAGCCATCTTCAAACCAGCTATTCAGCTGGCAGTGAAATGAGCGGCGATAGCAAGAGATGAGTAAGTTTTATGCGTGATGGAGAATATTCACATCACTCAATCACTTAAAAACAGGACTAAGTTTGTGTTTGTGTGGATGAAAAAGGAGAACAAGAGAAAGCCCAAACCGTTTAAGGTTTGGATATTGATATGGAATGGGACAGGATCTGGGGTGTGAGGTATTCAGAGAAGGGACTTGATTCTCACTCTGCTACATAGCACATAATTCCTAGTTATCAGCAAACTCTTGGCAAACTTTGACTCTTGTTGCTCTGTCATCAGAAAATTTCTTACCCTTCTTTGCCTAGTTCTGCAAACACCTTCTCTGTTTTTTTTTGTTTTGTTTTGGTTTGGTTTTTTTAAGACAAAGATCATAGAATCACAGAACAGTTTGGACTGGGAGGGACCTTCAAAGATCATCTAGTTCCACACCCCCTGCCATGGGCAGGGACACCTGCCACCAGCCCAGGTTGCTCCAAGCCCCATCCAGCCCGGCCTTGAACACCTCCAGTGGTGGGGCATCCACAGCTTTTCAGGGCAACCTGTTCCCTCTGAGTAAGGAATTTCTGCCTTATACCTGAGCTAAATCTACCCTCTTTTGAGTTTAAAGCCATTGCATGTTGTCCTGTCATTACAGGCCCTGGTCTGAAGTCTCTTCCATCTTGCAGGTGGGGAGATGAACCCCCACAAAAAGGAAGAAGAAGCACCACCCAACGTTGAAACTTTGGGCTTAAGATGTAACATTTGGGTTACTTTGAGGACAATTCCCGAAACGACAGCCCACCTGGTGCCAGCAGCCGGCTGTGACTCGGGGCAGGCGGAAAAGGGTGAGGGGAGGCTCCGCACCGGCCTAACCTAAGGGGGGCATCCAGCCCGGGAGGGGCTGGGGGACAGCCAGAGGGGCCATAAGCAGGGGGAGGGGGTTACCTCCTGTTGTCCAGCCGCCGGGGAAGGGCAACTACGGCACCGCGGCAGGCAGGGGACGACGCGCTGCCCAGCAGGCCCGGCCAGCCCCAGAGGCAGGCGGGGGTGGCCAGGCTGGCTGAGGGTCCCGCCGTGCCGCGGCCCAGGGCCGGCTGCGGGTGCGCTGGAAAGAGGTGGGGTGGCGGGACAGCGAGCCCTGCCACAGTCCGGGCCCAGAGCCGCGGAGCGCCTCGCTGCCGCGGGGCGGGGACCAAAACCGTGCCTGTCCCCTTTCTGTCCTTGGGCCGCCTAACTCCTAACCCAACTGCTTGTTTTCGTGAAACACAGAATTAATCGAGTTCGTGAGCTCGAGGGCAGAGCGGGCATGAGAGGACGGGGAGGACAGAACGGCGGGTTTTTTGGTGTCCCGTCCCCGCCCGCTCCTGCCCCGGCCCGAGACGCGGGAGGCGGGGCGCGCGGGCCCCCTGGGCTCGGGTGCGGAGCGGTTGGCGTCGGCGGGAAAGGGGGAGGGTGAGGCGCTGGAGGGGGCGGTCGGACAAGGCGGCCCGGCGGCAGGGCGGGCTGGCGAGGGGGAACGGGAGAGAGGCCTTTCCCCTCGGGAGGGAGGAATGGAGGGAGGGAGCAGGCTGCGGGGTGAGGGCTGGTCAGGGGCGGGCAACGGCCGCCCTCTGAGGGGAACTCCGCGCACGGCCTTCGGGCTCGGCCCAGCGGCACTTCCCCCCCAGTGGGAAGCTCGAGCGAGCTCGTTATGTGGTACAACAAGAGGTGGGGGATTTTTAAGGTCCCCGGGGTAGAGGGTCTGCCGGCACACGGCTAGCGAATGAAGTAAGTTGTGCGAAGAGAGGCCCTTGAACACCCAGCCTCTTGATAAGGCTTGGCATTGCTTTAAAATGCCGTAAAGCCATTATAAACCCTTGCATTCCTTCCACATTTATTGGCAATAAAACCCGGAAAATGGCTAACGACCAACTGAGTTTCAGAAATCGTATATAAAATAAGAAAACTGACAAAAAAACTATGCCTGTTGGGTGACATGTCTCATCACTACAATGAACCTCTTCCATCTCCTCCCTAGTTTTGTCCCATCCATCATGGTTTTCAGAAAAGGACGTTAAAGGCAAGGCTGTGTGTCGCATTTTTGGTTAATATCAAGGTTCTGAAACTTTTAATTGCACAAACTGGGCATCTAAATCTATATTTTTGCCCCAAGCAATTTTACTTCCTGAAGCTTTACTACCTACAACTTAAACAGAAGTTAGTAAATCACAAACACTTAGCTGCTTATACGGTGACCAAACTTTGTGTATGTACTTACCTGGCTGTAGCATGCAAGTGTGAAACACTGGGTACAAATGGGGATTTTTCAACTAACTTTGAAAATTAGGAAATGCCCTACATCAAAGTATCTGGGTAAGAAGCTCGAAGACAACTGTAACAGGATAACATATAAAATTTTCTAATGAAGTGTTTGACACAGGGATCTTTGTTATTACTGATACCAAAATATTTCGCACAAACACAGCGAATTTGAGTGTAACTCTACTTAAGTTCAAAATGGATTGAAAATAGTATGTAGCATACAGGTGATGACAGTAACTTCAAGGTCAGATTCTTCGTGAATTACATGTAAATTGAGTATTTATACACTTATTAATTTATTGCAATGTTACTTTCAACTGAAAATCAACTCACTTAAAAGTAAAAAGTATGAAATTCCTGTTTTCCTTGTAGATGGCTGAATCAGAACCTCAGGAAAGAAACTATGATAACATGGTAAAAATGGTGGAGGACCTGAACAGGGACTTAGAAAAACTTCTGGAAGAAATCGAAAAACTAACAGGTACAGGTCTTTATTAAGAATGATACGGATTTGTCTACTAGAGTGAAGACATTGAAGATTTATTATTTGTATTTATTGCTGTAAACTTCTGTGTGATAGAAATTTAAGTGGAAACAATTACCATCAACTAATTAATTGGGAGGAAACATGCAAATAATCTTGACGTTTCAGATGGCTCAGTATTGAAAATAGGTGATGAATGTTCAGTTCAGAGTGATGTTTAAAAACAGAAATAATGCTAAGGTATTTAATTTACAATTATTAAAACTTAGTATATAAAATGAGATTTAATTCTGAAAAACACTGGGATACATACTAGCTCTCGGGGCAGAACATGACACATTTAATTCCTCAGCTAGAATTTGCTCCTCTGCAAATTTAATCATAGTCCTCTATGTATGGAGAGGATTGCATATTCTTCTCCATGTTCTGCAACAATTCTATCAGAAACTGTGTGCAACTAACAAGAACAGATGGAAACTGTTATTTAAACTATTTGTAATTAAACACAATTTATGTGTGCCATTGGGGAAACTACAGTCAATATATGATAAAAGGGAAAGTATGAAATAAGTGCTAAAACTATTTGCTGTGCTTTATCAGATCCTCGTTATTTCAAAATCAATTTCATTATTGTGGTTGTTCTCAAAATCTTTCATTTCTATGATGCAGCCTCCTTGATCTTACTCTTCCTCACTTAACATAAGCCTCCTAATTGTAACTGGTCGGGAGAGAGGATTCTTTGGTTCATTTATTTTAAAACAGGCTATTGAACCTTTCTTTTTGATTACCTATTTTGTTGTAATTTTTAGGTAAAAGTGTCTATGTCACTTTTGTAATTTGTATCAGTATACTTCTATTCTGAAGTATTTTAAGACATAGAGAAGTAATACTTCTATTTAATCTTGAGTATTACTGTGGGCAGTTTCCACTTACAGCAGGCCTTCTCTGACATAAGATCTGGACCAATAATAATTCATGTCCTTTATTAATTTTTTTTGAATCACCCATTGCTTTTATTTAGCCAAAATTCCTGGCTTAGGATCTGTTGGGTCTGTAGTGCAGGCAACCTGGATGGCTTATGACATGGTAGTCATACGTACCAACCCAGACCTGGCCAACTCCATGAGGCGTTTGGAAGATGCCTTCCTGAGTTGCAAAGAAGAAATTGAGAAGAAATGGCAAGATGTGCAGACTGAATCTAAAGGTGAAGAGGAAAAAAAGGAGTAAATTGAATTCAGCCACGCTGGCAGGAAGGACCACATCCCCTGGAAAACAACTGCAGTCTTTTTGTATTCCAGCTGTGGAGGCTTCACAGACCATGTGGAAAATGGATTTGCTTTCATCTTACTAAGAACTACTTATGTGTATACATCTGTGGAAGTATTTTAATGACATTACACATATATACATTATTGAAGGCAAAAGGTAACAATGTGTCTACTTTTATTATGCTCATCAGTAATCCTTGTAGTGTGTGTGCATACACAACTTATATTCTTTCTGTGTCTTTCTTCCTGAAAGATCATACCCACTTCATCATCAATATACATGGAATTCTTTGACACCTGAACAACTGGGGCGGGGGGTAGGGGGGTACAGTGGACCATCACATGCCTTTCAGGGAAAACAGAATAATTACTTTTTTTTCCCTAAATGAAAAACAGGTGAAATTCTAGATTTGCAGATAGAGTGGGTTAGTTTGATAAGGGATTACCTACTAGGTGTTCAGTTACAAACTTTTATTCAGATAGCTCATGTGTAGTTTTCATTTTGTTTCCTTGGATTTTTAACCATTTCTTTGGACTGGTCTTCCCAGAAAGATTGTTCTTCTCAAACCCTCTGAAGGTAGCATGTCTCACTTAAGAAAAAATTGTTTACCATTATAGGCTGCACTGTGTGTGGTGTAGTCTGTGGGGTTGCTGCAAAAACCAAACTAACCATGTTATAAAACATGCTTTTCCCCGTATATTCCTACAGTGCAATATTAAAAAAGGAGAAAAGAAAAAAAAAATCACTTTTCTTTTGTAGTAAAGATGTGGATTAAGAGCACCACCTTGTGCCATGCAGTTGAGTATGTTACCTGAGATGGAAGTCAATGCAAGTTTTGAGAATGATCTTACATTTTATTAAAATCAGTTCCTTTTAACTAGAAAGTAATCGCCATGTAGCAAGTGAGAGCATCTCCTTTGAAGATGGATTTGGTGATTTAAATAACATCTAAGTGATCAGTCGAAAGTTTGCTAAGCTTTAGACTAAGTATTCTCTTGAATACTTGATCTCGTTGATCTTGACTCACAGAATATTTATCCCACTAAAGTGAAAAACATGTAAGTAATTTCACTTTTCTTTTTTTTGCATCGCTACCAAGCATTTCTAGAGGCACAAATGGTTAAGAAAATAAACTTTGAATTCTACCCTTGATTTTCCAGCAGGTAGGTCTTCATTCCAGCCAAGGTAGGGCAAAATGGCAGAGCAGCACAAGGAAATTTGCATTTTGATTAAGTGCAAGGTAATCTTCTCTGGAAGATTTTTAATGACGTGTTGTCACATTGGTACCTATGACTACATTGTTTTCATTCTTGTCCTGGTTTAAGTCTGTGTTAAAAACTAAATTCATTGAAGAGGCACTGTCTTTTAACAGCTTGGAGAGGAACGTACTGAATTTTGTGATTTTGTGTGACTGGCCATAAAGTGCTGAGCACAGATTGACTGTAGATTTTCCAGAAAGCTCAGTTTTCATTTAGACATTTAAACCAGGTGGCCAGTGTTTTAATTTTTTTTTTTTTTTTTTTATCTAGGTGACCCATTGAGAATAGAGAATACTGCTCAAAACCAACACTTTTAAAAAATGTCTTTTAATTAATTGCATGTGACATTCAGTGAAATGGTGTCTTTTACATGAAGTTGAATCCTATTTCCTGTCATTGGAAGGCTCACTCAATAAGTGAGTCTGTCAGAATACTGCGTTTCTCCAGAGTGAAAGGCCACAGAGAGGGTAGCTGTTACCAGATGCTTCCTCTCCTTACATTTTTTTCAGTCCTCAAGTCTCATCCCTTTACAACTCAACTTTTCCTTTCCAAATTTTGGAAAAACACTTCCCCCCCCCCCCGTATAACCACTGAGGCAGAAGGCATTACAGCACCAGAAAGCATTAAGAGCCCCTTAATTTTCTCCTCACTAAAAAGCAGACAAATGACAGGCTATTAACCATGGAGCAGCAATTTAGTCTCAAAGACAAGTGCTTACACTGAGGCACTAGGCAACCCTGCTGTGAAGGAACAGAATGAGTTTGCTGGTGGAGTGTTGGGGATACCTGTGAACATGTCACCTCTACCACCTTTTTTCTGACTCCTGAAAGCTCTCGTTCACATGACCACAAACACCTAATAGTGATGCATGGTAGGGACAGAAGTTGGGAAGAGACAACCGAGGGATGGGCCTGGGTGCACAGCATGTTCTCTGCCTGGGGAATCTTGCTGGCCGAGTAGACTGGGTCTGCCTCTTTCTCTCCAACATTTTGTTCCCAGTTGGGTGATGATAACTGGAGGAGAGTTAGCGACGTGGACCAGTCATGAACAGTACCCATTCCTTGAAAGATGATACAGCAAGTTGATTATACTTTTCCTTTACTAAGAAAGTATGTTTATTTTAGGCTGGCTTTCCTATTTTCTTTATACATTGAGAAACACCTTGTGAGGATTGTAATTTTTGTTTCACGCATCTCACATCTACAACATTTCAGCCCAGCTAGATGCTTTAGATTTTTTAGATTTGCAGCAGAAACAAGACAGCCCACACTGAAAGGCCTTGATTTCCTGTCACAGGGGTGTGTTATAAATTTTCAGTCAAGAGGATGCGGAGCAACAGCCCCATCTAGTGCTCACATAACTTAAAACGGTAACAGTAATCCGGATTGCTGTGATGACATCTCTTAATCACCCATCACTAAAGATTTCTATAATGAAAAGTGTCAGCAGCAGTTTAGCTTTATGTTCACTCTCAGCAAACTCCACTTCTGTGATCTGAGCCTGTACAGCAGGTGCTGCCTGTACTGTATTTAAGAAAAAGCGTGCTTCTGCAAAACAGCTACAGAAGCAAGAGAAGTTGGTACTGCTGCACTGCGCCTCTGTATGCCTAAACACAGCAGTAAAGAATTCTGTTTTCTTAGTTATTCATTCCTTAGCCTCTATTAAGTAACACTAAATAAGCAAATCACACATCAGTTGAAATGTTTGGGGTTTTTTGTTTTGTTTTATGCAGACACCTGGACACGTAGCATGGAAGCTATATTCATCCTGGTTCATTTTGCATGAATAGATAGGTCAAGTCTTACCCAACTGTGGAAATGTCAGCTTTAATCAAGAAGTCTATGAAGCACAGCAAGGAGGTTATGGACTCAATCCCTACCTATTAAGGGTAGCAGATGCTCTGGTGTTTAACACCACAATGCTTTTACTGTTCTTGTCACAACAAAATTTACTCATCTTAGTCATGTACTTATCCTGCCCACAAGTCGAGAGTTGGATGCCTAAGAGCGAACTATCCAAACGCCATCAAACCAAGCCATACCTTGTCTGGCCCAAAGAGCCTGCAATGGCATAGATCAAAGCACATTCCCCTTCTGCATGTAAACATCTATTTTTCCTATCAAACAGAGGTATGCAAGGTGTCCTGCAGCCCCTTTTTGTCTAGCACCTCAGGTGCTACTGCACTTACCAGAGCAGTCTGGATTCTTAACACTGTTTAAAGTTTCCATTGACAGTTTCTTACCAGGAAACAGATGGCAGTTAGCTAAAAGGCCAATATGCAGCCTCCCAGGAAGTTTTGATGGTTGAAACTCTGCCCTTCTCTCCAGTGTAAAACAAGTGAGAAGGGGCTGTGGACATTTCACAAGTCCACTTAGGCATATCGGTCCTTCTCAGAAAGTGGCCTAAAGTTTTGTTTAGACTATTTCATTTCATTTAGTACTAGTGCTTTCCAGTTCTTGATTATTATAGCCCCAATTCAGGTTAACTCAGAAAGACTTAAGAAGAGAATTCATACTCACTAGCTGTTCTTACTTGTTGGCATGAATGGTTTCAAAATTTCAGTCCAGATCCTTACAGCAATTGTTCCCAAAACATGCATGGAGAGATTATTGGATCTGTAAACAGCCCTATTTACACATACTACTATTAAAAGTAATGCTCTTTTTGCTGGCATTCTTAGCAGAGAAGCAAAGTGCTTATTGAAAACAAAAGGAGTGAACAACTTTCCTTCTGAGTAATTTCCTCCAGGGCAAGGAGTATATCACCTAGGCGCTATCAGCATGAAAGCAGCAGTGCCTCTTCTGTGTAGTTCTATCAATAGTAATTTCTTTTTTGTAGCACAGCCTCCTCCTTGCTTCTGCACCACTGTGAAACACATTTACATTTCTCAAAGAAAATGTATTAGGATATTTTCTCATTTTTTCTGTTTCTGATAATCTATTGTCTATTTTACTTGCCTGGTTTTCTCTAGGTGCTCTGGGTTTGGATCACTGGAATACAGAGATAGGTGGTAAGATTACAAAGTTTTGAGGTGACATGTATTTTAAAAGAAGGGTGGCATGATTTAGAGGCCGTTAGAAACTGTTAACAGTTGTCATGGACCAAAATGTGAGTATTGTGTAATGTAAGTGAAAATAAGTGGCTATACCAACACAGCGAACAGTAACCACAAAACACAGACCTCCTAAGGCTCTGGAAATAAAACAAGACTAATACAGGTACACTGTACAAAGCACATTTTGACTGTTACCACCTAACTCATATTACTTAATATGTTAAAACAGCAGAAGTTTGACTTCAACTTGAGGTGCAGCTGAAGTTGAGTTCTAGGCTGACACTAAAACAAGCTACTTAACTGAGCTAAGACTGCGGATCTTCACACATTTAACGCACGCTCTGAATTTTGTGAGAGCAGATCTCTTTCTGTACTACAGACACACACTTTATGGTCAATCATCCTTAGAAATGCACTGTAAAAGCTGTTCCTGACTAATTCTAAGGACCTGCCCGGTTCTACAAAAGTTACAATTTAGAAGTCAAAACTTCAGACTGACAGCCAATCATTGAAGAATGACACATCTTGACAACAGTCAGAAAATATGATGAAGCTCTGAACTCAGTGACAACTTTCTGTAGCTCTTTCCTATCACATTTTAAAACCTTGAGATATTAGTACTACCAGCTGATAAGATGAATTTTAAGTTGTCATGATCAATTTTCTGCACTGTGCATCATTGTCTAGTTTTAAGGCTCAAAAATCAAATCACAGCTACATTGCTCCACTATTGTCAACAGCACAAAATGAAGAGTTCAAGCTGCCACTTGTTTGACTGCGCCCCCAGAACTTTCTAATCTCCTTTATGCTTGACCAAGGATCCCACTGCTGCTTGGCTTGTGCAGCTGTTTCTCCCCCAAGTACGCCTGAACATCTCAGAGCAGGTACTTCCTTTCATGTTATTGCAAGACTACTATGTTTAAGTGAAACAGTGCATAGACAAAGGCCTACAGAACTTTCTTCTTCCCTTTACACTCCTCAAAAGACCACAGGCCACCAGGAATATTTTCACAGCTAAGTAACAGCAGACAGCAGCCTTCACAAGCAAAAAGCCTGGTTACAGTCAGCCAGGCAGAGTATTATGAAAACACTGTAAAATGATTACACTATAAAAAATGTAATCCACTCCAAGTGTAAGCCATTATAAGTGCCCATGAAAGGGAAGAATGCTGGAATGAGAGAATGAACACAGCACAAAAACATGGCTCAGAGTAGGTAGAAAAGCATGTTAACTACTCTGCAAATTCAAAATCCTTGTAGCTAGAAGTCTTTTTTTTAAAAAAGAAAAAAAAAAATCAAACACACACAAAACACCGCAACACAAACTAAGCACTTATCTGAGTTTCTACCTGGGGCAAATAACCCATGGCTTTATTTACAGGTATACAAGCACCACAGTTGCTGAAGAGAACTTACTCTCATTATTGGCTGAAGAAATATAAAACTGTTTTTCAAAGTTCAGCTAACGAGAGAAGTAGCAGCCTAGTAAGGGAGCAATTTATGCCCTGCCCGAGACATCTAAAAGTGTAATTTTAGGAAGTACTTTAGACTTGCTAGAGTTGAGCCTATAGTTTCATACAGAGGAATTCAGGGGTGAAGGGTATTATGTCAGTCACAAGCTTCTGTTTTATGCAAAGGTTCTTATCACAAAGGCAGGACTGAACAGAAAAAACTAGACACTAGGACACTACTTGCATATCTCCCCCAATTTCTTCTTTCATAAAATAAAGATAACTAGTTAGGTGCTTTTGTTAAACTGATTCAAATTTGACCCACATTTTTGAAGAGATTAAAAAAATTCTACTTGGCCTGTCAAATCTCACTTTAAGAAAAAGCACTTGCTTTTGAACAACTGAAGGCAGTTGAAGTAGTTTCTATGACAAGTTCTGCAGTACTGTTTCAATGTTTATATCTTACATCTGTTTATACTAGAGTGAAACTGCCAACCTTGACCCAATCTGCCCAAAATAGATTTAGTTCTGAACAAAACTAAAGTCTACTAAGGATTATCCGGCTTAAGAATTTGTAAAAGGCGCATTACTCATATTTTCCTCACCTTACTAAGTTTTGTTCTGTGCCAAAACAGCCATATTCTTAATTTTCCAAAGACATCTGAATACTACTTTGTCCATCTCAACATCTTTCCCAGTCTAAAGCTTACCAAATTCAGTGCAAAAAAAACTCAGTCCTACAGTAATCCTTGTATCAATGTACTTTCAGAACTGCCGGGTAAGTGATCCAGTGCTACAGTGGCAGGTTACGCTACACGAGTTTGCGGGGAATGCAGCTGCGTATGTACTCAAGGGAGTCAGAAGCATTCTCCTTCCTGAACCTTTCACTACACATCTCATTAAGAGTTCCCAATTTGTTGCAAAAGCAAGCAGGAAATCCCCAGTGCAGTCAGCTGCAGGCAGTGCAACTCATGCATCACTAAACCTTTCCCTGTCCCCCAAGGCAAAGGCAACAGAGTACAAGGGCCATTCCTCACCTTCCCAGAAGCTGGAAGCAGTGCTTTGGAGCGCAGTTATCCCCTGCACTCCCCCTACTTCTCATTTCCTGAGGACTAACATGAGAAAGCGTGTCTCCAGAGAACCTCATAATTTTTTTAATTATTAATAGCGTGCAAGAACAGGGAAACTAGAGGTGACAAGGACGAAAAGTACCTGCCAAGAATCTCCCTACTCTCATTTAGTCTTAAATATGTACAGTTTACAGTGTTGCTTCACACCAACGGGGTTTACATGAAGTGTTACTCAGTAAAGCCTGGGTAAAGGTTGCATACCTAAGAACAGAAAAAGGTGTTTTAAGGAAACAAGTCTACTACCTACAGTTTGGATAACAGCAACTGCTAGACAGGAACGTGAGAAATGGTGGCCTAGAGAATGAAGGACACAAGATAACTGAAGAAACGCACCCGTATTCAACAGCTGGAAGCAGACTGATAACACTTGCAAGACATCCAAGTTTTAGGGAGGAACATTAGAAATACAAACACATTAGTAAGACAGTTAAACACTTTGCTCATTAAGACAAAGTGGCACAGGTACAAAGATTTTCCTGGTTTTGAGTAAGGAATAGCGGAGAAGCAAATAAAATATACTGCTGTTATTTGGAACAGAAGCTTGAATAAAGTGGCAGTTACTAAGCCCATTTTGGTTTTTTGAGCAGAGAAGTCTCAAAGCTTGGATTCTACTGTTTACAGAACACAAAAGCCTAGCAAACAGATGGGAAAATAACAAGCCAGTAACCCACTCCAGATCCCCTAAACTCATGCCACAAGATGGTAACACAAAAACCCAGCCATTTACACCCTTTGAGCCAGAAAAGCAGATAGGATGATGTAGGTTATAGCTCTGTTGTAAAATTTCTTTGCAGAAGTTGTTTTGGATTGAAGTAGATCCACCTAACCTTGCACGTGTATTATCCAGCATGGTTTTAGACAAGATACATTATGTATTAAAGAGAGAGCTCTCACTTTCACATATAAATGCTGAAGCAGCAAGATTAAAATAATTCATTATTTTTAAAGATAAACATGACAAACACATTAAACCAGATTTTTTTTTTTGGTAGTTGAAATCACTTTTATTTGTAAGGAACGTCACCCATGCTGCACAGTTTCAAATAGATCTTACTAAGGAAAGCGGAAGTTTCTCCTCCCCGTGTCCTGCAGAGAACAGGACTGGCACAGGAAAAAAAAAAAAAAACTCATCACACCTGGGAGGTTTAGCACCAGCATCCAATAAAAAAAGCATTTGATTTCAATTTCAGTTCTTTGGTTGGGTATTTTCCCTTTTCAGTTTAATACCAAAAGAAAAATTGGAAAATTCAATACTAGCAAAACAGTGAAATTCTAAAAAAAATAAAACCAAAAAACCCACAGTTGCTGTTGAAACTGGGGAGGTTGCTCTTTCTGAGTCTCGCTCTCTTTTTTCTGTCTTCATGCATCTATCTTGCAGGCGTTCCCTGGATCTCAGCTGCTGGTAATTACTTTTCTTTTAAGTTCTGATGTTTCAAATCTTTGCTTTCATCATCACTGTTGACAATTTATTGCTTGAGTGTTTCTTTGGTGTTACTTTTGAGTTGTATTTTAGGACACCTGTTAAAAAGCAAAATTTAAGAAAACGCCGTTTACTGAAGTTTCATTTTCCTGTTGAAGAGGCGGTATGTCAGGCGGAGAGGGAGTTATTATAACAGACAGGATAAGCAGGACTGGCTTCTCCTGTCTGTAAGCTGATAGTATAGTATCTTCCTAAAGCAAAACATTACTAACTCATCAGCAGATGCTATTACTACAAAGACCAGATAGATCTTCCTGAAAAATCAGACTGATAAAGCAAGATTTATTTTGTGATGAATACCGACAGAGGCAGAGGAGAGAAAGAAGAGAAAGCAGCAAGCCCTCAGAAGTTATCACAAATATCTAGCCATACATAAGGGGATGTGGCCAGAGTCCAAGTCCTAAAAGTATACACAGTGATCCTTCAGTTGGAGAATAGGAATTATATTCCTTACCTGAGGGACAGTAAAGGTGCCTGGGGAGCTGGACATTACTCAGCACCACTCTGCTCGGTCACTGGAGCAGGATTTTCAGCAGGTGTTTCCGTCACCTTTGTCTGAGACACAATAAACCTCTATTATAGGCAAAGGCTGACCTCCAGACCCTTCCTCTGTTCAGTGGTAGGCCCAGCATAACCCAGGTTTTAGAATAATCAAGGAAGATGAATGCTCAGAAAATACGAACTTTAGTGTATTTCCTATAGTATTACACAGCAGATTCTGTCAGGGGACCACCTCAAGTAGATACACAATGAGAAAGTCTTTCCTCATTAAGGTAAAAATCTGTATTTGCAAACAGTTCCCTGAAATCATCTGGCTCAAGCAGTTCAGGAAGTGGAACTGGAGCTTTCAAATGCATCTCTTATACTACATACAGACTTGAAGGTTTGAGGAAGCTGGAACACACAACTGTTTCTCTCCCTTTCAAAGTATTTGTTACAGCCTGACCCCAATTAAGAACTATTCAGAAGCAATCCCTATCCCACTGCTGGTTCCATTTAAGATAAGCTGCTCATTCTCAAAGAAGTTCATAAGGAACAGGCAATGAGACCAGCTACCTTCAACCATCAGCACTCTGGACTTGGCCATCAGACTTCTCCAGGGCACCAACAATACACTTATTAAAAACCCCACAGGACAAAAGGTCTTGAGCATTTACCCCATCAAAACTCAGTCTTTGCCGTATTCTGCCAGGAACATGCTTACCTCTTTCCCATCCTGAGCCGGAGCATTGGGTGGACGAGGTCGACGCCGGTAGTTGTATGGGCGCCTGTACCCACGGCGAAGTGGCTGCTGACTCATAGCATTGGCCTCATGATGGTTCTCTTTGTTTTCAGCCTCTCCAGCCACAGGGGCAGGGCGTGGACGCGGAGGCCCTCTGAACAGGGGGAGAAATATATGTCAAGTATGAGAGCACCTTAAGAAGGCTGAACTACCATGATTTTAGCCCAGCAAAAAGCTCTCTAACCAAGTACCATCTGTAACAGTTTTGAAGGCTAGCAAACCATTCCTTTGGAGTTTGGCTGGCATATAGTTGAAAGGGAAAGAGCTGTTCCATTGAGTGTCTCTTCACTGCTGAAGCTACATCATCATATTATACTGTCTGTCCTACAATAAACAGGCAGTTAGCCCATTTGAACCGCTGGCTAGGAGAAGAAACAAGCCAGTAGTGACCACACTGGCCAATTCTGCCAAGTTCACCTTGGACTAGTTATAAACCAGGCCAGCCCTCTTCATAATTAATGGGGCGATCACCGAGAACTGCAATTCCACCTGTAAACCATTCCTGGATCTTTCCTCTTTGCCTTACGTTGCCCCTCTTGACCATATAAGAAAGTGAAGCATGTATCTCAGTCAGGCAAGTGGGACCTCATTAACACTAACACGTTAATGACATCTCTGGGATTGGTTATTCAAAAGCAGAGAGTCTTTTAGTTTGGAACTACAATGTATGGGAACATCTCAAATGTGCAGCTACATGCTACTGTCTATAACTGCAGTCTACAACTTCCTCAAGGTGGGGGCAGTGGAGGGGGAGGTGCTATTCTCCTCTCCGGTGATCAACAGTAGGGCATGAGGAAATGCATCAGGCAAAGTTCAGCTTAGACATTAGGAAAAGGTTCTTCACTGAAAGGGTGGTCAGTTGCTGTAACAGGCTGCCTAGGGAAACGGTCACAGCAGCAAGCTTGTCAGAGTTCAAGGAGCATCTGGACAGCGCTTTTAGTCACATGCTTTAGTTTTAGGTAGTCCTGCGAGGAGCAAGGAGTTGGACTTTATGACCCTTACGGGTCCCTTCCAACTCTAAATATTCTATAAGCTATCAAGCCATGTTCCTAAAGGATGCAAGAGCATTTCATCCCACTTCCAGTACACAGGAAGTATGTTTATAAACTGTCAAAACACAGCCAAAAGCAATAACAGAGTCACTGTCTGCTATCTAGTTGCCATTAGCTGGCTTAGCTAATCCAGTTATCCAGTCCCAGAGGTCATTAGCTTTTCCAAAGGAATCTAACATAAAAGCACCAGTGTCACTAGATTTAGCACAAGTAAATGCAAGCAATACCTACCTGTTAACTCAAACAGAAACATTCTGCACTTGTATTGGATACAGCAAGCTATCATACCTCTTACAGGGAAAAAAAATGCATCAGAAATGCATAAATTTTCATTAGCCATGGGCAAATTATCCAGCTTATGATTCACCGACAACATGCAAAAGCTCAGGTGCCTCACTGTGCTTGGTGTGATGATACTCCAGACTGCCCAATGCTAATGAAGACTTTCAGGAAAAGTTATTCTGTTCAGATCCTTACAAGCAGTGGCATCAGTACTATCCCAGTTCCCACAACCCTAGATAAGAGAGCCAACTTTAGCACAAACATTTACAGATAGAAATGTTCAAAGTAGAGGTGGAAGGCTTGTGATTCTATGCCCAGCATCCAGAAGGGTGGATCCATTTTGCACGGAAGAGGTAGTCATTACAGACAATGTTGTTATTCCTGTGAAATTCAGCTTCTTAGTGCTCTCGCACTGTTATTTACCTCCTGCTAATTGTTTCTGAACAACCATGCATATGAAAAAGTGGGGATTACATCCATTTCATAGTTCATGTCTCTAAACTCAATGTTGGAACTTGACTTCATAAGCTAGTTGATAGAAAGACAAGAACAAGATGAAGAGGAGCAAGTGAGTGAATGGCAGACTAAGACAAATCAGCTCCTTGAGAGCAGGATCCGCAATGCTTTACAAAGAACACCAATGAAAGTGATCAAGTATTTTATTTTACTTGTCACTTACTCTCCAAGATAAAACAAATTGCAAGAAGCCAAGAATCTGAGTAAGCTTTTCCACTTAAAGGAATTCAATAAGAAAAAAAAAGTGAGGCAACATCTCAAAAGGTATGATAGTCAGAGGCTGATTATGTCACACTGATATTTTTAACTGCACCAAATTCCACAGCGATGGAATTGTTCCCCTCAGTGTAGAGGCTGGAAGCTAGAGTGGTCGTGTCAGAACTAAGGCTGGAAAATAAAGAAAACAATCCTACACTGGCCAGTTTAAGGGATAAGTAACACAGATGACTCAGCAACTTACACCACATATCCCATTGGAAAGCATCAGTGTTCATGTGAAATCCAAGGGATCTTTACTAAGAACCTAAGAATAGCCTACTGGATCTTCAAGTATCCATTTATCTCAGTTCTATGGATTCCTAGGGAAAAATAAGGACTAGGAAGCCTATTTCCCAAATAGCCTCCCAGCCTCCAATATTTTTTTCCACGCTGGAGATTTCCTGAGCCAGATAGAGTTTGCATCTCTTTAGAGATATCACAGTGGTGTTCTCTTCTAGTTATTTGGCCAGTCTTCCCAGAGCTCGTGCAAGATTTTAACATCACCAGCTTCCTGTGGCAAAAAGCTCCAGCAATCTGCTGTATGCTTAACCTGTGTCAGCAACCTGAACACGAGTCAGCAGTGCACCAGTGCAAAGGCAAATCAGATCCCAGGCTGCATCCACAGAGATTAGTAGCAGAGAGATGTGAACATCCCACTCTACTCAACACTTATCAGGCCCCACCGGGAGTACTGTGTCCAGTTCTGGTCCCCACCATTCAAAAAGGAGACAGACAGACAGACTGGATACAGTCAAAGAACGGCCATGATGATGAAAGGGCTGGAGAAACTGACCTATGAGGAAAGACTGAGGCTCTTGGGTCTTTTCTGCCTGGAGAAGAGAAGGCTTGACAGGGGCGGCAACTCAACACTCACCACAGCATTCCAGTATTTAAAGAGCAGCAACAAAGACGACAGAGGCTCTCTCTTCAGAAGGAGCCACATTAAGACGACAAGGAGCAAGAGGTACAAGTGGCTCTGGGAAAGGTTTTGTCTCGATATAAGAAAGATCTACAGGGAGAACAATCATTTACTGGAAAAACCTCCCCAGGAATGCGGTCAAGTCCCCACCACTGAAGTTTTTTGTAACATGACTGGACAGGGTGCTAAATCTCATCTAGACTCCCTTTCCCACAAAAGGTTGGGCCAGATGATTTTTTTGAGGTCACTCCCAACCTGCTCTGTTCTGTGGTTCTATGAACCTTCCTTTGTTTTTCAGAATGTCTCCCACTTCCTTCATGTAAAGTCTCCTCATGCTGTATTCTGTATTAGAATAATAAAGCAAAAACAATTTCATCCACCCTTTCCATGCTACTCATTATTCTGAGGACCTCTAATCTATCTTCATTTTTCTCCTCTCCCAGCCTGAGTCCTCAGTCACCTCAAGAGTTCAGACATTCTTTCCCCTTCAACTGTTTTGATGAGTTTTATCTTACTATTCTGGAAGCTCTCCAATCTCTTTAGCACCCCCTTCCTCCAAAAGTTCTAGCAAGAGTAACTAATAATCCTATTTTGTAACTTCTCCCTTAGGAGCCCTCAGGGAACCTAAAATTTATATTTTCACTGACAGCAATACCCTCCACTAGAACCAGATACTACAAGGTAACTCTAATACTGCCTGTAAGAGATAGGACATCTTCAGTTTTTACTGAACAGTAGGCTTTCCTCTGAACCTACAAGTAGCACCAGTGCTTAGAACCACGCCTGAGTGACACATAGGACTGAGCTGGAGCACAGGCTACTAGTCCAGTACTAAGCTGCAAGTTGTCTGCACTTCACAAAAAAAAAAAAAAAGTTATAAAGCACACCCTGCCCCTCCAGATGATGTACCTAGCTGTCCCAAATCAAGTGGGATTTGGATTCATTAGTTCCCAGCTGGTCTCCTACACTTTCCTCAACAAGGCACAGACCCTCTAACTCATAGAATCATAGAATTGTCTAGGTTGGAAGAGACACTTGGGATCATCGAGTCCAACCATCTACCCTACAAAGTTCTCCCCTACACCATATCCACCAACACCACATCTAAACGTCTCTTAAACACATCCAGGGATGGTGACTCAACCACCTCCCTGGGCAG
>VZSZ01003360.1:224-18176 GCA_013398815.1 Ibidorhyncha struthersii | reverse complement strand
CCTGTTAGAACTAAACTCACTTAAGTATGTTGCTCAATTGGGAGAAATAACAGGATACAAAGAATTCTTCTCTCTTTCTTGAGCTATTCCTAGCTCTGAGCAATATATAAGCACATTAAACAACTTCTACAGTTGTCTCCTTACTTCTGCGGCTCACCTTCCTTCTGGTAATTAAAATGCTTCTCACTGTCCCTACCATTCACATACTCATTAACGCCAGGGAATAGTTTCCCGCTCTTAATGAAGCCTGTGTAGATCACAAAAGCATCCAAATGTAATGATGAGCAAAGGCAATAGTACAGACCTGCGATAGCGGGGACGATAGGTAGGATTCCTATGGACTTGTTGAAGTTGTCCTCCTTCTGTGGCCCCATCCTTTATTTCTCCCTCACCACCCTACAGCCAAAAGAAAACAGAAGACAGAGTCAAAGATAACACTATCTTATTTCACAGGCAGTGTATTAACTATAAAGCCCAATGATCTGAACACAAGTTCAAAACCAGTGTATCAATACAGAAACACCAACATATTCAGTAAGTAAGAACCAGTGGATACTCAAAAGGCTTTAATTTGGGTCAAGATAAGAGCAGGACAGAACAAGAGCCAGTAATGCCGACCTTGTTCTTCACAGTAACAGACTGAGAAGCTATCTGACAGTGCCTTCTCCCTGCCTGCCAAGAAAGGCAGAGAACCTGACAAGTTCTCTATGATGCATATGAAAGTGCATTTCAGGACATGACATTCCATAACATGTTCACCCCTTACAATGCAGAGGCAGCTATTGATCAGGACACTTCTGTATTTGGAAAGCCAACTGAAAGACATCGAACTGAAACTTGCCAAAGACCACTTCTGGCTTCATTCTACACAAAGCCCCATTCCACAGAGAAATCCCACAAACACATCAAGAAATTTAAAAATAGAAGAGTATTTGACATAGCGTAGTACAGTTTTTCCTACACACTCAACATTTTTCAACCTTTCAGAGATGCAGTAGTTATCTTTCCCCTTCAGTTGTTAACTGATAAAGCATGTTTCAGCATGTTTGGTTTTGGGTTGTTTTTTTTTTTTTCCCCCTCTTTAGTTTGCTGTTTGGTTTTTTACTTTTTAAATGCCAGACCTGAGTAATGTCGGTTTTATAAAAATCATTGTATTATTTACTGTTCCCATTATACTTTTCCTTCCTTTAAAAGAAGGAATTTAACAAGAGAAGTGTTGTCTGCATCTGATCCAGTGGGAAACAAAAGCTATTGCTTTGTGACAGCCTTCAGTAGTCTACACTAAGTTTGACAGGTCTCCTCCCAATTCTACACAGCTATTTCAACCACCACCATCATATTTTGCTCTGTTTTAACAAGCAATCTCAGGTAACTGTGTGGGGAGTAAACTTTTCTTTAGCTAACATAACATGATGATAAACATTTAGAAAGGCTGGAGCACTGTAGGTTGTAACAAGAAATCTTGGAGAATTACATGAACCTCAGTGACTAACCTCGACAGTCTTCTCCCCTCACCACAGTAAAATACCCTCCAAATACATTAATAATTTCAAATATTCTTTGTAGCTTTCCAAGTTTCCAAAAAGCATGGAGACATGGCCTAAAGGCAACTGGAATATTTCACATGCCGTACCTAGAAATAGCTATACCAGCTATTCTTAACAATATGACAGGGTCAGCTGCTGAGACGAGTAGAGAGAAATCAGAATTCAATAAAAAACCCACTATCGTAAATACCGTTATCTGTTATGTTCTGTCATGTATAAAACTGATCAGGATAACTAAATATCCACAGGAACTCCCACTGACTAAATAGATAGTAATAACAGATAGCATCTGATAGCACTTGAGAAGTACTTGAGACTCAGAACGCAAAAGAAAAAATTACACTTCTGAGTTTAAGACAGCATTACACTACTTCTGTCTGCCGTGCAATACCAGTCTGACCTGTTTCTATGAAGATGCTTTGTACTACATAACTTTACAGTTTATTAGACCTGTGATGGGTGGTCAGAAGCGTCTCAGACAGTAAGGTGAGAAATCGCACTGCCAGTATTGTGTGTGACAATAGCAATCCAGAGGTCTTGGGATTTGCCTTTTGTGAAGCAAGGACTTAATGCTGCTCCTGCTCTCACTTTCTTCCTCGCATGAGGACTGACAAAGCACAGAGAAGAGCTGCAAGATGTTAAGGGAAGAAAGGATGCAAAATTAAAACAATCCTGAATGTGTTCCAGCATAATCACGAATATGCTCTCCAGGATTTCTAAGCAAGTACACGTGGAATCAGCACTCAGTTTTAATAGTTCAATGCCAGAAATATGGAACCACAAACACCTAGTAGGTAGGTCTTGTCCAGTGAACAATGTGCCAGAAGCTAACAAAGTATCAACCGACCTAATTGCAGGGAGGGGCAAACAACAGTACTTTTCACCAGCCAAAGCTCTCCTTAGCACTTGACAATCAGCATCACATTCACAGCTTTTTAAAAGGTAGTATTGAATTTCTACATGTTTTTAATAGCACAGCCTAAGTCCACTCCTCCCTACAGAGGGCTGCACTGGAATCTCAGATAAAAGACTCCATCTCCTGTAGTGACAGAGGAAAGAATGACTAAACCTGATGAAGCATTACTCAAAAACAATGCAAACATTTTCCTATTCATCTTGAACTGAATGTCACTATGTCAGTATTTTAAATGGGTTTGGCTTAACCAGTCAGTTGAAAATAAAATAGCGAAGCAACTGAATTGCTTAGCCCAGAAGTCCTGGTAATTTCCTGCGTCTTCTATAGTATCACAAAAATTCAATTAACATATTACATTAGTATCACTGCCAGATGACCTAGGTGTATTGGCCAGAAGAAGTACGGCTCCAGAATAAGACAATTAAGCTGTCAGAAGCCACTGGAACAGATGCAATTTGGCCGGAAAACAAAACCTGAGCTTTGAGGTCTTGTTTTACTGTACTGATAGTCAGTATATTAGATTCATTTATTAGGAAAGCTTCATTTGTACTCTTAAAAGCTTCACACCATGTCTAGCACACACATGATCCTGATCACTTAGTCTCCTTCACAGGAACCTTTCAACTCAGTGCAACACCTTCTAACAAAATATTAGCTCATCCTAAAGGACAAATCACAGAATCATTATAAAATCATAGAATGGTTTAGGTTGGAAGGGACCTTAAAGATCATCTAGTTCCAACTGCTGTGCCATGGGCAGGGACACCTCCCACTAGACAAGATCGCTCAAAGCCCCATACAACCTGGCCCTGAACACTTCCAGGGATGGGACCTCCACAGCTTCCCTGGGCAATTTGTTACAGTGTCTCACCACCCTCATAGCGAAAAATTTCTTTCTAGTATCTATCCTAAATTTACCCTCTTCCAGGTTGAAGCCATTACCCCTCGTCATATCACTACATGCTGTACTCTACATTTTCCTCCGAAGAGGGCCAAAACAGGCATGCAGGCTGCGATTCCCCATTAAGATTTCACAGATTTCTCTAATCCTAAAAAACTACAAAATTTTATTGCTGTACACCCAAAAGAGTTTTGTAAGCATTAACTGTAACAGCAATAAGCTTTTTTTACCCACTTGCTTCCTCTAATTTCTTCTTACATCTCTTGAGATCAATCTCTAGCTTTTATATAATACTATTCATATTTTCAGGTCTCCTCTACAAGAAATAGCATCAGCCTATAAAACAGCTCCCAAACTATTTCATTTGTTTTCCGACAGACTGGTAGAGAGGCTTCTTCTATTAGTAATGCACACAGTATTTAGATGAGGACATCATTGGTTCTCAAGGTTATTCCATAATTCATTGTCTGTTGTAACTTTCTGACTACAGCTCCAGACCATGTCTATGTTGTCACAGACAGTTTAGTGAAGACCACAGTCTCTTTTCTGTAGTGGATACAATTAAGAAATTTCTGATATGAACAAGTACTTCTGCTTTCCACGGAACTCTCCATGGAATCCAGACACAGTTCCACTAGAGCTGGTTAAATACTTCAGATTCCTCAAGGTTCTCTTTGCTCTTGACAAATTCACACAATGTGTTCAAAAACAGACCCAGTAAGTTATGTGCAGAGTACAGACACATTTGGGCTACCATGGCAAACAAAGGATAGCATCTCTGGTTTGCCTAAAACCATACCGGTAAGGTAAGAGAAATCAACTCTTGCCGCACTACAAGGTTGGACTGGAGCTGCTAATCGATGTCAATTGAAAGTTCTTGAAACCTAGAAGGTCACCATGTCAAGAGTCGTCTCAACAAATTAAACATTTCCCCCCCAAGTAAATACAGGATTGAGGATGTGGGCAGCCAAGCTCTGGGAAAACTTTTCACCTCTGCAGCCTATTAGATCTTCAAGCATAGCAGGCCTGGGTACACTGAAACCTTTTCCTTCAGGTGTGCAGCAAGAGTTGCCTGCAACTGAGTAAATATCCTTCCAGCAAACACAGCCCACGAGTGCCATACCATCAGCAACTCAAACTTGTCTCAAATATCCTTCAGGACAGTTAGCCAGAAACCATTTCTCAAGTAGGGAGGCACAACCACTCAT
This sequence comes from Ibidorhyncha struthersii, assembly GCA_013398815.1. Lineage (NCBI taxonomy): Eukaryota > Metazoa > Chordata > Aves > Charadriiformes > Charadriidae > Ibidorhyncha > Ibidorhyncha struthersii. Next base: position 13,604 of record VZSZ01003360.1, on the reverse strand, counting down.
GCACCTGTTAATGGGACCATACAGAACAGTGTACATATATTGCTACAGCTCACAGACATTGCTACCTTTCTTCCCCCTTTACACACATGGGAATGGAAGGGGAAAGAGGCGGCCTTGTTAAAGGAAAAGAATATTAGAAAGAAGTGTCTTTCTAGATGCAGTAGGCATGCAGTTTCAGTGTGAAGAACATGTTAACTGAAAAATCTCCACATGAAAAATCTCAAAGAGGCAATACTGATAGCTTCAGATGAGGATGCACTCTACTCTCAACTGATCTATCAAAGCAAGCACACAGGAGATGACAACAATATCTGGGCAAGTTTGAGTGGTTTCACTCAAGGGCAACTTCAGGGAAAGTCCCTGCACAGTGCTCTGCAGTCACTGCAAAGTCTTCCTTACAGTAGAGCTTTGACTTGTTCAGGCAACTAATAGGTGAGATTACACAGAATATGTTTGAGAGTGCTGCAGGAGCTGGATAATGTCACTGCCTGGCCAGCATCATCTTTGAAAGGAAACAGCAATCATTGAGTTTACCTCATTACCTGTTAAGAGGAGCATGCTAAGGGAATGGTACTATAAGGACTTCATCATCCTCGAATGAAACAGAATTTACTCTTAACAGGTTATACCAAATCCAGAGGAGCAGTCAATGCACTGATGGGCAGGACAGCCGTTCAGAGGATACTCAAAAAGCTAAGAGAAGTATCAACAAACCTCATAAGCAATGGGAAACAATGAATCCCAGGTTAATCTCCTTTTGTAAACTATCATTTGCAAGTTTTGAAGGCTGTAATTCTTCAAGTCAATGATCCCAGAGAAAGAGCAGTATGGTTTTGGTTTTGAAATAACAGATTACTTCCTAGGACATCAGGCACCAGTCACACAACAGCTAAGGTCTGGTACCCACACCGAAACAGTCTGGGGACTCAGATGTGAGCAAGACAAAGGAGGACAGTGCGATAACACAATGTGTTTCCCCTGTGTACATCTTCAAGTACCAGGATCCAAGCGTGTCATAGTGTCACATGCAAACCAGATTTTTAGGGTTTGCATTAGACATTGAAGAGAACACAGGCAGCATGAGTACCCCAAAACTGAATGTTCCCCATGCCCAAGATGGGTCTCACGTTATCACTCTTCAGGCAGAAAGAAACAGCAGCTTCCCATACTCAGCAGTACACAGGGTTGTCTAAGCCTTGATATGTCTGCTTATTTAAAAATCAAGACAACACTAATACCACAGACTAAAGAATTCACTCCCAATAAAGACAGTTGAGGTCGATTTTAATCTCAGGACAGCAAAAGGAAACAGAATCAATACTTGAATGTAGCTGGTTGATGAGCTAACAGATAAGACCGGAAACATCAAAAAGCTGAATGTAACCAAGTACCCTAGTTCTTTGCCACTGTGGCATGTAAGCTGAAGCTACAAACTACATTGCCACGAAAACAAAGACATACTCAGTAATAAGTATTCATCGGTTACCAGCACCAACTTTAGCAGTCTCAAAGGGACTCAGAAAGAACACCTTTCATGTATTTAAGGCTCAGTGGTGCCCAGCAGGAGTAAAGGAAAGATGTCACAATAGCTAGTATCAACAGCTAGGCTTTAAGGAAGGATTTGACAACACTCAGTTTGCCCCCGTGCTATCAACTCTGTAAAACAAGATGAGAAGAGAGTTGTACTGCTTTGGTAGACACTTCCACCAGGGCTCTCAGATCATTCATACATTCCTGCAAGTGATGATCACAGACTGAACTATGAAAGAAAAGATAATCAAGTCTGGAGTACATTCCAGTTGGCTGGATTGTTCCAGGTACTAATTTAGCACAAGCACAACGTGGATAGTAGTAACTGCTAGAACTACAGCCACGTACCTCATACTTACTTCTCCCTTCGCAAAGACTTGCAGGGAGCTGCTTAGGAAGGGTTGCAGATGTTATGAAAGAGCTGTGCATAGCTCATAGCTTAAAGAAAAAATGCATTACCTTTACACTGTACTGCTGTAGCAGAGGCCTGTGAAGGGATGATACATGGAGGTTTCAACTAGTTGGTCAAAATACTACCATGCCATGCAAAAATGATGACCTTCTAAACAAATCTGGTTTTCCAAGTAACCCTTCCAAATTATGGTTACACCACTTAGGGTAATAGAAATACTTCCCCTTGCTTCAGGTAAAGGGCACAGTGAACTACTTAGGTGTCTCACTCCCCTGTGTTTACTCCTCAAGCAGATACCTTAACACCCAAAGAGATGCTTTAAACACAGTTCTAGAAAGACATGCCAAGGAGGGGCCTACAGGACAGCAAATAATAGAAAAATATCAGTATCTACATCAACGATGTGCTGGAGGAAGCCAGAATGTCACTGAAGAACACTCACAACTTAGTTAAGCATTGACAGTTTACTATATGCCAGTGCCGAACCTGTAGTTCCCTCATGAAAAGATCAGAGGACTGCTGAGGATGCAGGATTACCACCACTAAAGATATTAAACTTACACTTCGAGGAGGTCCACGGCGTCGGCCGTAATAGCCACGTCGATAGCGGCGCCTGTCTGCAGCATAGCGGCTGCCTTCTACAGGGACTCCATCTGGACCAGTGACATTAGCTGCTTCTGCACCCTAGAAGGCCAAAGGAAAGTAAGCCAGGGTGGTGCAAGAAAAGAACAACAACAGGGAGAAGGTAAAACAGGCGAGGCTTGTTCGCATCAATTCCAAGCTACAGAGATTCCTTTCTCTCAAGTAGTGCAAAAGCAGGTCTGTTATTCTCAACCCCGTAACACAAGAGTTACGATCATGACTTAAAACCCTATCAGCCATGCTGTGTTCAGAGGAAAAAGGAAAGTAGTAACTGATTAAAGAAAAAAAAAAACTCCAAAAGCTCAGAAAACTCAGAAAATGTTTGAGAAAGTAGAAGTGCAAAGAACTTGGAAGTTTTTACAGTTATTAAGCTACCAGACTCCAAGAAAAATTCTTCAGGGTAATATATGCATCAGTTAATGTTTATTGGGCAGACAACAAGCTTCAAATGCTCTATCAAGTAAAAACTACAAATTCTAGAAGCCTGAGGATATAGTTAAAGTAGAGTTTTGATACATATCTAGGAACACTCTTAATGAAGCCTTTAAAAAGCAGATCTTCCACAGAAAAGCTGTATGAATGCCACCCACTGCAGGGATTAACAACACATTAGACAAAAACACCAGATACACAGCCAAGGCTCTGCATTACTCCCCACTAGAGCGATACTAACTCTGTTGGACCACACCTAAGTCTCCATAATATCTCACCTTCTCTCCCTCGACCACATCAAATTCTACAGTCTCTCCATCACCAACACTGCGCAGGTATTTCCGTGGGTTGTTTTTCTTTATTGCCGTCTTTAAAGAAAAAAAGATAAAGAAAAATACATTAGTTTATCTTACTCGTTATCATATACATTCATAGCCCTGTAGATGAGGGAAGGACAGTATTCTTTTACAATCCCAACTCTACATACGAGATCAGTCACCACACCAAGATACTTCAAATACACAAATGTCTCTCTTATTCCACAGGCCCTCCAATACTCAGCCAAGGCTTACTCCTTTCTCAGTACTTATAAGCTTACAAGTCAGTTGTTGCCCCAGGATCCTCTCTGTCAAGCCTACTAAATATCCAGACTGTTATATATTTCTGTACGAACTGAGTTCACACAGAGTGTTTGATCTCCTGCAAGCTGTACAAAGGCAGCTACAGCAGCAACTGTGACCCACGCCTTCAGAGTCATTAGAAGAGCTGTAAATCATCTACAGATAAGTTAAGACCTGGAGCAATTTTTGTAGAAGATGGCATTAACTATAAGGTATCATGGCAACTCATAGTAACTGAGTAAGAATTACTAGAACTCTGGTGTAACATAAATAAGCGTTTTACCTAAGCACTGTAAGGGAGACCCCCAAAAATTAGGTGAGTCCCTAAGGAACACAAGAATAGTATCAGAACAGACAGTCTCGGTCATCTTTTCTAGACAGAAACCCCAAAATACTGTTAACAACATGGCTTCAGATCAAAACCAGTTGAAAATCTCCTCAGACTCACAGGAGCGCTCAAACCTCCTGGAGCCACTTTTCAGCCTGTCAACTAGATACCTTTCATTCCATGGAGTATTTCTAGGATTCCACAAAAGGCAGTTAGCAAGACAAGCCTACTATCTGTTCATTTGTTAAGAGTTCACAAACTGGAAGAGGCCAGGGGAGGAAAAGAAAAAGCCAAACACACCACCAGCCAAAACACACATTGTACAAGCCCATCAAGGAACTGGCTTTTTAGTGATGTTCTCTTAGATTAAGACCAATCCACTTAAAGTTCTCTCATAGGGGCATCTTTTGTCAGCATAAAGGAGGTAGGTGCAAATCCAGTAGACAGATGCACACACGGAAATAGAGGGCACAAATCTGGCTTAAGAAATGGGATGCAAGGCAAAAACAGAAGAGACAGCTGTCCTATCTGTCTGCAGTTCAAGGAAAACAAGCAGAATGAAGTTGAGTTGTTGCCCATGCATGGCAACTACAGTCATTCAGTCAACAATAGCCCAAAAATACTTCCCACTAAAGGAAAAGTTCTAATCGGTTTAAAGTTGAGCTTGACCAGCTTAGGAAAAGTATTCTCATTGTTACTGAATACTGTCCCCTTTGTGTTTTAGGCAACAGGCCAGCATGTTCTTTTAGCTCTACATCTAGCCACACCTTTCCCTGTACCCTGCAGTGTCCCTGAACAGCTTAAGGAAGAATGCAAGAGTGTACATATTATTGCTATCAAAACAAAAACAACCCAAGAGCAGGTTTTTTTGATACAGGAAGAGAACGAGCTACTCCAGTAAATTCTTTTGGGAATTACTTTACAAAGCAGAGACTCCCACCATCAGCTGAGACAACTCTGTTTGCCTTCTGCTGACCTGTTAGTGTAATTATCCCATTTCTAAAATCAGTTAGGAGTGCTAGCTTTTCCACAAATGCCATCTACTAATATGAAAATCATTATCTTCACTGCAGGTTAAGGGCTTAATTCTTTCACCACCACTTGTGCTGAGACAACTGACTCAAACTCATAAGACTTGTTCTCTGCATATGACAGAGGTGTCAACAAGCTGTATTTCAAATTCCTTCCCCTTCCTTATAAGTGCAGAGGAAGAAAGGACTACCAGATTTCTTTTCAGCAGAGGATGTACTTAACATTAATCAAACTCCTCAAACATCCTCCAAGAAGGGTACTGGAAGATAAATTCAGTAATATTCTGCATGTTCTGTTCCAACTTTAGGGGCAGAAAATTCCAAATTCAGATTTGCAATTGAATAACCTGCCAACAGGAGACAGAGGCTGCCACACGCAGTAGGCTGGAGTTTGTTTGATAAAGACAACCAGGAACAATTTTGAGTAAGTCTTAGAATTCAGAGCAGAAATTATACAGCTTCACAACTTACTACTTCAGCTGCAGGTAAACATTGCTGAAATAAGCCTCTAACAAGCCTAAGCTCTAAGCTTGGTGAAAATACTTTTACTCTGTGTATCCAGAGGGGAGAGCGCACTATTCTCCCTGTTACTGTTTTCCAGCATCCTGCAGGCTCCAGCTTCTTTGATTCAGATGTTTTGTGTTAACAGAGACAGCACTCAACAATTAAGACAGAGCCTTTCCTTTCCCAAGGGGACACTAACAAACAGACAGCTATGAGAGTCTTCCGAGTTAGTTCAGTATTTTTGTTTGGAAGAGTTCTTTCCATATCCTCATGATATCACCACATCACGTGCACATGCAGCGTTGCCACAGCAATAGCCAAAATTTGTTACACCAGTTTCTGGTGCACATACACAAGGCTGTGCCCAATGCATACAATCCAGTGAAGACAAAGAGAGACCTGTGCAGCAGAAGAGCTTAACTCCTCCTCACTGCATGTTGATTTAAATTATGCTTAATTTAACTGAACTGCTCCGTCTACTGACATTTTTAACAGTGTTAAATCGCAAGACCCTCCTTCCCCCCACAGACACACTCCACCCCACCAGGCAGACTGATCTCTATTGCTCACACCACCTCTAACTGACCCAGTGCCCTAGATACCACCTTGCATGAACCAACCCAACAAGGATGGACGCAAACAAGACGAAGCACGTGAAGCACTGCCCTTCCCCAAAACACACCGCTTGGGTCCCCTGCAAAACAAAGGGTTAATTCAAAGCAAGCCATGCATGCCCTAAAGAGAAAAGCATTTTAATCTGTACTAGGTTTATAAATAGCATCCAATAGCTAGACACCCAGCGTTAACCCCCATTCCAATCATGAGATCGGCCTGTTGCCTCCCTGCTACGGATGCGTGCTGGGGAGGCAGGGAGGAGGCCATATCTATTCAACTAGGTCAGCCTTATTCTGAAGGGATTAGGCATGTAATCCAGCCCCTCCCGGGATGGGTGCGGGGAGGAGGGGCAGAACCGGCAGGAACCGTGGAGAGGGAGCTGGCAGCAGGATGTTTGCTTACGCCACGGATTTGCCTCCCTCGCCGGGCAGGCCCCATCCACAGGCCCTGCCGAGCCAAGCGCTCAGGCAGGAGCTCTGGCCAGAAAGCCCCAGGCTCTGGTAGTGAGCACGTTCACCTCAGGAAGAGCTTGAGATGGAAGAGCTGAGGAACTGCAGCCAACCCAGGCCAGAGCTGGAAGCATCTACTCTGCCATGCATGGCTCACCAACAGTGTTAATCAGATACAACCTTGCACACGATGCGGTGTTTCTGAAACATCAAGCCAGTTTTGCTCAGTGCTCACCGTGAGAGGATTTCAGCCACAGGAGATGAGAAATAAATTACACACACACATGCACAGCAGTTTACATTTAGGTAAGTAACCTCCACAGGTGAAGGAGACAAAACACCACAGATAATACTAGCTTGCTGCAGGCCTTCAATGTTTGGGTGTCCACAGGCAGCCTTCCCAAGCAGAACAACAACCGATCCCTGTTATCTCTGTCATCAGCACAACCGTTTTCCAGGATATTTTCTCACAGGTCCCAGGGAGACTTCACAGTTTTACAGTGCCACCTACCCAGAACACATTTCTGCTACTGGATCTCTTCCCACCTTCCCATCAGGCCACAGATGCAGCATCTGTATCAGCATGCACACAGCACACTTGTTAAGGGAGGAGGGTAACCACTAGAAATTGGTACATGCATTGAGAGCTCTTGCTCCCAGTCCACTAACCAAACTGGGAATGGGCACTGCACACACTTCCTGAGATCTTCACTCGTTACAGGCTTACTCCCTCCCAGCTTCATCCACTTTAGTGATAACAGGCCTACACCCCTTGACCCAGAGTAACAGTTATCACAGGCTATTTAGTCATGAAGCCACAAAAACTAAACTAACTCTCAATGCTGACCAGCATGTTTTAACACAACTACATAAGCACGTATCTTCATCCTCTGTGACCAACTCCAAGTGCAATGTTCCTGGTTACATTTGATGGAAATACTGCCACATAAGCCACAGTGAAAGCTCACGCTTTTAAGAATCACATGGGCCTGCAGATGCTTCATATGGGACAGGCTCCAGGGGCAATATTCCATCTTCTGGTGAAGTAAGAGTCTCAGATGACACAAAACCAGATCTAAGCCAACTAACCAGTTTATATCAGCACAGAGACAGCATCCTCTGTCTTCCCATTAGTTGCCTGTGACCTGAGAGTCATGGTATAAACTTAGAACAGCCTACCGACAGTTCAAGGAAACTGTCAACAAGCCACTGGGCAACCTCTCTCTGCTTGGGCACACTTGGCACACAGCCTTCCTCCTCTTCTTCCCAAGAGCAGCTGCCTCATGCAGCAACAGCTGATGGGAACCCAGGCTGGTCAAGAGCCAGACTAGATCACTTTCTCACCAATACCAGGGAGGGCAGATAAAACAGACCTGCAAACGGAGAGGGTAGGAAGAAACAGAAGACACGACGAGGAAATGTCAGGGAAAGGACAGACAAGTAGCAAGGTATGTACAAAACAGGAGTCATCTCCTCTGGGAAGGGACAGCCATACAAAACCACACCAAAAACACCCCCAAAAACCTTTAGCATTCAAATCAGAGCAGACAACAGAAAGCACAAAGGGTTATAATACTACTTCTTCAGTTACAACTTCAGAGAGAAGGAAAATATGCCCTAATACTCCTCCCTGAAAATTTCAATATACCTGTCAATTCAAGGTATTTATGGTAATCATTCTAAAAAGCCAGGACAAGGTTGGGTGGCTGTTTTAGGAAGTTGCATTAGAAACCTATCATAGTGGCCAACTCTAAGTACAATTACTGCTGTCTTACCTGATGAACAAACACATCTTCTTTGGTATCATTTCTGCGAAAAGAAAGTGAGAAGCCATAAGAGTTTAGACTAAGAGACTTAAATAGAAATCCCCAACTTCACGAGTCAAGCCCTCCTTCCCCCAGCCTGCAGTACACCCCCTGGATTCCATTCATTTTGTGTAAGTCTACGGTACAAAGACCCTGCGCTGAATTTCCAGGGTCACATGCTTGACAGCAGAAAGGACTCCCCACACTCCAGAAGGGTGAGGGGATGGTGGGGCGGGGAAGGTTCTGTAATGACTAGACTAACTAACTAGTCTAGTCTAATGACTAGACTGCTTGCCTTTCACTATTCCACACCCCGCCCCACCCCCGAAAAACCTCCACAGGGGCTGCAACTTGAGCTGTTATCCCAGAGGTCAAGCAAGACCATCAACAAGACTGGCCACAGCTGTTAACAGAGCTCTCCTTTCAGTGAAACTCAAAGCAACCATGCACAGGAGGTGTTAGGAGAGTCCATTGGAGGGGGACCCAGACATGAACACAAGGTTGTCTGGGTTAGGCCAGCCAGATCAGGCTTCCGCATGCAAAACACGAAGACAGGTCTAAGACCTTGATTCTGCGTTCCCATATAACTGAAAGAGCCTAGACCCTGCTGTCTGTGCACTCAACTCCTTCTCCGCAGAGGGAACACGTGAGTCAAAGAGTCTGTGAAGATAATGCATAATCCAAAACTTCTTGCGCTGAACTGAAGTAATAGTACACTTCCGTTTAGGAAGCAAGCTAACAAGTTATTACACCATATCCAGCTGCAGGTTCTCACATCAGCTGCTGCGAGAGACTATAAGAGTACTTGCTAATTCAAGCTTTTCCCCTAAGCTTACATAACACTGTATAGTAGTCTCCAGAGACTGGTATTAGTACTGTACAGGGCTGCCTCCACATCCATGAAACAGGGCTCTTCTACCCCTGTCTACAGTATCCAACTCACCCAAATCTATCTGCTCTGTAAGCGTTCAAGGACTTGCAGGACAAAATAACTTGACCGATACATCTTTTGCAAGACAAGCATTCACCAGGCAGGAGCTTTGTTTTTCATAAATCACACAAGCCCCTCAACCCCACAGATATTCCAGCCTTAAAAGCCAGAGTTTTCTCCAGTAACTTGCAAGTGTGGGTCTTGTGTGCTTAGGGTTGAAGTGTGATCAGTATCACTTACAGCTATTTGGATTATCAGTGCCATTCAGAAGTTTGTTCATGTTCAGAGTAGAAGAAAAAAAACAATACAAAGAGAATTACTGTGAACCGAGGCCTGGAATATCTTCAGTTAGATGATATCCGAGAATCTCAATGTGCATTTAGAGTAGGTATTTTGACCAATCAGCTAACACTTGAGTTTTTAATCCAAAAGTATTTCCCCTAACCCTCCAACCTTACTTGCACCTTTAAAAAAAGCCAGGCAGTCACAAAAGAACATATAGCTTATTAAAGGTGTAGTACCAGTAAACATGAGAAACAAGTAACAAATTTGTAATGAGTTTCACCCTTTCCATTTTCTCCCCATACACACAACCTTCAATGAAGGGGGGTGAGCAGGGGAGAGGCCCCTGAGGTGATACCCCAGTTTGTCAAACGCCTGGCCAAATCTGGCTATCAACTGAACGAACTTGGTAGTGAGGTCCTTGGGTCTCTGCCGCAATTACTAATGCATGACATATTACCTGTACTATGAGTCTTAGTACAGTAAATATGACTATCATAATTTAAACATACCTGTTGATAAAGCCATATCCATTTCTGACATTGAACCACTTGACTGTGCCAAGAACTTTGGTGGCTGGGAAGAAAAAGTTAAGAAAGTTACTCTAACACACAACAAAGTACAAGAATATTACTTAAAGATACTTTTATACCTCCACATGAAGTCACAACCAGACCTGTTCTGCTCCCTTAACACTCAAAGTGTACCTTCAACTCCCACTTCAGTTTACACTAATGAAGTGGCAGGAAGCAGTGCTTTCACTTGTTGTTCTTCAGCCAAGAGTTTACCACACAGCATGTAGAATGAAGACCAGCTATATTTTCATAATTGGCCATCCATCCCTTCTCTTTTTTACTTCTTATCCTAGAAATGGGCAGTGAAGCTGAAAAATCTCACTACCGTTCATCAGTTCTTTTTAGCTGAGTAGCTGGACATGAAACATCGCTGAAGAAAGCTGTTTAAAACTCCTCTCAGAGTTACCCTTCCTTTCTTCGTTAGAAGAACTGGCCAAGGCACCAGTATCAAGCACCATGCAACTGTCTCAAGTGGAGAGGCAGTACATCCTTATTTTGGCCAAGCTTTCTTGCATTAGTCAACACCACTCTAACCAGACAAGACCATAAAAGACGGGGCGTATTTTTCTATATTCTTACTTCTAGAGATCTGATTTACCAGTTACAAATGGACCAGCTTTATGTTCCAAGGTTTCTAGGATCAAGACAAGCTCCTGTCTCAACACCAAAATAGCATCTTATTTAGAAGCCATACTGCAGCGTCTTATAGGATCTGGCAAAACCTGTTCCTCCATCATATAAGTACGTGTGGGAGGAACTCAGCAGCAATGGAAGTAGTTCAACCTCTCCTTCCCTCTCAGGAACTAGGTGAAGGCTACAAACGTGTACTTCTCAAACCTGTAGAGAAGGGAGAATTTGGGGCTCTAGATTTTTTATAGATGTTACTTATTACATAGCATGATCACAACTATCTAAGCAATCTACACAGTACTTACTTGAAAAGGGCCTAGTCACCTACAGATGACTGCTTGTTAAAGACCTTACAATATGTAAGGGGGTGGGAGGAAACCAAGAGGCAATTAAAAGGAAAATAGTCTAGAGAGCATCTCCAGTTCAGAAGTCCAAGCCAGTCTGCTAGAGGCAAGAACACACTGCAAATCACTACCTTTATCTGCTCTACACCTGCATTCTTCCTTAAATATCCACTAGATGACAGAGCTAGACAGACCTTTGGTCTCACACAGTCTTGCCATTCTTATATACCCTTCTGACAGCCAAAAAGAGCAACCTCTTCCTCCTCCCCTGAACAGACAGCTAAAGTAGGAATGTTTGCTGGTAGCAGTCCATTGTAGTACTGTTGCTGTTACTAAAAGTAATAGCAGGCCATTTCTCATTGCACCCGTAGAAGTGAAGGTTTTAGTCAATACAATTTTAGCAGAAAATATTCATATTTAGAAGAAGCAAAACCATGTTAAGACTGAGACAGTGATTAGAGGAAAGGGCTCTACCTATTACAGCATCCATACCCAAGACTTCTTGTCTTCAGAGATAAAGACCCTAAGTTTCACTGCCTAGCACTGATTCAGTAACAGTAACAGTCTTCAGCATCAACATTTATAGTAGTGCTTTTAGGTTTAATTTCATGGGGACATCACTAGGTACAGACACTTATCCCCTACCACAAAGGCACTGGCTACATGCAAAAGCTCACTGCACTACGGTAAGTCAACAGGGGAAGAAGCCGGTGTGGGGTGGAAGCACAGAAACAGGTGCCAATGGCACATACAGGTTTTAGCCTGCTTAAAAAACAAGGCTAATACCACCGATTCCTCCACCATCATCCTTTCCCTCCCCCACAAAACAGCTATTGAATCTGTTGGCCTGTTTCAATCAGATTAGGAAGAGGGTGAGAAACCTAGGGAAGCCTCAGGAAAACCTTCAGGGGACTCAGAAAGCTGGCAGAAGGAGAGGTTGTCAGAACTCACTCTACATGGCCAACAGGCTGCTGATAAATGGAAGTCCACACACACAGAGCTTAAGAGCAACATTGCTCCTTTTGCACAGGCTGCCAGAGACCAGGGGCAAGTCTCCAATATATTCCCTAAAACAGTGTACCAGGGAAATGCCGTTCCCCACTCACATTAGTCTTACAGTCTCCCCTAAGCAATACCGTGGGGGGAAGATCATCAGACACAATAGCATGACACTGAACATCCACGTGGCCATGATGTAGTTATTGTTAAGCCTGAGCTGTCATAGCGGGGAGATGAGGCAAGGAGGAGAACAAGCCCAGAGGAATCCATAACCAGTTTTACTGAAGAGTCAGAGAAGGTAGTTGGTATGATCACACCTATCCCACCAGCAAGTGAAAGCCTGCATATTTCTACACGATGCTGTCCTCTGACGCTATCAGGGGAAACAAACATCAGTCACTCCTACCCATGCCAAAATAGCCTTTTTATTAGTTTTAACATGGAAAACCAAAGCTTCTGGTGACCAAGAGAAAGTTGACTAACCTTATTCCTAGAAGTCAGACATTTGGATGCCCTGGGCAAGCATCAGACCTTGCTTCTAATGGGATCTTTGTAAGAGACTTAAGTGAACATAATTACAAGACCATTAACAGAGACATTTGAGGTGGTCTTTAACAGAAGTCCATTTTCAATTAGCATTATCAATGATCATCTTCCTCTGAACTCCTGCTAAAAAGCTTGCCTAGCAATAAGGCTAGCATGAAAACCCATCACCATGATGGTTTTCTTTTTCCTGCTAGCCCAGGAAAGGCACTCATGCCTTCACTTCCCCTGGCCCCCAACACCTCTCCGAGCAATAGCGATAGGCGAAGAAGATAAAAACCAAGAATGAAACAAGCCATGTTAAGGCAAGAAGCAGACAGACACACCAACAGATACAGATGTGTCCTGATGGATTACTGGCAAATCAGATAACAACGGGGCGGGGGGAATCATGCAAACAGTGCCTCCAATTTCTGGTTTGTTAGAACCCTTCCTAACTCAGCTCCAGAGAAATCCTTTACCTGGCTCCTCCATTTGCTGCAGTCTTTCCCTTCCAAAAAGACGACGCTCTTTCCTTAGTGAAGTTTGGGACTCCGCGCTAGCAGTCCGCCTCAGCCTTCTCTGCGTTACTAACCCCTTCAAGTTAGGCAGTTATAAACAGCAGATCCCTATTTCCACCTTTTTCAACAGGTTGATCCTGTTGAATCGCAATAAAGGAACGCTAGCTGCGCGCTGGGCTTCAGCGCCGAGATGGCAGCTTGGCATCTC
>VZSZ01003353.1:7045-20849 GCA_013398815.1 Ibidorhyncha struthersii | reverse complement strand
AGATAAAAATTACTAGACATTATCAGTGATAATTTGAAAAACTTGTGTTCTCGCAGTAGTGTTCCAAGTACTAATGGCAATGAAGTAAAAAAGTGATGAAGAGAATTTTCTGTATTTTTTGAATAATTTGCATAAATACTTCTTTGTAAACTAGAACAGTAAAAAACCCCACCACCACTCATACCATCCTTTCAAATGTGCTTGAACAAAATTCAGCTTCTTTTTGTGTATAATAACTACACCACAGCTTGTTCTTTTATTAAGTCAGGCATTCCAGGCAGTAGGTTCATTCTTTTAAATATTGGATTTAGAAATAGCAATGAAATTTCTCTATCAAATATCTCTTGACTGTGAAGTGAAATGAAGTGACTATACATATAAGTTACCATTTTCATAAAGAGCCACTATCTCAAACTGACGAAGTGTCTTGAACACAAGCGGAATAAACGTACAGGCCATGTCTTTTAAGCGAGGGTTACAGAAACATCTCTGCTCAGGCTTATATGAAGAAAACAGATTCTTTTTTACCAAACAGCATGATGGTATGAAAGAGGTGGTTAAATCACAGTTCTTTCAAGTCTGTATAGTGTGTCGAACATTGCTTAGCTTTCCTTGCTTGTATACTGGTGTATATTCCCACCTGTCATGCAGGAGACTGGGGTTCATTTGCCCAGCTGGGAGTGGTTCAGCAAGGGGAAGTGCAAAGTCCTGCACCTAGGGAAGAACAACCCCAGGCACCAGTATGTGCTGTGGAACCATTAACTGCAAAGCAGCTTTCCAGAAAAGTCCTTAGGGGTCCTGGTGGACACCAGGTTGAACATGAACCAGCACTGTGCGCTTGTGGCAAAGAAGGTTGACAGTAACCCGGGCTGTATTGGCAGGAGTGTTGCCAGCAGGTCAAAGCGGGGGGTCCTTCCTCTCTACTCAGCACTGTTGAGGCCACACCTGAAGTGCTGGGTCCAGTTCTGGGCTCCCCGGTATGAGAGAGACATGGACATTTTGGAGAGAGTCCAGCGAAGGGCGACAAGGATGATTAAGGGACTGGGGCACCTCACATATGAGGAAAGTCTGAGAGCTGGGACTCTTCAGCTGGGAAAAGAAAAGACTCAGGGGCATCTTAGTAATGTATATAAATACCTGAAGGGAAGGTGCAAAGAAGAGGGAGCCAGGCTCTTTCCAGTGGTGCCCACTGACAGGACGAGAGGCAATGGGCACAAACGGGAACACTGGAGCTTCCATCTGAACATCAGGAAACACTGTGAGGAAACACTGAACATTAGGAATCACGGTGAGGGTGACGGAGCACTGGGCAAGTTGCCCAGAGAGTTTGTGAAATCTCACTTATAGGAGATATCCAACAGCTGTCTGGACACGGTACTGGGCAGCCCGGTCTAGGTGGCCCTTCTTGAGCAAGGGGATTTAGACCACATGACTTGCAGAGGTCCCTTCCCACCCCAACCATTCTGTGATTCTGTGAGATACTCATGGGATCATTTCTCTAAGTAAGCTTACTTTTTAGAATTTATGTAAATTTTAGTGGAACTTTGACATGGTATGTCAATCTCAGCTTTGGACCAAAGGAGGCAGACACTGTTCAATCTTTTAATTTCCTGACTAATTGATGTGACCAACTTTTCTGTTACTCTAAAAATTTTCTTTTGACTTAGATTCTTGTTAGTGAGTAACTCATTTGTTTCTCTATGACCAGGGTAGGTGAAAAACTTGTGGGGTTTGGATTCTTTTGGTTATGTTCTTTTCCCCCCCCAGTTTTTAAGATAAAGTCGTGGTTTTAGGCACTGTGGAACAAGTAGCACACACAGTAGCAGGAAGTCACTTAGTGACCTGATGCCAGCAATGCACCTTTCTTTGCCTTAGGCATTTGGAAGGATGAAGACGAAATAATTGGCTGTCTCTTGAGGAATAGATTTATTAAAGAGAAAAAATAAATGTTAATGGCATATCAAGGAGTCTCCTAAAATCAAGATATTTGCCACCAATTGTTACTGAGTGAATCTAAAAGCGAATGCTTATATGCACGCTTGGTATGGCACAGTTGTAGAAAAATAAACTGTGACAAT
Organism: Ibidorhyncha struthersii; assembly: GCA_013398815.1. Classification (NCBI taxonomy): domain Eukaryota; kingdom Metazoa; phylum Chordata; class Aves; order Charadriiformes; family Charadriidae; genus Ibidorhyncha; species Ibidorhyncha struthersii. Next base: position 18,771 of record VZSZ01003353.1, on the reverse strand, counting down.
CATGTATTGATTAATTTTATGAAAGTGACAGTGAGGGAAAGAGAAATTAAGATTACTTAGTAAGTGATGGAGAAAAGGTGGTATGAAATGTTTGTCTCTTGTAGCTGCATTTTCCCACTGTTTCTTTAAAATGACATTTTGGTGCTACTATTCTCATTTGGTAAGCTAAGAAATTTTTCCATGAAGTGTATTTGCAAATACACAAGTCAAATACCTTCTGTTCAACAGATGTTTACTAGCTGGATTTGAGAGATTTACGCTTTAAAATCAAAGCAAAAACCACAGCAGAGTATATCAGGGTTGGGCATATTGTTTGTATTTTAATTCCTTTCTCTCAAGCTTTATTGTATGCAGTAATTAATATCCCACTCCTAACCCAAATGCAGTATATTCCAACTGTTGAGTAATGAAGTGTCTAATGAACATTAGACACTTGGTTCATTCTTAATACCTTAGTACAGTTCCTACAAAAATTGCTCAATTTCTTTTTTGTTCTTTATCCTCTCTTCCTATTATAGAAAAAGGTCTAGTAAGAAGTCAAGAATCGAATCAATGTGAAAAACGTAATGGCTGCTTTGGGGTTTTGAAATGTTCAGACAAGCCTGTTCCTGACCTGTTCTATAAATAAGTTAGCTGCCTTGGAATCTGATATCCTTTGTCTGACCTTTGTTACTGAGCTTCTCAATAAGTACTGGAAGGATGAACGAGAGTTCTTCAGAGCAGTTTGTATTCCATGTGTTCTTTTCCCATTTTTGTTATTTTGTCTTCCACTATTGCAACCTGTGTCTTGTTTTCCCAAGTATCCTTTCAGACACCACTGTTAAATGGATGTTTCCAGTCCTGTTTGATTGATTGTTGTAATTGCCCTGAAAAAATGCCTAGGCAAAATCTTTTTCTTAAGGAACCTATTTCCACTTAGTGTGTTGGACATCATCTTGATTGATTAGCCTTATGGCACAAAGGAACCTATGCCAACATTTGCATCAAGAAAATTTCAGTTCAGTACAAAGACCAAAATGTTGTGTATCATTCTGTTTCTAAAATGTTTGGTAAAAAGCATTCTGTAGTACTTTTGAGAATCCTGTTGCTCTGTTCTCATAAGCGATGCAGTATCTCATCTAAAATGCAGTACAGTTAAAGTACGCAGCGGTGGGAAAAATAAAATTTGGTTTCTTCATAAATTTGGCCAAGCACATTTCAAAACCTGAAGTGTCCAATGGAAGTAAATAAAAACAAGGTTCACAAAACTTCAGGGTAGTCAATTTCACAGTAAAAAGCAGCAATGAGAATTTCTTAAAAGTGTGTTTTTTTTCCAAGCTACCTGAACTCCTTTTAGACATTGACTGTGTCACTAACATAAGAAAATAGAGATCGTTGAATGACACTGTCTTCGTGAAGGTGAGATTATAGCTAAACTGAGAAGACAAGTAGTATTGTTGTTGCCTTTCTTCCTTGGGGCTTTAAAATGACGTGACTAGAAATTACAGCTTCTTGCCTGTGAATTGTCATCTCCTCCTTTCTGTTATGACAATTTTGCTTTGATCTTAATGGTTACTCAGTAGGCTTTTAGAGTTCTTCTTTCAATTCCCCAATAAATCTGGATAAGTAGTGGTATCTAACTGTCGTTTCCATTACACTTAGCCTTTCCTGTCTGATAATGAACTATTGAGCTAGTGTACACCTCAGAGCTCTCCTGTGTTTCAAGCACCTTCCTATTCTTCATTATGATCCCTCTGTTTTATTATCATTCTCCTTTCAGATCCATTGTGTCACTGTGATTATTAAAATAATCTGATCTTCATCTCTTTCAGGTGAAGTATTTTTAACCCTGCCCTCTGGGTATATATGACACTTCTCTTTCCTGTTTTACTAACCTATCACATCTTTATGTCCTGTTCACACTTAGCATTTTGTTTATTAATTATTTAAGTGTATGGTGAATTATGTTAATGTTATTTAGTAATTGTTTTTACTTCAAGGTACCAATAGTGACTGATACCAGACATATTTTTTGTGGTTCTGTGTGGATACTGGCTTTTGTGAGAAAGCCAGTCCTAGCATAACACTTCAGTAACATCTTGTTCATACAAGTGGTAGCCTCAATTTCAATCCTTAGTCTAAATCAAAGCTGAAATTTTGACCAGGTATAGTGGTTTGTGCAAGTAGTAAGCTTGCGAAATGGTGCAGGTTTCTTTCTGTCTAAGCCCTACAAAATTCCATAGAAATAATGACTGACACACCCAGCTTCCCACTTCATGTCATCTTTACTTGTGAGTCTTGTTCTGTTTTCCTCTGCAACAGTCACACTGAAAGGTATGTGAGGAGTCACTTCTCCTTGTGCACTTTATGTTTGAATTACTATAGAGATGGATGTTTTGTAAACATTGATTAAAAAGGGTTGGATGCTCTAAAGAGAATATCTAAGCATATATGCCTTTCTAGCACAACCTAGCTATTTTGGTTGGAAAATAAGTCCTAGTATTTATGTGAAATGTTTTGCTTATTCTCAGGGAATTTATTTTATAGCAATAGTCTGCTTCTTTCTAAAGAACACCGTGTGTAAAGAGATGAGTTTTGTCTTGCCCGCCAGCCTACGTCTACATATCATAAATCAGTGCCACTGTGAAATACATAAACTGCCTTTGAATCAGTATTGATACCCTAGTGTTATGCTCTATTTAGCCTAATTAGTCATATTAATAAGCAGCCTTGGTGAAACACAGCACTAAAGTAGCTATATGACTGCCAGCGCTAGAAGTAGGCTGAATCATAGAATCATAGAATAGTTCAGGTTGGAAGGGACCTTTAAAGGTCATCTAGTCCAACCTCCCCTGCAATGGGCAGGGACATCTTCCACTAGATCAGGTTGCTCAGGGCCCTGTCCAACCTCACCTTGAATGAAGGCATTCCCAGGGATGGGGCATCTACCACCTCTCTGGGCAACCTCTCCCAGTGTTTCACCACCCTCATCACAAAAAAATTCTTCATTCTATCTAGTCTATCTAGTCTAAATCTACCCTCTTTTAGTTTAAAACTGTAATCCCTTGTCCTATTGCAACAGGCCTTGTTAAAAAGTTTGTCCCCATCTTTCTTATAAGCCCCCTTTAAGTACTGAAAGGCTGCAACCAGGTCTCCCCATAGCCTTCTCTTCTCCAGGCTGAACAACCCCAACTTTCTCAGCCTGTCCTCACAGGAGAGGTGTTCCAGCCCTCTGATCATCTTCGTGGCCTTATTCTGGACTTGCTCCAATAGACTTGCTCCCCCAGCCTGTACTGATACCTTGCACTTGTCCGTGTGGAACCTCATGAGGTTCACACAGGCCCGCTTCTTGAGCCTGTCCTGGTCCCTCTGGATGGCATCCCATCCCTCAGCCGTGTCAGCTGCACCACTCAGCTTGGTGTCAGCTGCAAACTTGCTGAGAGTGAAATCAATCCCACTGTCTATGTTATTGATGAAGATATTAAACAGTACTGCATGCTATTTATCTTTGCATGGTATTTTATCATCTAAATGCTTGAATAGATAAAAAGTTGCAAATAATTATGTTAAATACCATGGGCTACACAGGTGACCGTAAGAGGTGCCTGAGAACGAAGAGCATAAAAGCACTTGACTTTCCTGCTGTAAAAAGCTTCAAAAAGCTTCATTTACAGAAAAAAAAAGGAAAAAAATAAAAAAGAATTCTTCAGCTCTGTTAAGATTTCTTCTGAGGAGATTGCAGCTGTTATTTCTGTTAACAAGTGATTAAGCTCTGCCAGTTGTTCCCTGCGTATCTGTATGCAAGTTTTGAGGCTGGAAGAGACTGTAGGCACAAAGGAGAAGTGGTTCTGAGTATAATATGGGCCTGAGGAAGATATAATTGTACTTAATGGCAAACTGGTAGGCATTCCCTGTGAAGAGTATCTGGCTCTATATGGGGAAGACCACAATGGACTGTAGGACCCTGTGACAGAAAGAAGGTCAGAGGTGATTAATTCTCTCTGACCTTGATATCAATGAATCTAGGAAAAGGAGTTCGTCGGAGTATATCTATGGCATGTGGTTTGGGGTTTGAAATGTGTCATCTGACATTTGCTTACTGGTGGTCCGAGGTTTCTTTAACATTTACTTAATATCCACTAAAATGACACAGTCAAAAGCAGAAGCTTAATTTTACTGACAAGCGTTCAGTCACTGAACAGAGTTATGGCTTGCCTTACACTTCACTCTTAACGCAGGTACCTTTAATCTTAAATCTACAGCAAAATTGAAAAAGACAAAAAAGGCCAATATAGGGAGCAGCAAATTCATAGTTTAAGAAACATAATATACAAAGTATATTTCTATCTCATTCAAATGTCACTTAGATTAAGAACTGAATTTTTTCCCCTATTTCTATTTTAGGTAAATTATGGGAGATAAGAAGGGGGAAAAGGAAAGAGCTAGGGAATAAAATACATAGTGCATGAGTAAATGTGTTAAGCATCAAAAATAATCTCTGTATTAGCGAATTTTCACTACATGAAAGATATTTTTATCTTTCATTTGGATGAGGACTTAAAAAAGTAAAACAAAGTTGTGACTGAATTATTTCCAGTGTATTTTCTAAGGATAGTCCTGACTTGAAAATGTTCTAATTCTCCCAATAAATGCTTAGGTCCACAACACTGAACAAACTTCCTTGTAAAAGACATGAACTAATTTTTTAAATTATTGCACAAGTAAATGTATTCACAAGAGGAATCTTGTTTGAAAATTGTGGTATTTGGCCAGTTTTTGTAAGAACGCGTACACCTAGATGACAATTGCCCTTCTTTCTTTCTCTGTTCTTCTTTCTTCTCCATTTTGCTATGCTCTGAAAGATATTTGGTTTACATTCTTTTATTTGCCTGCAGGTTTCTGTGCCTTTCATGACTGCTGAAATCAAATTTGGAGGAGTTTGCAAAAATGGATTTATTTGTTTTGAACCAATAACTTTCCTCTACAGCAGACTTCATTAGTCTCTATGACTCCAGAAGATTCCGTTAACTCCATTGTGAACCTTGCTTTGGGCTCTGAAGGGGAAAAAGGAGGAGGTAGGATTGCAGAGGAGTATGTAATACATATCAGGATATGTATTTGATATATTTGTGGGCTTTTTGTTTATTTAGGTTTTAGAAAGCCTTGCACACAGAGATCACATTTCCTTGCAGCTGGTAGCAGTCTTTACCTCCCAACAGGTACAGAAAAGCTTTTGTAATATTCACAAGGGATAATATATTGACTTTTTGATTTCATCTTCTCTGAACACGACTGGGAATTTTACATGCTGGGTTGTGTAGAAAAAAAAAGGAGCATGGTGCATCTGCAAAATAGTAATTGCTGTAGTCTTGAGAGAAAAATGATGACATTTAATTAATCGGGTGTGATTTTATGCCAAGAGAATGGGTCTTACATTGTTTTTTTACTACTCATAAAAATTTCTGGTATGAATTTGATTGTGGATAATCAGGAAATTTCTAATTGCTTTGCATAAGTTTTAATTTATCTACTTCATATTTTGGTTGATTACATGAAACTAACCAAAAGAATCTCTAAAAGAAAACAAGCAGGAAAATGCAAGTAAACCAAAAATCAGCGATTTTCAGTGGTGTGAACTGCTGAGTGAACAAACTGTGTCATGAAGAAATATTTACCTGCCCTTTGCTACCAAGCTTAGTAGGATTATATTTTGGTTTAGATCATGACAGCATAAGACAGTAGTGCATGAAAACTCCAATTCTAAAAGGGACAGGAAGCAGAGTGTCTATATCAGTGATAAATACAGGGATAGAAACTGCAGGTAAAGAACATCTCTCTCCTTCACCTACAGAGAAGCCAGGAAGCTTGAAGTTATCTGAGACAATAAAGATTTCTGACTAATATCTGTGACAGAAATTACCAGACCTAGAACTCATGTGTTCTTAATGAGATATGCATTAAGCAAAGCCAAAGACCTTTGGACGAATGTCCAATACATTTATTTGGAAGAGCTGTCCTGAGCTGTTTGTGACAACCACTGAGTTTTGGCACCTGTAAAGACGTGCTTTATGCCAGTGCTAGTTGGATATGGGCTGTTAGGTTGGTACCACCAGCAACAGAAATGCTGTCAGGGAGACGTAAGGCACAGCAGGAGGGGGCTACAGTGCAGGGGCCAGGGGGGTCGGATGCTGAGGGTGGCACTGTAGCAGGCAGGGGGACAGGGCACAGCCCCACAGTGCCCAGGGACACAGGGACAGCAAGGAGCAGTGACAGTAGCTGGGAACAGCCAGCAGGACTGATATTGTCAGACAGGCACGTGGTGGGTTTTCACTCTGCTAGCAGTGCAGAAAAGGTCGAAGAGGGAAAAGGCACAGATTATAGCTTTCTCAGCCTCAGAAATGCTGAAGCCCTGCTGCCAGCCTGCAGAAGAATAGTAATTTCTAGCATTTTTACCCTGGAACTTGAAACTCTCAGTCAAAAGGTTAGATCTTGCCCCTGGACCACTCTTTGGATTTCCAAACTTTTTCCCATTATGAAACCAGTTTGCTCTTTATGAAGTGAAATGAAATCAAAAGCACTGCAGAAGTTATCCCTTAACCTTCAACTTTAACGTGACAATCCATCTTCCCTCCTGGCTAAAAGGATTATCATTCCACTAATAAACAGAGAACTTGTCCTTTTACATGTAATATTGTGCAGAAAAGCAGATTTTCATAAATCCATAACTGCCATGTAAAATTTCAGCCCAGTGAAAATGTAAAATACAGAGCTATAGTTCTCTAAAATAGGGCTTTTGTATGCTGTCCTCTTACATTTTATTTTGAAAGGGATGAGATGTCTATCAGGCAGTAGTTGACTGAGGAGGATTAGAGATTGGAGGGGGAAGTGCTGAGGGTTTGGGGAGCTTTATGCTTTGATGTTTCTATCCACTTTATTAGATTGTAATTGATTTCCATGCCTTTCTTTTTGACATTTATCATTATAATTGTGCCTTTTAATAGCAGCAGAATGTCCAGCTGCCCTATCGATGTATTAAAAAATATCAGTTATAAACAAGGATATCCTAAAGGAATACTAAAAGTATATTTTCAGGCTGCTTAGCCCATTAGTAGTTTTACTGACACTGAAATCTAAGGAAGAACAAAACAACCAAAACCAGTTCCATTCCTAATGTCCAATTAAGGAAATAGGTACTATGGATCCTTTTCCTTAATGCAGAAAACTGCAGCAGAGTGCCTTCACAGTCCTGTCCTCCTCCTCTAAAAGTGACACAATATGCTTATTAATGTTCATGTCTGTGAGTCTATTACCTCGTACCTTTTATGAATTCAGGCTCTTCTCTGACTTTTCTGACTTTTTTCTTCAGACTTTTCTGTCAGTAATTTGGAAGACTGTTGCATGGCATGCAGAGAGAGTATGGTTTGTCCTTTAGCTGTTTTCTGGTCCCCTCAGATTACTTCTGTGTCCTCCAGTTGATTCTCCAGCACTGGGAAAAAGGATTAGGATTTGCCCTAGAAATAGTTTCCATTTTCAAAAAAAGAAAAGACCTAAAAAAAGAAAACTGCTCTTATATCTGAAACATTGAGCAAGAAGATTAACACCGCAGCAATGGAAAATGAATCTAAGATGAGAGGCACAATAACACAGTGACTGCTTGGGAAAAGGAGAATCATCTACTGCAACAAATATCAGTGTAAGAGGGCAAGATGAAGCTGCACAATATTCTCACTCCAGCAAAGAGTCTGACCAAGGAAGCTGTTGATCACAACTAGACATCATCCCTGCTGTTACAGGGAATTGTTCTAAACATTGTCTGGTTAAAATGATGTTATGTCTGATGGTTTATATAATTTGAGCTTGTAGCTCATACGTTATTTCAAATCACCAAGATCTACAGACCTTACTCAGGCAAAAAAACCCAACTCTATCAAATTATCTACCTGTCAAAACATCCAAAATTTAACCACAAAATGGAATAACAATGGCTTTGTATAATAACAGGTTTTAAGAGAGAACATGATATTAGAACATTATATTAATTTGATGGCAGCTTTTTAGTTGCTTTGCTAAATGAAATAACTGGAATGATTATTCTAGCTTTCTACTAAGTAAATCAGAAGTCTGATGAACGTAGACTAATAACTACTTGAAACTTGTTTAATCTGAGTTTAACTGAAAATTGATTAGGCAACCGTAAAGGTGCTAGATATCAGTGATTATGAGTTGTTTTGGAGAAATAAGGAAATCTTTTGCAAGACAACAAGGCTTCTGTGCTAGGGATAAAAGTTATTGTCAGGAAGCCATCTATATCCTGATTCTGGTGGTTTAGGTCAAAAGGACATGCTAATAGAAAATGGCCCAGTAAGTCTACTTTTTCTGTGTGTGTGTATATATATATATATACATATGTGTATGTATATATATATACACTTGTATATATATTTTGCTGCTGAGCTACTAATCTATTATAGTCTGTAATTTTTCATGATATATTCCATTTCACAATATTCCACTTCACGCTCACTCAAGAACAAAACTTCTTTCCTTCTTTGAAATGTTTTTTAACCGTCTTAATGTTCAGAATATGCAGAATATAAAGCAGTGTACCAATTTTCTTTTACCTCTACTCTCTTGTAATACTCTCATTTTCTAATGTAGATGGAAACGAGATACAAAGATGTTACTCTTCCCTGACTTTGCAGGTCCAAGAGTAGGTTTGATTATGGGTTTTGCTGTATTAGGATACATGCTCAGTCTGAAAACAATCTCACATTAAAGTGTGTACTACTTATACCACTAATTTGTTCCACCTTTCTTCCTGTTACCTGTTTTCACCTAAGTCTGATGTTAATGTTAATTATTTACTACCTGAAGCCCTTAATAGAACTGAGGTCCTATGCCCTCTATTTTATTATTAGCTTTCAGTGACAGGTTGTAAGGCATTGGAGGAGAGGCTGGAACAATTCAAGAGGGTTGGTGGCTTTGCAAATCCACTAGGCTTAGCTTTTGTGAGTGCACAACCCTCAGTCATTTCTGCAAAAACTGTAAGTGGCTTTGTGCTTTCCCCTCATTTGTAAAAGTCTGTTCTTCCCTAAAAGCCATTTTGATTCAACTTTGCTGAAGGGATACAAAGGTAGCACATGCCCTGTGAGTAGTAAGAAAAAACTTTCTCACCTAGGGAAATTTTCCATGGAACATTTCACATTTTTGTTCATTTAGTGGTGTATCCAAACAATTTACAGAGACCATAGTCACCTTTTCCCCCTGATATTTTTTTATTGCTGTGCGTTTTTAAATGTATGACCCACAAAATTAGTATACCAAGTTTATTTAGCTCAAAGCAAGGAAAGAGTTTTCTGCCTCTTACTAAGCTGAAATTTGTTACCTTGCTAAAAATGAACATAAAATAATTTCCAGTGTATTTGTCATTTGAAATTCAATGTCCTTTACCTGCAAAATGAATGTCATTCATACATTGTGAAAGATGGGTTTAATTATTAAATAGTTTTTTAAACACAAACTGTGATTTTACAGTTGAATGGATATTGATGGAATAGGGAATATATATATAATGACCGTATTTTCAGCTTAGCCTGGTCAAATTGCAAATCCTACTTAATGGAAAAAAACATCATGGAATAGTGATGTTGGCAGTTACTGATGTCCACTTCAATTATTGTTAATAATAAGTGGTCATCCTTCTCAATAAGACTTAACTAGAAATCATTAAGCAAAGCCGTATCTGCCATTAGTACAGACTCCTAAGAAGTGAGTTCACCATACTAACAGAGACATACCTCTCTGCAGAATATATTTTACTGTTCTGTCTTAATACGTATAATCCTGAATAAAAACTATCCAATATTTAGATTAACTTGCGAGTTCTCAACTTGGGCAATAGGATAGCTTTTTTGTGTGTGTTTAATTGTTATTTCAGATATTCCCCTCGTGTTTTGCTGTGGCAGAATTCTAATTTATGGAGTCATTTTATGTGAGGAATTTATAGAATTAATCTGTTTCTGGTTTCTCTCTGCATTTCATATGTCAGAAATAAGTAATAATTTCTTACAGTTTGTGAGGTAGTGGCCTTTCTACCTTCTTTTTAACTTGTGACAAAATGAGGATCAAATTATTTCGTAGACTTTGATTGTGGCAACATTAAATTAATAATAATCAAAGATATCTTCTTTTTTTTTTGTGATACTTAAGCCAATAGATACAAACAGAAAAGGATTTTTACTATAAGCATGATAAGTATTCTCCTTCAGACACTGTTTAAACTCAGTGTTTATTAATTTTTTTCATGAGGACTGGAAGACTCCGATTTTCAGTTAACTACCTTATTAGTGATTTTTCCCAAATAGCTTTGATGCTTACGTTCGTATATAATGAGCAACGCTTATAATTTCTCTAAAAAGATAATTTCACTTAACAGCAAAAGTTTGCGTGGAAAGATGATTTTAAACAGACAAGTACAAATGTTTATATGTTACATTGTTTGTAACAGGTTAATTTGTCTAAGTAAAAATCTTCATTTGCAGTTTCATTTATGTTGAGGAAAAACACTTCCAACCTTGCCATATTGGGTAGGAATGTGATGCTATTGTCCACTATGGTTCTTATAAATCTCAGTACATTATACTTTCTATTGAATATCACTTGGACTGCATCTCTATTAGTATGTCTGTACTTTGTCATTCCTTTGTCAAACGCGCTGAGATGTATAACAGAGGCATTTGTACGCACTTTACTGCAGTAAGTTGTATGCTCTCCAGCTATCCCTTCCTCTCAATGTTTTCTGGGGCCCTGGGAGTTCCCACCTGGAACAGCAAATCTGAGTAAAACCTTTCATCCCATCTTGGTATACAGATCGCTTTTGATATTGGGAGATCTTATGGTGTTGAAAAAGATTAACTACCTGAAAGAACATGTATTATCACAAAGTTAAGTTGTTTTCAGGTCTTTGGTCTCATAAAGGCAGACGTCTTGCAGATATGTTGTCTGGACATGTAGGAATGGTGTTAGGAAAGCTAAAGCTCAGCTGAAGCTGACACTTGCAAGGGCAGCAATAAGAGTTTTTTCTAATATGATACATTTCTAGCAAGGCTGAATAAGGAGAAAACAGACCTGTTGCTAAGTAGTGACGATGATTTAGTGAATGCAGTCACATATAAATATAAGGTGCTAGATACCTTCCTTACCTTGATCTTCACCAGCAAGATCTATGCATCTGTTTTTAGAAGCAGAATAATTATGAGCAGAAGGGGATCTAGTCAATGATTAATTGTGAGAACTTGATACATAGAAGTCCTTGGGGCAGGATAAGCTGCATCTGAGGGTATGTCAGAGTCCAATACTCTCTGACCAGGTTCTTTCAGATAATTCATGTGTTAAGGCTGCAAATGTTTAAAAGAAAATTTACTTATTTGAAGATAGTTGACTTTACATGGAATTTCTGATGTAGCAAAGGGATAGAAAATATATTGAAAAGACAATACAAACGGAAGTTAACACTTCACAAAAGTACAGTGATTGCAATACACAGTTCAGGCACAGTACCAACGTGATTCCCATTACTGGTCTCTATAGTGTGGTCACTGTCATGACACTGGGCCTCCCCAGTTGCTGGGAAGGAATACATGGGTTGAAACCAGCTCGAGCATGGTGCTCTCTTCAAAATTCTTTTGCTACTTTTGCTACTTTTCTGGGTTTTATACTCAATGTTGGACTGAGCCCACATATTCATT
>VZSZ01003352.1:181520-203088 GCA_013398815.1 Ibidorhyncha struthersii | reverse complement strand
TCTTATGAGGAAAGGCTGAGGGACTTGGGGCTTTGCAGTCTGGAGAAGAGAAGACTGAGGGGGGATCTTATCAACACTTATAAATACTTAAAGAGAGGGTGCCAGGGGGATGGGAACAGTCCTTTTTCAGCGGTGCCCAGTGACAGGACAAGAGGGAACGGGCACGAACCTAAGCATAGGCAGTTCTATCTCAACATGAGGAGGGTCTTCTTTCCTTTGAGGGCAGCAGAGCAGTGGCACAGCCTGCCCAGAGAGGCGGTGGAGTCTCCCCCTCTGGAGACATTCCAAACCCGCCTGAACTCCATCCTGTGCAAATGCTGTAGGTGACTCTGCTCTGACAGGGGGGTGGGACTGGATGATCTCCAGAGGTCCCTTCCAACCCTGAGCATTCTGTGATTCTGTACATGGTCACGATATTTTGTGCACAAAACACTAACACATACCCATATGCAATAATGACCCATTATCCATATTTCTGGACACAGAAACGGAGCGAATTCTAGTAACACTCCTGACACATGTAAAGTGCAGTCCCACCACGCTGACAATGGCGTAGAACACTGAAGCTATCTCACTAGCTTCGGAGTCAGTCTTATCCTGGCCTTACGAACCCAAAAATTTGAGTTAAATTACTCCTAAGCAGCTACATCCAAGGAAGTGAAACCAGAGTAGTCTGCACCAACCAGTCCCATAATTAAAACACAAACCTGTCAGCTGAGCAGCAAGAGCAGGACTGGGGCCAGGAGCAGCCTTGGATTCAGAGCAGCAGAGGACGAGAGTGAGCAGCAAATAAAGCCCAGAGGGCTCTAATCTACCCTTAGGACGTTTATAGACCAGGAGGAGCCTGTAGGGGCTATGAGGAGCTCACAAGGGTGCCCTGCTTCAGGCCCTGCCTCTCCTCTCTGTCGGGTTGCAAAATGCTCCTTAGGTTGAGCTGTAACAGATTCACCGCCACACGCACATCGGCTGGCCAAAATCTCCTCCTTCCACAAGTATGTATACTGGGGAAGAAAAGTCTTCTTTCCTCTGTAGTCTGCACGGGGGAAAGTGGTGCTCTCTGCAAAAACAGTGCTCAAGGGGGCATGTCATTTTTAATTTAACAAAGTGAAGCTTCTTTGTACTCTAAAGGAGACAGACTCAGGTGAAAATCATTTTTGGAGAAGATTCCCAGGGAAACAAATGCATTTAAATGCACAATAAGATTATTTTGTTAAATTCTGCCCATGAAACAATATGCACAGTATTTGCCTGCATTCTCAGGATAAGCCCTGTACATATTTCCTATGACTTTTAGGGGAATAATTAGCAGTGACACTGGAGCCATCATTATGTTTGTGAATGGGATCTCCTCTCTGTAGATGACTGAAAGGCTACATCATTTATTATTCTTGCAGACTTTTAAAACTGTTCAGTAAATTCATCTAAACAATGAGTCAGTTTTCATTCCTACATACCTGTATTTATAGAAACAATCAAATACATTTTAGCCACATTTCATTTTCCTGCACTCATGTTCTGCAGTGCTTTTACTCTTTAACTAGGCTTTTAACTTTCTTCTCCTTCCTTCCCAAATTTATTGCAGTAAGAGGTTTTGTTTTCCCTTATGGTTGTTTTCCCCCCGGTATTTTCTAGAAATAACAGAAATGCCAATACCTTTCTTCCACTATAAAGGAGTCATCTCAGTGGCTAAACATTTACCTTTTTATTACATTTTAAGACTGTACAAGGTTTTAGATTTTTAAGTAAGCATTTTTTCTCTGAGATGTCAATTAAACATTCAAATCAGTCACTCACAAACCTCCAGCAATATATTTCACGGATATTGAGAAATTTATAAAGCAATCTGCTTCGTAAATTTTCAGATTTATTCTTGAAACGTTTTCCAGAACAACAACATAATTTCAGAATGAGTAAAAAGGAAAAAAAAATCCTAACCAACAGCTACACTGAGCAACAGACCTAGAGAAGCAGCAGTTTAACTTGCTCCATTTGGAGGACTGACGGAAGCTACACCAACAAAAGAGCTATTTTCCTGTTATAATCTCCATCTCCTTGCAGGGTTGTGCTGGAACCACTCTGTGCTAAAGCTCTATTGATGAACCCTTTTAATTACAGCCAAGGGCTAAATCCACATCACATCACACTGGCTCAGCTTTCCCTACCCTCTTGGCTCGAGATGCTCCTAGTTCTCCATCCAAGCACATGCCATCCAGGCCAGACAGGAATGAGGTTTTTAGCAGCAATAAAAATGAATGAGCTTTAAGGTAAACACTCACAGATTTCTCAACGGTAAATCAGGAAGCAAAAGAAGGTACAAGCCCAATTTTATTCCCACTATGTAGGTCATTGTTAATAGGATTCCTGGATTTGCTACTGCTGTTTTGGTTTAATTCAGAGGAAAGTGATTGAAAGATTAAGCCTTCTGCAAATATGGCTCAGTCTTCTTACTCAGTCCTGTCTATTTTGCAACCTCAAAGTAATGAAAGAAACAGAAAACTAGAAATCAATTAACCATTTGGAGCAGAAAGAGACATGGAGACAACAATATTAAAAATTAATATTACCCTAAGTATCTCAGGGAAGAACTGCATTTCAGATAAAGGTATTGCAGCACATCCTGTTCCATCTGCCGAAGAGATCGAACGATGGCATTTGTGCGCAGGGACCCAGGGGCTCTTTGCTCTCCCTGTTTCTGAGGTACCTTTTAGCTGCTCCTGCATCAGAAGCCATCTCACCAGAGGTTCCCCCAGGGCATCAGAAGGTCTGAGAGCAGGAAAAGCCCCAGATCCAGAGAGGAGTGAACGGCTACACCGGCGGGACGAGGAGGAGAGGTTTCACTGCCAGGGCTGTCCCCGAGGCAAGCATGCTCCTGACTGAGGAGATGGCGTAGCACAACACGCTGTCCCTGCCGCTCACCCTTGGTGGTACGAGCGAGCTCTCATCAGCATATTCGGGCAGGATTCATTTTTTTGCCAATCAGCCAGCAGCAGACATTTCATACTGCAGCCAGGGAAGAGCCTTACCAGTCACTAAAAGCAGCAGAGACTGACATGACCTTGCCGAGGAACACGAGCACATCCCCAAGCGCACCCCGGCGGTGCCAGCAGCTTGGGGAAAACAGGCACTTCGGGCACATCTGTACTATTCTTGTGAGCAACAGCCTCCAGAGACAGAGCCAGCAGAGGCAGCACTTTGTCTATCCCATGATGCCATGCCATGGTCCTCATGCTGTGGCTCGCAGACCGCAGCACACAGCTGCAAGTGGCCCAGCCAAGCAGCACCACTCGGGCTGGCTACAGTCCCTCTCCTGCCCTGACTCTGCCTGCCAGCCACAGCCCCTGGCACACAGCAAATCCCCTGCCCCACGGGGCTCTCTGCACCAACCCCCTGCCGCTATAAACTCGTACCAGGGCAGCAGAAACAGAGAACACAAGCTGAACAAAGTACTTTGATTTTTTTAAAAATTTTTTATTAACCAGACTCACAGAGGCAGTTATGCTTTAAAACCAAACCCATATTATTGAGTGAATGCAGCTCAGTAAATAAACATCCATTGGTATTTCACATTTTCCACTTTTTTCAGGGGAGTGGGGTATAATCCTGTCCCTACTGAAGCTGTGGGAACGTTCTCAGGCGCTCGAACAGGACCAAGATTTCACCCTGACCTTTTAACCTCCCAAAAATAAACAGGCAGAGAGGACACCAACTTGAAAGTCACTTTTCCATCTGAACATTTTCTGCCTGTAATATTTACAAAAAGCACCAAAACAGTTACAATAGAAAAAGAATCCTTCTGTTTTATTCGTTTCTTGTGTTCTTCATCTAAGTTTGTGCACAGCCCATCCCGTCTAAATGCTGCAGTTTGATGCACGAAGATGAAGCTCCACATCTCTGTGGGTGCTAACAAAAATCAGCAAGTCTCCATAATGGAAAAGAATATTCACATGAATCAAATTCATACTTCTGGCCCCAGAAATAGTACAAATTCCAATGACTTACTGAAGGCAGATACTACTCTTGCTTCATTATAGACTTAAATATTTAACAGGATAAGAGTGGGCCAAAAAATATAAAACAAACCCAAGCTCAAACAGCATAGCTTAAAATGGCCAGGGTACTAAGTTTAAAAACTGAAATGCAAATTTGCTGACTCCATTCTTTCACTTNAAAAAAAGGTGCTGGTGAAGAATCAAGGGGCTTAACTTGCTGCTCTGAGCTGCCCTTAATTTCAAGGGGTTTCTCCTTTGGTGCTGCAACCAATTTTCTCCACTGGTTTCACTGCACGGAGCTCAGTTCAGGCCCACACCTCCGTGATTACACCGGTCCCAGCTCCAACTTTATGGAGACGCAGTACAGACATTTAGAAAACAGAAATAAAAAGGACCAGATAATTCCACTGATGGTTAAGGTGTGGTTTTTTTGATCCCACTATGACAACGTAGATGGGTGGAAGAACAAACAGTCCACTCTTCCAGTAGTTCTTAATAGCAAGGCTGACACAGCACTTAATATTTTTACTATTTTTTATTGTTTTAACTAATTTTTCCAGAGCCCCTACGCTTGCTTTCAAAGAGTAATTTCTGAATATGACCAGTTACACAGTTAATAACCTCAGTGAGCTAAGAAAACTGGAGTATGAAACTGCTATGTATAAAATTAGTCACATGGATTTTTTTCTGCTAGCCTCTATCCCCAGATTTCAAGCAGGATAACTGGTCTGTAATAACCCAGGATTATGACAAACAACAATGGCTCACACACTACTCTTTACAGGGAAAACATCTAGCATAAAATCATCTTAAGGTGAAAGAATGAGCATTCCTCTGAAATGCAGCGGCACAACGCAGACCGCTTGGCTTGCTGCTTTACTGCCTCTTGCAAAGGAAGAGAGGGGCTAAAAATAGTAGCGTATAATCAGAAATCATCACATCACACCAGTGGTAAACCAAGCAGAGAGCCAGAGATGCACATCTATGCAGACATCTCACTATGTGGCCTTAATCTGTAGAGGCTGGCAGTGCATGCCATGGCGCTGACGGGGGTCACCCACGCGTCCACTCGCCCCTGCGCTAGCAGGAGGTGGCGGTGCCACGGCTGCAGAAGCTGCCTGTATGAAGAAGAGAGGAACACCCGCCCGACAGAGCCATCTGCCAAGAAGCGGAGGTCTGGTGGTGGAGTGATGGAGGGCTCTTCCCTGTGGAGATCCCCTCACCTGCAGGGAGCCCGGCGGCGAGGTAGGCTGGGCATCCTCCGCACAGCTTCCCGGCAGCACCTCACTAGGCTGGCGATTTAGGGAGCTGTGTTGGCAGTATTTTGTCTTAGAAAGCCACGACAAAGAAAGAGGACAGCTCCTGGCTATTTAAATCTGACCTGTTCAAAACCAAGCCTCCAGTCCCATTACCAGGCCAGCCGCTGATGAGTTTTACACGCTACTCAAGGTGACAACCTCATTCTACACTCTTAACAGGAGCCACTGCCCTCAACAGCAACTTCAGGAAGAGAGATTACTTCCTTACAAAGCATGTGTCTACCACGTCGTGTTTGACACTCAGATCCTATTGTAGATCCTCCACAGGCAACAGCCACAGTTGGATACCAACAGTGCCAGAGCTTCAGAGACAGGCTGTTAAATTCAGAAAAAGGATCCTTAAACTAAGCCAATTCTCAGAATTAGGGTGGTCATCAGCGAAATGCTCCCTCGGGAAATAACTTCCATTTCACCAGCTGTTATCAAGGGAATTCTGCTCCTCACTTTATGAGCAAGCCTGCACTGATGCAGCTACTTTTTAGAAGAGCATTGGAGAGCTGTGTAAAAATAAACAGTTAAAAATCTCAAGTTATGAACAGATGTTCAGATTTTTATCCCTACCGGCATTTTATATAAATTTTATATTTAGCAAAGCTGAAGTAGAAGATAAAGGAATCGAGTCTTGTCTACTTTACATCAACATTAACTTAACTTACATTGCATGAAAATATTCCTAGTTCCTACCAAGAAGAGAGGCAGTACAGACATATTTAGTGTTTCCCTTGTGAAAACATAGGTTTTGCAAATATTTAAAGCTGCTCTCCCTCACTGGTTTCAACAGCTGAAATGCACCCTCACACAAATAGAAAACTACAGCCACCAGCCCACAGTGATAAAAGTATACATACCTGAGTTTCCAATGTGCGGTATCTCACATGACATGAATTTTAAGAACGTTTTGGCTCCCTGAGAGCAGAGTTTCACTAACAGGTAAAAAGGGACACCTTGCCTTTCACCTGATAATCACTCAGCTGGCTCTGCAGTGCTCCAAGCTGACAGACCCATGGGTTTGAGGGTGCTCCGAGCAATGCCCACCCTTTCTCCTGGAAAGCCCTTGCCTTCAGAAGACCCTTCTCTTGGTGACCCAGGTCAATCCCAGCCACAGCACCTGAACAGCAAACCTTGGATCCCCCTGCAGCCTGGATGCTCCCCAGCGGTATCGACGCGCAGTGAAACCCCAATACATCTGTAATCAGTATAAGAGACCCCAAACAGCAACCATGACACAAGAAAACATCCAATCAGTAAGCATAAATTGTAATAATAGCCCATCTCCTCTCCATCTCAGAAAGATCTTAGTTACTGCAAACACGAAGATGCTCTCTCAAGTATTAATTTTATAAGGCATAGTTCAAAAGACCAACTATAACACTCCCACAAGCACACTGACAAACAGCAGACAGGCCACAAGGTGGAAAGTTCAGCTGCAGCTGTGAAATGAAGCAATCAACAATTTTAAAACCCTGACTACGCCACACTTCTTAAAACTCACAGATAATTAATTTACCAAATAATTAATAATTTACCAATAATTAATTTACTCAAATTTCATGCTTGTTCAAAATCTTAACTTGCACTTCCCACAAAACTCAGCTCACAACTGTGTTCTCCACTGTCTCTTGTTCTACTCTGTGTGGGTTGCCCAGTTCTGGTGTATTCAGCAATTATGCAATCACAGTTGTGATAGCTGTGGCATAAAAACTCGTATTTTCATTGCAGAGCATGGCCTGAAGTTCAAACCATATTCACAGTACAACTTATGTTACACATCAACCTTGGGACCAAGAGGTGTTTTATATGAAGAATGCATGATTGTATTAATAATTCTATATTGAATACTTAAGATACGTAACACTGATTCACATAAAGATGCTTACACATAAATATGCACTTAATATGGAAAAATAAGTGTCGGCCTTCCTTGGCTGAGGTCTCCAACCACAAATAAAGCTGACAGTGAATAAGGCCATTTATTGGTAGAACAGCCAAAACATCCTAAAAGAGAGCAACCCCTTCCTCCTCCTTCCCATTTTTTCAGACACATTATAATGCCATTTTCACTGTATTTTTAACTTAGTTTTTAGAATTTACTAGTCCAGAAGGACACACAGTACACAGTTTCGTGATGGCAAGATGCTCTGAGCTATGCCCTGTGTCTGAATCTTTGCTATCCTCTTCAATGACACGCACTCCTGAAGGAATATTTCCATCTCCATAAAAGCATACAACCTTCTAGTGAAATAACATTTCCTTTACATCTGCAGAGCTTGAAGATAAAGATTTTTATTCCTGTTGCTAACTTTAATTAGTGAAAAAGACATCTTTTATCTACTAGATACTCTACAGTCAGATTGGTCTTTGAACGCCTTCTGTGAAATAAATGTATTTTTTGTTGATTTATGCAAAGATTACCATCTCCTATATTCCCATTCCAAGGGATCTGAGTCTTTTTTCAAAGGAAGATCCCTTTTCTCTTAAGATGCTCTCCATGAAGTAGGCCTGGTCCTATAGCCCAGCCAGAAGAGGCAGACGGGACCCTCCCACACCCTCCATCCACCCTGCTCCAGCTCTGCCGGAGACACAGAGTTTGCGCGTCCTGCCACTCACATCTCCTGGTGGGCCTAACCAGGCACTTGCTTGGGACAGAAGATGCAGTGGAGGAAAGGGGTGCACAAACAAGGGATGGGTTGCTAGTGTAAGAATTGTCAAAACTGCCTTGAGAACAGCCTTGTCACATATTTCCATCAGCAAGCATGGCCAACAAGAAAGGAGGTGTGACTGTGAAGTCTTGCAGATGACACAACATTTTGTTGGCCATGCCTGCCAATAGAAATACGTGACAAGGCTGTTCTCAAGGCAGTTCTGAGAAGAACTCCAGGAGTTGCTGTCATCGCTAAAGCGAACCAAACTATCACAGGCAACGAACTGGATGACACAGAAGACCAGAGCGACACTAGGACCAAAGAGCACAGGAGTGCGACGGCACACATACAGGGACAGCCATTTCTGCTGTTACGAAAAGGGTTGAGAGGAAGGAGCTGATGACAGAACAATTAGTTAACCAGGTCCCACAGTGACATGCTTTGGGCCAGATGCAACTGCAGCATGAGGGCAGAGAGGAGACGGACATGCTGCCACCTCCTGCCACTCCATGTCACACAGACTGCATTGGACCATGCTAACAAAGGTGAATCTTATTACTAGGACTTTGGAAAAGGCAATGTGACACTGGGACGCTCCCAGGAGAGCATTCATGCCACCGTACGAAGCACTGGTAAGAAGTACCTGGAAAACCACCCATTACTCCTCCTACCTCTCAGGGAGGATCAACCCCAGCACCAGATGTGGCAAAGGGTTACTCAAAGAAGAGGAGGATGAGGG
Source organism: Ibidorhyncha struthersii (assembly GCA_013398815.1). Lineage (NCBI taxonomy): Eukaryota > Metazoa > Chordata > Aves > Charadriiformes > Charadriidae > Ibidorhyncha > Ibidorhyncha struthersii. The sequence goes on along the minus strand of VZSZ01003352.1, from coordinate 194,399 downwards.
AATCTGTAAAACAAGACCAGGCTGGCCAGGTGACACACAGACACCTCCATGCTAGCAGGACACGTGGCACAGGCCAGTTCACCCGCCTTCTTCAGTGGGGGAACAGAGCTTGGCTCCAACACCTCGCAAACGGAGACCAAGACAGGACAGGACCAGTTTCCATTAACACAGCAAAGACAAACATTTGATAGAGGAAAAGCTTACTAATAGTAAAGGACAATGCTGGCACAAGAACAAATCAGTAAAACCAGGCCACAAATAAAAAAAAACCTCCACTGCAATTTAGAAGAAGGTTACCTTCCAGAAGAGTAGAGGCAGGAGATTTAACTCATGGTTTTACGAAAAAGCATGATACATTTATGAAAGGGATTATATAACTCAATTGCCTGCAATACCAAGGGACAGGACACGCTGACTCAGGAAGGCCCTTTCAGTGTTATTGTCCTAAGTTTTTTAATTAAGAGTGGGTGTCTTTCGAAGAATGCTAGAGGCAAAACAACTCCAGATTTGGTGCAAAAATAACCATGCAGTAAGAAGTCTGTAGGGATCAAGTCTACAGAATCTCAGCTTAAACCAAGACAGTCCTCAGCGCTATAACTAAACATACTATAGCTACATACATGCTTAATATTAATATTACCTTCTATGTGTGTGTGTGTATAAAAATATAGTAATAGAGCATTCAGTATTAAAACAACAGGTTGAGTGGATGCTGGATGCCCATCACATCATGGCATGCGCAGACCTCCTGCTTCACACACTGCTTCCACAACAGGCTGTGCTACAAAAGCTGGACACTTGGACAGAGGCATTCTCAGTAAAATTACATGCTAAATACTAGTTTAAGATAACTTTCCTTATTTCGAGAGTGTAGATGTTAGTTTCCTCCCAAATCACAGAGATCATCATACCAGAAGCACAGCAAGCGCAGAGCACCCAACAACTGCTATCCAAACTCTTGCCTTCCTGTTTCCTCTTTCTTTCTGATTTTTTTTCATGTATGACATTGCATTACTGAAGTCACAGTTTTCTGCTTCCTGCATAGCTTAGCACAAGCCTCCATTCAGAAAGATAAAAAATACCAACGCACTGTTTTCAAACGCTGAACAGAAACAGAGCATGGATAACAATGGATAATGAAACAAATATCAATGGAACAAAAAGGAAAAAAAATCAAAATCATGCAACCTAGTAATGTAAACTCTTCTTCCTTTGCGAAGACTAAAATGTACTTGTACATATTTCTGTACCTGCAATTATGGCGCAAATTATGTGGCAATTTTGATCCAACTCAGGCTACACACTACAAAAGCCACCCAGCTGAAGGAACAAAAAGGAAAGAAACCAGGGAGGTGAGACTAAGGTGGGTAAAATGTAGGCAGTGTTTCAAATAACTAGAATTACAAAGATGCTGCAATTGCATTTAATGCTGCTACAAAAGGTGGCTGTGATGCAAAATTGTGTTAAACGACATAACTATCCTAAGAGGTGCGTAAATTGTTATTTTACAGATTAAAAAAATTGTAACAAAGCAAAGTAGAAGATCTGCCAAAGACCACCGTGCAAGTGAGCTGCAGGGCAGCCATCAAGACTCCACCAGAACAGGCAGCAGGCTGGTGGGAAGGGCAAGGTCTGCTGCCTGTGCGCCCACGGTGGGGGCCCAGAACAGGGGTACAGCCCCCGCTGAAGCCACAGGCACCAAGGAAGGAATGAAGCTGCCAGCCACCACCAGGGGGACAACTCCAACACCACAGCCATGATCAATGTGGCAGTCCATGGAGCCTGTGATGTCCCTGAAGCTCAACACACGGTACGTGTTCTGCCGCAGTGGGACCTCCAGAGAGAGGACAACTAGTGAAACCAGAGACCCCCCACAGCCGGGCCACCACAAGCTCCATCTCCCTCGCGCAGATCCAGAGGCACCGCACTGGGAAGCCCCTTCAAAGCAGAGTTCTCCAGTTACACCAGTAAGTAGAGGAGATTTCTCGAGGCAGAAGGCACCTAGTACAGGCATATACAAATCAATGGATAAAAATAACATTTTAGCTTAAATTGAATGTGCTTTTAAACATAAATGCTCAGAGATTGAATGTGAAAGTATGGTAGTATCTGTTGAACACTATTATGTTCAAATCACAAATGAGAAAGTATTATTATATACTTTGTTATAAAGACTATAACAGTCTTTCACCATTTTCTAGTAAAATGAAAACGCAGTAAGAAGTAGTATTAATGTTTTCTTAAGCATATGTGCGTAAATACTTTATCTCCTTATTTTATACATACATAGAGCCCAATTGCATGCAACCAGGGAGAAACAACTTGTCTTTAAAAGACAGCTTGGGGTCGGAATTTAACCCTCCTATTGGAGCTAGGGCTACCTTCTTTTCTAGTGGAGCTTCAGATGAGCTTTGTAACTAGATTTTGGAAGGTCAAATTTAGACCATGTGGAGAAAGACATCTGAAATACTTCATTATACCCAATATAGATCAGTGGACGTGTCACTAACAAAAAAAAAAAAAAAATCCATTCCATGGGCTTCTGGGGAGAATATTGAAACGTAGCAACAAAAAATGTATCAAAAAATGTACTTAATGTATCAGTTACTGGAAAATCTCTTAGCTCTGAAAACACTCACTCTGATTTTAGCTCTGATACTCTGAAACACAATCTACACAGGTTCCTTAAGTAACGCTGGAGGAAAACGTGCACCAAAATAAATGCTGAGAGCACCAGATTCCTCTTAATTTTACCACCATGGGCAGCTCTACAATGAATACCGCCTACCCACTCCCCAGCTTAGTGAGGTTTCTCCTGAAAATGGACACCTGCCTTCTCAACTACAGCTCTAAAGTAACTCAGTATACGAGATGTGCCACGTTGAGTAACCAGCCATTTTCACCATCTTCTAGTCCTGCACACACAGACATGCACGTCTGCACACACCACACACTTCTTGCGTTACTCCCCACCTCCATTTGCTGCGACACGCTGAATTTAGATCGCTCGTTCTTTAAACACATGTCCCAGCGTCCCACTGTCTGCAAGACACAATGTATTTTACAATGACTAACAACTAAATAAGAAAATAGAGGATTCTGGTTTAGCTCAAGCGAAATATATATTTGGATTGTTTTCCAAAGCTACCACTGATTGGTGAAAGAAAACTGTAAAACATTCTGAAATGACACCTCTCTCGTAGTGGGAAGGGGAAGGTACTTCTCCATAACCGAGTTCTTCTAAACGTGTTGTACATCACGTTGCATACTTCCGAATGTGCTGTTCACCACTGTGCTGCACACAAGCCCTTCCAGTCCTTTCTCAAGCACGGAATCCCAGAGCCAAAGATTTCAGACAGACTCCGAAAAAGAGGGCAAAAAGGTAACGTGCCTCTGGGCCATACACCTGGAAAATATCCAATCATTAATAGATTAGTTAATTTTCTTGTTTTAAATTAGGATTTACAATTACTATGCACAATTACCTTTTGGGAGAAACTCAGCATGTGTCCGACGGGAAAACCTTTCCACAAAACACGGCAGGTTGGAAGGGCAGGCAAGCCTGTTTTGGTGTTGCTACGTTGCCTCCCCCCTCCAGGGGGATGAGCAGGTCTGCTCTAGCACTGAGAGGCAACTACTAGCCTTCGTGCCACAAAGCACAGCGGTTGAGGTTGGGATGGCCAAGCCCCAGGTAGGATGGGAAAGCAAAATAAGAGCCTGAAACTGTTTTTGTCAGACCCAGTTGAGCATCGCATTCTGCCTTGAGCAGGTCCCTTCAAATCAGGGCACTGGGAGGGACGGCAGACACCAGCAGCTGTCCACGACCAGTGGAGACCACATCACCATCCAGTTCAGAAGCAAAAGGTCCAACAGTTCCCGTTGATACCTGAACTAAAGCAATCTGTCCTGGAAAGCAAGACACAGCTCCAAGGATACCATTGTGGACACCTTGCCAGCCCAACAGACTGCGAAGTAAACTGCACACAAACAGAATACCACACCTGATGCATCAATTTTGAAGGCTGACCACCTCCTTGAAGAAAAGAAGGGATCTTCTACCACAAAATACAGAAGAATGGCAGTGTTTGTCAAGGTCCATGCGTCGCATCCCTGGCCGTGGAGATTAGCTGTCAATCTTCCCAACATCAACGTGCAACCTCAGACCGATGGTCTATCTACGTGAAAGATTGGACTAGAACTGCAATCACTGTTGATCAAGAAGCAGAGAGATGACATGACAGCCCTGCACACATCTGCTGGTCCACCCACAGCGGTCACACAGTCAGTGTGAGACAGGCTGAGCCTACGAGGCTTGCACACACAACTTAATGTAGTGCAGACTCCTTGAAATGCCAAGCAGGTTCCCACTGGGAAAGGCAGGAGAGGGTCCAACTGGCTTGCTCAGACATCACTTCACCACCTGAAGCCAATGCAGAGCAGATACTGCCTGGCCAACACTCCCCATGTAAGCACCAGGACCGTGCAGGAGGACTATGCAGGAGGAGATAAGAACAGTAACGGAGCAGCTCCTCTCGCCTGGGACACCCCACGCTTCCTCCTCAGTGGCATGAAAGGATCTAGCCTGCTACAACTTGTCAGAGGCACCATGACAACCAACAAGGATGGAAATGTGCGCCACCTTCATCCTCCTCAGCAAGCAAGAGGAAGAACGAAGGTGCTGGTGTGCCTCTGCTAGATGAAAGATTGCATCATTCTCAGAAAAGCAAAGACTGGCTAGGGAGTTTTCCTGAAACTTCAGTCACCACAGTTATTTAAATTCATTTGCAACTGTAGTAAGTCCAAATCCTCCCAGACCCTCTTGGCTGTTCTCTTGCAATTCTGCCTCCTGAATCCCCAATGCTAAGTTCTGCCACCATACACCTAGCACATACCATCAACATCCTTGAAAAATCCACCTGCTGAGCCATGAACAGGAAGTAACCACGAAGCAGCCTGCTTCATTTCATCAAGAGAAAAAGTAAAATAGCTCCCCATCAAAGCCCACTTGGGGTTTGATGAGGGTAAACCTGTTGAGGGGAAACCTGGTCATAATCCCAGATCATCCCAGAATCACAGAATGGTTTAGGTTGGAAGGGACCTTAAAGATCACCCAGTTCCCACCCCCCTGCCCTGGGCAGGGACACCTCCCATTAGACCAGGTTGCTCAAAGCCCCACCTAACCTGGCCTTGAACACTTCCACTTGATCGTAATCAATTAACATCCAGAATATTATCATGAATTGCTCTTCAAATAAAGTAACAGCTCATCGTGCTCATTAAGATTATTTTTAAAGGTAATTTTTAATAACACACACTGATATTTATGAATATTAATAAATGCCATAAGCTTCAGTGACATAAAGAGGATTTGTATGAAGGATCTGTGTTTGGATATAGATTTTTTTCCTCCCAGAGTAGCGAGAATAAAGTAAGGTTACCAGATGGCAAGGACTGATGGGCATTACATTTGGAAAGCCTGACTCCTCATAAAGAAGTGACTTAGAAATACAGATCATATGGTCACTTTCTATTGCCTGTCACAAATCGATTTTGTTAGCTTTCTTTAAACTAATAAAACCTGTAAACTGAAGACTCTCCAAATTCACTTCATCTAATCAGCGTAGACTTCATACCATTTATTAGAAAAATTCAGAATAACTAATTAAGCGGTTTTAGCAAGCGACTTTCCAGCAACTCTCTGTCCTATAAAAACATCTCTAATATGCTAAAAAAATCTATAGTTTTTACATTAAAAAAAAGCATTCTGCACACAAACTTTTTATGGGGAGAAGGTCAAAAAAGCAGAGGGAAGGACAAGCTGCTTCTGCATTTCTAAGAGCGTTTTTTCCTCCGACTCACCCCAAAGCATTACATCTTGCGTTTTAGCTCCTAGTCTGCATTTGACCCACCTGGTACCTCTCCATCAGACCAGCCTGGTGTCTCAGCAGCACAGGATACATCTCTCTCCTGCACCTCAAAACCAGTGCTTACTAGTCCACCATCGAGACAGACCCTGTGGGAGACAAGGTCCCGGGAACAGCCGGCACATTCTGCATCTTTCAGGGCGCCACACTGCTGCCAGCCTGGGTTTCATCCGCACCGTCGTCCCCCCGTCTGCACCCTATCACGTGCCGACTTGCCTTACTCCTGGTGGAGTGATGCACAAAGAAGGAAGCACATAAAAAAGGGCAGACTGCCATAATAATAAAATCATACTGTGGAGAGGGAGTAGAGTGGCTGCTGCTCTTAAACCTCTGCAGAGGGTGCCTTCCTCACTGCCGCGTTGGCAGGGGCAGGGCAGGAACCCATCTAGAGCTGCAGCAAACCCACCTCCCGCTGCAGAGGCAGCTCTCGACCCTCACATCCGAGTAGAGAAAAGGCACCATTGAATTATTTCCCAGCAAATGTCCCTACTTCCCCTTCAGGGGAAGGAAATAATTATTTCTATCACTGTTATTTGCATTAACATCGATCCTAGTCCTGCATCAGGAGACACGCAACAGGATGTTAAACCTTTGGTTTACAATCCCATTTCATTTTATTGCTGTAATTTTTTGTAAGGAAAGGCATGCTCAGAATCTAGATTACCATCCTTCATGCAGTGGACATGCTGATCATAGACCAAAGCAGTGACGAGGTTGTCGCTGTCGGTAAGGATGGCTAGTATGCTTATCTTACCATTTAAGAGGGAAAGGAGAAAATTAGAATCGTTATAACTAACGCTGCCTACCTAGATAGGAATTTGAAACACAGGGGTCTCCAGAAACATTTTTTGTTGTTGCTTACTTTTTAAATACACAGAGTTAATATCTTCAGTTTTGAGTTTTAATCACAATCTGCAATACTGTGATCAATTCTGAATCATGTTCAAGTGATACCACTGACAAAGGACATAGGAGAAAAAGAAGAAAAGATGATTAATATCCCCATGATTTAAAATTTTGTCTCACCCAGAAGACAGGGGATCACTTTACAGACGTTCACTTGTGTTGCTTTTTATTTCTGAACAATTAAATGGATATATTTTGGAACCTTACAACAAGTAAGGAGGGAAGTATCATAAATATGAAATCTAACATTTGCATGGTCAGCAGAAAAAAATCATTACAAATATCACAATACTTTTCAGGAAAACAAAGAATCTAGTTTCTCCAGGACCAACAGCTTTTGTAAATCAAGACAAGTGCAAAAGAGGACTCAAGGTAAATTGGAAGAACCCTCTAATAGCAACACAGATCCTGCTGCTCATTCTGTTGGTGAAATCTGGTAGTGCCCGCAGGCTCCAGGAATAGAGGAAGAGGGGCTGAAGAACATAGAGACAGACCTCATACACAGACAGCTGCGCATTGAGTCTGCATTTTATGCTTGCCAGTTACTTTAAACTGCACTCAGTGGAAAGGATCCACGTGGTAAGTAAAGCCTTTCTTTATCTGGTATCTGCTATTCCCAAATGCTTTCCTCCTTGGATGCTATGAGGTCACCATCAAGCTGCAGAAACTCCCATTAATCAGCTATTTGTGAGGTCAGCTTTCAGGGAGGGGAAACAGAAAGTGCCTTCCCAAGCTGCGATTCCTTTCACAGGGACAGAAAATACAAGGCAGAAAGGGAAAAAGCTCTCACAGTGGAGAACACCAGAGGTTGGAGCACAGAGCATCACTTTTATCACTCTTCCTCACCATCTTCTTAAAGGGAATTAGTGTAGGAGGGAGGGACAATATTTAAAGTATCCCTTAAAAAAGGCCAGGGGGAGGGCATTTTCAAAAGCCCTCCTGTTCTTTGAGATGTGGGTAGGAGCGAGTGAACTGGCGATATTGCCACCCCGCTGGAAAGCTCTTCAGGTACCTGAAGCCACACAGAAACCTGCGGCAACCACAGTGTGGGCCTCTCACAAAGGACCATCTCTTCCCAAAACACTGCCCACTGATTTTCAAACAAAACACCGGAGGCATCTGATTACATGAAAATAAAATACTGGTAAGTGAATGTCCCTATCATGTCAAACAGCAAGCCATAAAGAGGGAGCGATGGCCATGGCAACACACCATCAGAAGACAGAGGTGTTGCTTTTTTTTGGAAGTAGGGAAGGATGACACCCAGGTGTCTCTCAAACACGAGTCCCATAGTGGCAATGCCAGCAAAGGGCTTTTCCAGTCCACATCCTTGTTGGGCGCTGCACCTGGGGAAGCACAACCGCAAGCACCAGTATGTGCTGGTACCACGCAGCTGGAAAGCAGCTTGGCAGAAAACTGGCGGTCCTGGTGGACACCAAGTTGAACATCAGCCAGCAATGTGCCCTTGCTGCAAAGAAGGCGAATGGTGTCCTCGGCTATTGCCAGCAGGTCGAGGAGGTGATCCTTCCCCTTTATTCAGCACTGGTGTGGCCACACCAGGAGTGCTGCATCCAGTGCTGGGCTCTCCAGCACAGGAGAGACAGGGACATACCAGAGAAAGTCCAACGAAGGGCCACAGGATGATGAAGGGGCAGGAGCACCTGGAGAAGGCTCAGGGGGATCTCACCAATGTATGTAAATATCTGAAGGGAAGGTGCAGACAGGACGGAGCCAGGCTCTTTCCAGTCATGCCCAGTGACAGGACGAGAGGCAATGGGCACCAACTGGAACACAGAAGGCTCCCTCTGAACATGAATAAAAACTTCTTTACTGTGAGGGTGACTGAGCACTGGCAGATGTTGCCCAGAATGGTGGTGGAGTCTCCATCCTTGGAAATATTCAAATGCTACTTGGACATGGTCCTGGGCAACCTACTCTGTCTGACCCTGCTTAAGCAAGGTGGTTGGACCAGATGACCTCCAGAGATCCCTTCCAACCTCAATCAGTTTGTGATTCTGTGAAAGTACCCGGAGCACAGATACACCTGTGGTGAAGCCCAGAAGATGACAACTCAAAAGACAGCCTGCTGGGAACGTCACACACAGCAGCGCACACTGTCTCAAGGAGTCCCTGCGCTGCCAAAGCTCACGTCCCATCACTGGGCAGGTCAGAGCAGCACTGCCCACCTCTCAGTTCGGTGCAACAGCAAGACAAGAAGTCTTTGAGAACCACAGACTGCAAGGCTCTGCCGTATGTTCACACACCGGCTCCCCACTCCCAGAGCCAAGCAAAGGCCCAGCCACGATGATGCGGGCAGCGTCACCTGCCTGGAAACACACCTACCACCACAGGCAGAAGAGTCATCATTTAGAAACAACAGCCACGTTTACTGAGACAGAGGTTTCTTTAACCACTTTCCAACGGAGCTTGCTTCAGATGCTGGACTGCCGTAGCACAGAACACAAGCTACAAAAGCCTTTTCACAAGTGGGTCAGACCTCCTAACCAGCACCAGGCACGTATCTCTATACCACACATATGCGCATGTTAAATGAGCATCCATTAAAAAAATTCTAATGAGCATTAACTGATGCTGCCAATCCACCGACCAAGATCTTACTTCACTATTAATGCATTTTTTGTTTTTTGGACAGCCACCACCATTCCCTTGCGATGCAGGAGATTTCAATGGAAACATTTTGCATGCAACGAGAGGTCAGAAGGCCACCTCCACGCCTGGCAGAGATCCGCCTTACTTTTCTGACCTCCAAGAAACAATGCTAACGTATGCCAACCAGCCTCATGCTTCTGTGCCTCCTGTCTGTGAGAGCTTTTATGTGCATTTACACGTGCATGCTAATCTTGGAATCAGTGCCCAAACATGACCAACTATGTCTGCAGAAACCAGCACCTAGGGCACACAGTGGTGGTTTTCTTCAAGGGAAGAAGAATATGGAACATTAGGAAAACGGCTTACATAAAACAAAATGTCTCATTAAGAGCAGACCCATTAAAGCTTGTTTTCCCTGAGGGTTTCTGCTGGTGTCCCCGAGCCCTTTCCTCATCCCAACTCTACCCCAACGTGTATTCTGAGCACACAGCAGGAAGAGACGGCATTTGCACAGGCTAACGAGATCTGCATCCACCTGCCCTGGACCCACATGCCATCTGGGAGGGCGGGAGGACAAGGGAGCCACACTCCTCTCTGGGGAAGAGGAGATGAGCACAAATCAAACCACGTGAAATTCCATCTGAACACAAGGGAGCACTTCTTCACTGTGAGGGGAGTCAAACACTGGCACAGGTTGCCTGGAGAGGTTGTAGACTCTCCATCTGTGGAGATGTCCAAGCTCTCACCAGACAGGGCCCTGGACAACCTGCTCCGGCTGAGCCTGCCTGAGCAGGGGGTGCGGGATGAGGTGGTCTCAGGAGGTCACCACCAAACTAAACAATGCTGTGATCCCACAAAACACCATACCATGCCAGCAAAAATTACCCTGTGTTCATACATAATACAACACAGATGGAAGAAAACAAAAGCACCGGAAGTCTGGTGCAGTCCCACATCTTCAGTAGCTTGGAGGTCACAGAAAACTGAAATGTGGTGTACTAAGCCCCGTAATCACAGAGACCGACAGCACCGCCCCATTTCATGGAACTTCTATTTTCAATCCACTGGCCTAGGTGCTTCTGCTGTCCTACTTTAGGACAAGTGGAAACTACAGAGTGATTCTGCAGCCCAAGTGTTTAGAAAACAAAGCAATAATCTGCTTTTGGCAAAGATTGTTTTAAAAGATAATATATAGAATCATCTTAGAGAAAGAGACAGAAGAATATTGAGAAGGAAAACTCTCCTTTACGGCGTTTAGCAAAAGTGAAATGAAAGTTGATAGAAACAGCCCCAACTTAATAAAACATACCTATAGAGTCTGTTAGCGCACAATTTCTGCCTAAAGACAAAACAGCAAGATTTGATTGTTCTGCAGCGGTGGTAACAAGACAATACAACGCACATTTTTACGCCAGAGAACAACGCCCACTTCTGGTTTCCATTACTTGTAAATTAATAAACTAATATAAAGTAATTATAACTCAAGGTCTTCTGACATGATATTGCAAGAGAAGAACAGATCAGCTTTTCATCTCCAATGCCCAGCATCACTTTATTTGTTGTAATTAGCACTCATACGCAGAGAGGAATCAAGACTGGGGTCAAATCCTGCTCCCAGAGGATCCTCCCACTTAAAAGTAAAGCTCTCACCCCCAGACTTGAGGCACAGCACAGGAGGCTGAACGCTGCTCGAGAAGTGGGATGGACCTTCCCTGGTTACTATGGGCACTGCTACAGAACAGCAATGTACATTCTGGTGGGAAAAACATTCTTCTGTTTTTCCATCGTTTACAATTATCTGGTGGACACAGAATTCTCTGTAATACACAGATTTTCACCTCCACAACATGTAACTTACTGCATACAGCATATGGGAAATGGCTGCAGATAAATATCGTACTTTTTGTTATATGCAGAGGGAAAGAACAGCCATATATTCCATATATGACCTTGTAACAGGGATTATGTAGAGGCAGAATACTCATTTGTTCTCATAAAAAGCACATTATCTAATCCTTTTTGGTAACAAGTCTCCTTGGAGACACCTTTTTTCCCCCACTTACATTGAGCTGTGCGTAAGGACGACAGAGTATCATCATCATCTGTGCTTTTTAAATCTCAGCAAACAGTATTCTGACATGGTTCCTGAGCTTCCTTGCAGGGAATGTAACTGTCGTCACTATGTTTGCTTCCAGAAAACACAGCCTGTGTCTAGTAAGTGAAGAACAGAAATCCACCCCAATCCAAAGATGCAAGATCATTCCAACCGGAGTGTTCCTTTCCCCATTTGTAGTCTCATTTTTTTTTCCCCTGTAAGTAGAGCACTTTAAAAATAAATTTCTCAGAAGCTGCAAAATATTGTCCCTATGCAATATTTAGTAAGTCAAGTCTCACGTACTCAGAATTGTTCTTCAATCCCTACATGCATTCAAAAGAATTTTAAAGATTACTTATTACTCCGTTAATACATAATTAAAACTCATGATTAAAACATTAATGAACTGGCTCTCGCTTTCAGTATTAGTAATGGGCCACAAGCACCCTCCTCACCAAGCCAGCAAGATCCTTGCACGTGATTATTAAACAACACCACGTCTGTTAAAAAAATGCACAGTGCTTCACATTGTTCTCCAGTTTAAAAGCTATTGCATTAATTACCCCTTATCAAATCAGAACTTGACTCCTAGTAAGACTACTGAATCTTAAACCTTTTGCCCTTCCTTAGTCTAAAAGATGGAAAAAACCAACCCGCTTTTTAAGAAGTTGCGTAGTGCAACGAGGATGACGCGGTGGGGATGGACTTCTCCCACCACCAGCGCTCTACCCCAGTTCACAGACTGTCACTTCAAGGGGCGAAACAGCAAACCCTGCGGTTCACGGTCCTCGTCCATGGCCAAGAAGACGGTCTGGATTTCAGCAGGGACAGGCGCAGGTGTAGGAGGAAGACAGAGTGCAGGTCACCTCCCCCCTCTGTTTTGTCTGCATCCCCAGCCTTTGTGCAACCCAAGGATTCTCATTGCATTCCCTCAGAGGGGCTCATTCTCCTCCTGAGCCCTCTCAAAGCTGGCTGCCAGCCCAGCGGCGCTGGAGGGCTCTCCCAGGAGCAGGCCGCGCTCTGGACACCGCACCTGCTGACTTGGGAAACTATTGTATAAAGGTTCAACGTGTAGTTTAGGTAAAAACAAGTTTCAAAAAACAGATGTTATATTCTAAAGGTAATTTTTCACTCCGACTAAACAGCGCACTGCTGAGAGCTCTATGGCTGCGCAGAAATTACCGATTTTGAGCCGCATTTTTCAAACCCCCGAATTAGCACAGATGTCAGGCCTGCAATGTGCTGTTGGCATCCCAAAGCGAATTCTCCAAATCCACAGGATTGCTGCTATTTCCCGTCGTCCCCCCCCTCCCGGGCGCCGTGTGACAGGGGCAGATCAGCCGC
>VZSZ01003352.1:167215-180646 GCA_013398815.1 Ibidorhyncha struthersii | reverse complement strand
ACCCGGCGCGGCGGAGCACATCGCCGTGGCGGGACCCGTCGCCGCGACGGGACCTGGCACTGTGACACCAGGCACACACGTCACGCTGCCGTCCTCTCCGGGACACCCCCGTGGCCAAGACTGGGCAGATGTGGCTCTCCGCTGTGGTCCGTTGGGGTCATCCTGACCGAAATCCCGACCCGAGTTGCCACATCCTCATCCCGACCCCCAAACCCAAAGGATTCAGGGAAAATACGTTGTCCCGGGCCTGGGTATGTTAACAAGGTACAGACTGGAGAGACCTTCAAAGTAAATGGTCTGGAGGTCACAAATGAGCCAATTTCTGATTTACACCCTCCAATTCTGCATCATCTGACAGACGTGTTAGAAGCATTCTCTAAACTGGACGATGTTCAGTCTGAGGCCCCATCTGGAAAGAGACTTTTTGCAAGAGAGGGGGACAACTTCCAGCCAGAAGAGCGTTAGAACCTAATTTTGCAACCCAATTATTTATGCAAAACCTCCTAACACCTTCAGACTTGCAAGTTTCTTCTGGTATCTATGAAAGTCGGGGCGCTCCTTTGCTCCACGCATGTTCGTTGTTTCAATTTAATTACTCAATTATATTTCCTGGTGGACCACAGGATGCCCATGAGCCAGCAATGTGCCCTGGTGGCCAAGAAGACCAATGGCATCCTGGGGTGCATCAAGAAGAGTGTGGCCAGCAGGTGGAGGGAGGTCATCCTCCCCCTCTACTCTGCCCTGGTGAGGCCACATCTGGAGCACTGTGTCCAGTTCTGGGCTCCCCAGTTCAAGAAGGACAGGGATCTGCTGGGGAGGGTCCAGCAGAGGGCTACAAAGGTGCTCAGGGGACTGGAGCATCTCTGCTGAGGAAACGCTGAGAGCCCTGGGGCTGTTCAGCCCGGAGAAGAGAAGGTTGAGAGGGGATCTCATCAATGCTTATCAATATCTAAAGGGCGGGTGGCAGGAGGATGGGGCCAGACTCTTTTTAGTGGTGCCCAGGACAGGACAAGGGGCAACGAGCACAAACTGGAACACGGGAAATTCCATCTGAACATAAGAAAAAACTTCTTTCCTTTGAGGCTGGCAGAGCACTGGTTAGGCTGCCCAGAGAGGCTGTGGAGTCTCCTTCTCTGTAGACATTCAAAACCCGCCTGGACGTGTTCCTGTGCCACTGCTGTAGGTGACCCTGCTCTGGCAAAGGGTTGGACTGGATGATCTCCAGAGGTCCCTTCCAACCCTGACCAGGCTGTGATTTATGTAATAGAGAGTAATATGTACAGAGTATAACAATGGGGTGGAAATGGGAAACAATGCTCCAAAATGCCTGTGTTATCAGCATCCCCCAGTTCTCACTACTGTGAGGAGAACATTTCATTATGTTGTTACTCATCTCCATGCCCTTTTGCAAATATCCTTGTGAGTAACCTACTTGTGAGGGATATTGCTTTGCACGATTTTAACTGAGAAAGTAGAGAGATTCTGAAATATCAAGGACATACTTTACTATTCTTAACGAAGAAAGGCAATTAAATTCAATTCTTTACATATATCTGAAAGTCAGAAGCTTCTCATTTAGGCATTCTGATTAGAAATAAAAATGTTTTTCAAGCTAGAGAAGTGATTTGCATCATTGGAAAAAATAAGCATAGCCAAGGGAGAAAAAGAGATTTCTTAATTAACCAAGCTGTTACTGCCTTAAAAAAAAAAAAAGTCAAGTCCTAAAAAAGGATTTTTTTAATGCAAAATAACTGTTCAACCACCTTATGATCAGAAATATTCAAATAAATTATCTCTAAAGTTTTCGGAAGGACTATTTCTTTCCATTATCAAGGGATTTCCAGCTAATTGAAATTTAAGTCTAAACCAAAACGGTTGGAGGCTTATGGTGATAGTTGCCGTTTCTGATTTTCTAAACAAAATCTTTCAAAGTTACGAGGCAAATTTATGTGTAGAAAATACGACCAAACCATTCTTCAAGAGTTAAACTTCCCTTTGTAGCACCCCAAATTCCATCCCTCTGGTACCTTTTCCCCCAGTTTACTTTCGTCTCTTTTAGCGGTGCAGAACAGCAGTGTCACATTGATGGTTGGATTCAATGATCTTAAAGGTCACTTCCAACCTAGACAATTCTATGATTCTAGAACTCATCAGCTGGGAAGAGCAAATGATACTGCAGTAAGATTTCACACACTAGGAGTGTGTGAAAAAGCACTAGGAGTGCTTTTTTCATCACTGGGGCAGCACTTCAGCCTGAGCCTAATGAGCGGATGCAGGACTTCATGCTAATTGTTCTCATTTGTGACAGCTGTGTATGTGTTAACACCCAGGGAACTACAGTGTGGCTGCATTTCAGGTGCCATTCATCTAAGTCCAGTCTTACTTTTTCTTCCTCAGTTTTCTACAAGTCAAGAACAGACACTTAAAAAACCCAATTATTGGACAACTTAGATGTTTAGGTTCTTGGAACATATACAGTTTACTGTCCCTTTACAGTTATAGAGCTTTTCCTGAAAAATCAATTCGTATTTTGTACAGTGTTTTTAAAAAATTGAAATAAAAATGGCCAAAGAGAGGGTAAGAGAACCCATTCACTATAAGGAAACATTTTCAGTTTGAGTGGTAAAAGGAGGAGACCAAACAGCTGCTTAAATTAACAGCTTGAAATCAGAAATAGTTTTTCAGATTTGGTATTGTTATTAAAGGCTGAAAAAGATGGATAAAAAAGGCATGCCTGTTTTACAACACCTTTGAAACCTGCATTTTGCAATATAGCTGTGTTTTGACTAAAACAAGATAATTTAACAAGTCTGGTTTTGTAGGCAAGCAATACTTTACAGCAGTAAAGAGTTGTTTGTATCTTTCTAGCTGCCTTTAAATAGGTACATCACTAGAGTCCCAAACACTGGATTTTATTAGACAAACTGAACAAGCCGAAAATATATAGTCTTTCCGAATTCCAACTGGGCAAGGCTACAACAAATAGGGTAAATACTGTGACAAAAAAAGGGATATGCCCCAAAGTTATATATGATTGTGCTGTTCAGAGGAAAATTCAATGGTTGGGTCACCTAGAATATCATCCCGGATATTTGTGGTTGTTATTAGGTGTGGGGATAAAATTGGTGTGATAGAAAACAACATGGAACATTTTGCACAGAGGAACTGAGATACCCACTTGCATTTCCACAGATGTATTATAAAAGAAGATTCCCTATCTAACACCACCAATAAGCATACCCAGTTCTGGTGATTCTAGTGACTCATATTGTCCTCTAAACATGGGAAAATGATGTTTAATCCGAATCTCCAACTTGCTTATTAGATACCTTGAAAAAAAATACACCCTAAACCCGTAGGCCAGTACTTGTATGTAGCTATTTCTCCTGCATACATGCAATAAGTACTAAGTCAGATGCATCCACTGTTTTTTTCAGACACTGTGTCAGATGTAGTGAAGAAATACGTACTACTTTCAAATAGGTCCTCATTTTAAAAGATATAATAGTGTAATTCAGATCTCAAACCTTTTCTTGGGAAAAAAGAACTTTAAAATTGCACAAATGAGTGCCCTTGTGTTTTTGTAAACAGTCCAACTTAACATAGTTTTATGTGGATTCAAATCAGAATTTCATCAGAATTTATAGATAAAACTTGAGTTAGCATGCGGGGGGAAAAAGTGGAGCAGAAGATTAAAGTGAATTGCTTACTTTCACAGAAGAGAAACAAGATCATCTTGGTTATAACGTAATCAAAGAATTGTTCACAGTACCAACTGGAAAATGCAAACTAAACAGAGATGAAATTCTCATCACCTAAACAGGGTCATTTTTTATCATTAATAGTAAATAAGGTAGCATCTAAAACTCCCAAGCACAAGCCACAACAGCAGCATGCTAAACACTAGGCAAACAAAGGCAGTAAGGTAAAAAATGGCCCCATCCAGAACAATCTTGGGATTGCAAAAACACGGGCAATTGGGAATTTTCCCATACAGCAAAGGAAAACTAAGTACTAAGGCAGTTGTACATAGCAGCGTATGTATGGGCATATGCGACCATACGTCAAATACTGTGTTCAGTTTTGGGCCGAAAGACATCGAGGTGCCCGAGCGTGTCCAGAGAAGGGCAACAGAGCCGGTGAGGGGTCTGGAGCACAAGTCTCATGAGGAGCGGCTGAGGGAACTGGGGGTGTTCAGCCTGGAGAAAAGGAGGCTGAGGGGAGACCTTATTGCTCTCTACAGCTCCCTGAAAGGAGGGTGTAGCGAGGGGGGGGTCAATCTCTTCTCCCAAGGAACAGGTGCTAGGACAAGAGGAACCGGCCTCAGGTTGCGCCAGGGGAGGTTTAGATTGGATATTGAGAAAAATTTCTTCACTGAAAGGGTTATCAAACATTGGAACAGGCTGCCCAGGGAAGTGGGGGAATTGCCATCCCTGGAGGTATTTAAAAGACATGTAGATGTGGTGCTGAGGGACATGCTTTAGTGGTGGGTTTGGCAGTGTTAGGTTGATGGTTGGACTCGATGATCTTAAAGGTCGCTTCCAACCTAGACAATTCTATGATTCTATATCCTGTAAGCAGAAGTAATACATAACTGAGTGGGATTACAGCAATATGTGTATTAATGTAAGAAATATCTGTCTTTGGTATGTATAGGACCACAGATCCACAGCAACATAAACTCCCATATTACAAACGCTAAGCAGGTCTTACACCTTCTTGTGAATATTGTCTCTGGTTTAGAGATGGAAGAAACTGAGGCAGAAACATTAAATGGACCCACAAAGACCACGTAGCAAAGGCCTGCTAGAGCTGGGATTAGAGCAAAAGAGCTTTTGAGGGCTAAATGCAGATCCGGCGTTTGACCTGTGTTTTCATCTTTCCACAGCAGCGTGAAGCAGTGCCGTGGCCGGCAGCCTGCCTTGGTGCACTTGCGCTTCCTGACTGTAATACAGTTGTCAAGGTAAGGGAAATGCCAAAAGGTTGTACTTGGAGAGGGACCAGCTGTTCCCTTCTGCAGCACAGCTACACGGCACCACTGCAGGGAAGCCTTGGAGCAGTCAGCCAGATCTTGGGCTCAGCTGATCTTAGGAGTTTGGGTAGGAACGCAGCAGAAAGGCATCTTCTCTGTACTGAGTCTGACCTGGCAGGGTAGAGAAACGAGGGGCTGATTTGTGAAAAGGCTCCCAACATACACATTTGCTTTAAAGCTCTTGAAGAAGAGCATAATTCCAAAGTTGTCATTCGCAATGACCCTAAAAGTTTCATATTACACAAAGGGAAAAAACTTTAGCCAGAAAGCATAATTGCAATGCGAATATCACATCTCATCGGTAATTAACAGTTTTAAGTCTTAAGACTGTTTCATCCTATGTTATGTTATTATAGCTAACTGTATTGCTGGTATACTATAGATTCATGGCAAGACAGCTTTAAGAGACAGCTGGAGTTACAGCAAAAGACCTGTTTGTCTACCAAAAAGGGAGAATTGATGGAGAAAGGATGGAATGGAATGGAACGGAATGGAATGCAAAAAACAGAATAAGAATACCATAGAATAGGGTAGGGTAGGATAGGGTAAGGGTAGGATAGGATAGGAGAGCATAGGATAGGATACGGTAAGGGTAGGATAGGATAGGATAGAATAGGACAGGACAGGGTAGGGTAGGGTAAGGGTAAGGGTAAAGGTAAGACTATGATAGGATGGGATAGGGTAAGGGTAGGGATAGGATAGGATAGGATAGGATAGGATAGGATAGGATAGGATAGGATAGGATAGGATAGGANACATCACTGCGCTTCCATCTCCCCTGCCCACACCTGTGTGTGTCTGTCTCCTTTCCTTCCCTTCCCTCTTTCCCCTCTTCTGTTTCCTCTGTGCTAACTGGTATTCATATAGTTCCAGGAAGAACTTAATGGACTTCTCGGCCTATATCTATCTGCTGTCATGCCTTGAAACCTGTGATTCATCCATGCAAGTGACTGGACAAGCCTCTGCCAAAACCCAGAGATTACTTCTGTCCATAGCCCACATGTGAAAAAAATCCTCAGTGAAGTTCCTCTTTCCTTGTGTCATATCTCATAATCCGGATCAGCAACCAACAGGGAAACCAAAGTACCACTTCATCAGCTCCATAACAGACAAATTAGGGTAGGGTAGGGTAACGTAGGGTAGGGTAGGGTAGGGTAGGGTAGGGTAGGATAGGATAGGATAGGATAGGATAGGGTAGGGTAGGGTAGGGTAGGGTAGGGTAGGGTAGGAGTAGTTCATTTTGAAGGGACCTGCAGTGATCAAGTCTGAGGTGTAATTAGTTATGGACTGTGTCACCAATAAATCATGAGGCATCTGAATTTAACAGTCAGATTTTTAAACATTCTGCACACAGAGCAGATTCAGTCGCATGCAGCAAGTGCAGTGGGTGTATACATGTAAACAACAAATGTGAATGCAGAGAATCCCAGTGAAAATTTGAAAACTCAAAAAAGCTGACCAATATGTTGGGCCTTGATTCACACCATCTTGCACGGGAAACTATAGAGACAAAAAGTTTTACTGTCGTTCACAACAAAAAAAGCATGCCAGCAAACTTGATTGTGTGCCTGATTAAAGGTTTGATTGCATTTAAAATATTATGAATAAAAATTTACAAGATCAGGTAAAGAGAGAGAAACAAACAGGTAAAGGGTGAGAGAAGGCTATTCACCATTATTTTGGTTCATTCCTCATTACACTGAACTTCTAATTTCATGTAATCTAAAGGGTATGTAAAAAACATTTATAAAGTTTTCTTGCCTTTTGCCCACATACATAAGAAATTATAACAATGGGAGTGACACGAACGAAAAGCCATTAAATTCCATAGCCTGATGGTATTACCCACATTTTCTGACTGTAATCACAAAAGGTCCAGCAGGCATCCCTGAGGTGAGGGGATCTGAGCTTAATTACATTCTCCTTCCTACAAGACACCTTGTCCAAGTCCCTTGATGTTGTTAAAGCTCCATATGAAAAAAACAGGTGATTGCCTTGAGTTAACTTCCACATTAAAATATACATTCCTATATTTATAAATCCATATATAATTTAAAGTCTAGAGATGAGTCAAGAAACGGCAGAAATGCTAGGTGCTGCCACACATGAGAAAGAGTTCAAATTCCCACTTCAAAATGAAAGTTGGCAAGAAAAATATTTTTTATCCTACCCCTCTTGGGTTTTTTTTTGCAACTAGTGTAGGAATTTATATATTATTCAAATTGTTACTTGCTTAGCACTAACAATATGCTGAAAACTAAATGTTCTATAGATATGACTCCAAGGTGTCTTTCCAAAAGAGTTTACTTTTCCAAGTAGATAACATAAAGGCAATTCACAAGGAGGGACAAATGGATTGAACCACTGAGACTAAGCAAGAAAAATCAGGATTGTTTTTTAATAGCCATGCAATCTCCAACTAGCCTTTTGTTTTTTTTTCCTTTGGACAGTTGAACTTTGCTGTGTGAAAGAATAAACATTTTTAGGTTTTTATCTGGATGGCATACAGCCAAGGAAAGTATTAAATTGTTTTTAGTGGCTAGAACTTACCTTCAAATAATATTTGGCTGAAATTCAAGGTGTTAAGTTGTTTCTGCAGAAAATTATGGCATCATAGTACCAGTAGGAGAGCTGTGGCAGAGGTAGGATTTCTGTAAACCAGATTTATTATTATCTTATTATTCTTGTTTAAAAATACCTGTACAGCAGAAACTGCTTGTGCTTTCTTTCTGTAAGACAGTATCTGGAGAGTTGACTGGCAAAATTTAGCTGCAGCAATGGGATGGTATAAAAACTTTTTAAAGAGCTTTATCTCTGTCTAGCATAAGAACTGTTTAATAGTATTCCTTTTAAGTTTAAAAGGAATGCTTGATTTGGCTTCAAATCATTTAATGACTCTCCATAAACATTTTAAAGACCATGTTTACAGGAGACCACTGAAAACCCTATATAACAACTGCTACTGACACGCATAGAGCTCATCTCCCACTACAGAAGCTTCTTTCATATTTGTTAAAGTCAGGAAAAAAAACATTCTGGTAGTTTTACAAAACTTCATTTACCCAGTAATTTCTGAACTGTGGTAATGACTTGTGCTTTGGCCACAGAATGTATGTTACAGACTTATTTAGCCTTTGTTTTTAATCAGATAATCTACCGTATTTCTTGGAAAACCTTAGCAGTATTCCCAGCTCTGATTCTAATTTTTAATTTACAGCCACAGCATCTCAATATACCTTCTCCAAGACTCAGGAGCTGTCTCGAATCAAATGTCACTCCTTGGTGGGTACTTGCAGGCCACTGACCCTCGTATTTGTGTTTGTTCAATTCTTTTCTGACTGAAGACGACTGTGTGTAGTTTTCTACTTTACTACACAGAGCTTCTATTAATTAAATGGACTGTAAAACAAAAGGTAGCTAAAACTACATATTGGATACTTTCACAACTGTTTTTGTAGATACTAGCTGTGTACATCTACTCACCCTACTGAGCACTCCATCATTGTTTTGCAAATAATACCCTCATTTAGGCAAAATTTAATTCACCACTTTGATGTAGCGTTTTGCTCTCTGTAACCAATGGAGAAACAGGCACACCAGGTCATCCTCTCTAATCTTTCACATTTCTTCAGTAGTGTAAATGACACTAGTATAAATATGCACAATAAACAAACAAACAAACAAAAAAGCACTTTCAATCGAGGTGCAGTAGGCAAGATTGTGCAAACAGCAAACAAAATCTCAGGTGGTTGTTAGGGGCCAGGTAATGTGATCTGTTCCCTATCCCAACCTCCCGGCCAAGCAAGGAGGCATTTTGAAGGTTCTGGCAGAACTGCAACCAGAGCCTTAGTTTTCAGAGGATGGTGGAGAGAAGAAGAGGAAGTCAGGCCTTGTAGGAAGTCTCAGGAGAGTTTTTGTTTAGCGTTCATAAAATGTTAGTAAAACCAACTTTCATTCTGGGTGAAATCCCTGAGATCTGCAAAGATGGATTTCTGCATCCCTGAAGGCAACTTCCCTTCTTTTTTGTAATCTATTTTATTGAGTTCTTTAAAGAAGACAAGAAAGCAGAGATGACTTCGCTATTAGCACTGTGATTTTGTCTTTGAAATGCTTCAAGTAATTATATTTTTTTCTATATATTGATTAAAGCCCAGATTTATAAAATCTGACATAATTTTCTTCCCACGTGCTGGTTTGCTGAATTTTAAAGTGCAGTACTGCGATGATACAGTTTAGCAACAGAAAAGTTAATTTCTCCTCTACCTCTCTTCAGGGCACCTTAGAAGTGTTTGCTGGACACAGTTTTAAAAATGGCATCTTTGCCTAAAGCAAACGTCCTTTTGATATGGTTCTCCCAAGTTAGCATATAGCCAGTTATTATGCACTTTTTGATCTGTCACAATAAACTGCTCACCTTGTGCGCTAACTAACTTGTCCCCAGTACTCGCAGCTGAAGTTCACTTGAGAGCTCTGCAAACCGTTGGGAACTGATATGCAAATGGTATACTATTTCCTTAAGATGGTATGGTGCTAACTAGCAAACCCCTGATTGCAGTGGTGATCTGCCCTAAGGATCAGAGTTCCGTCTTCAATCTCTGTATTTTATTAATTCTCATTGCTTTATTATTGATATCCAAGTGTGCTTTCAGGGCAGGTGATAATTACATTCACAGTTAATATTAACACCAAAAATGCATGCAAAGTGTATTTCAGGGTATTTATTTTTTTTTACTAACTTGCATGTAGACTTTTTTTTTTTTCTTGCACATTAAATTGATGAACAGACCTTGAACTGAAGGCAAAATATATTTCCTGAATAAGGCCAGGATGTCCTGGCCTGCTGATTTTAGCCCTTTTACTCCCTGCCCTACAAAGTATAGAGAGGAAAAAGAAAAACAAACCCAAACCCCAAGCAAGCTACATTATATGAAAACCATGGCCACTGCACGGAAGGGTATCTCATGGTAAATTAAGAAAGAGCAGAAGCATAGTAAAATGTGCAGAAACTCATGACGTTTTCAGAAACACTGGCTGCTGTTAAATGTTTTACAGTAGCCCTTCTGCGCTAGATGTTCTTCCCTGCCAGTGAGAGACAGAGAGAAACAGGAAGGGAGTAGGATTTCAAATGTCAGTTTTGACACATGTATTCCATACCAGCATGCTGCTTTCTTCCCGTGTCCTGGACCTCAACCCCAGCCCCACTCTTACTGCTGTGCTTTCAGCTGACATGCTGCAGGGGCAGGGACAATCTTTTCAAGTAGGTAAGGGGCAGCTGCACACACCTTAGTGTCTAGAAGATTTACATCAACGCCCCCATTTCTTTCCGGTCCCTTTTATAAAGTAGGAGAGAATCTCTTGCAGAGCCTCTAGAAACCTAAGCTACATTTAAAGGAGACCTTCAGTACAAATTTAAGGTGACAGACAGATGCTCAGATATGGTAATAAGGGATGCAGTAGAAGTTCCGAAATAGTCAGGTTGCCTTTATTAGTGGTTCAGCAAAGAATGAAAATTCTGCCTCTGTGACAAGGACAAAGAGTATAATTAACTACCAGGACTCCTTAGTTTAGTGCCATATTAAATCCACGGTGGGTTTTAAGGTCTGTCCTGAACCCGTGGGAGAGACAGCTTCTAAGCCAGCTAGAATGAACATCAGCAAATGGAGCAGTAATGCTAGGGAAGGTTACATTATTAATTATATTAAAGAGCTCTCTCACAACAGCAGGACATTACAGAAAAAGAAAGAACAGCTCATCCCTCAAATGCTGCAGTAAGCAAACACGCACAAGTGTGGGTCTTCCTGCCATTGTAAACCCTCCTCCTCCTCGCTACTCACCAGTGCTTTGGGGATTTTCCTCCCCTCCAGCCACTCAGCCTCGGTGGCAAGCAGCACGCCTCATCTGGTGACGGAGCCTTGCACAGCATCAGCAGCAAAAAGACATTTCAGAGCTTGGCAGCAGAGCAACCTCTGGGGACCCAGCAAGCCTGAGAGAAGACACTGGCTGGTCAGTAAGAAAAATAGGCAGTCATGAGAAGGATATGGCAAAACATGTTAAATGATCACCTATTGATGCTCCTGTTTCCTCTGTTTTCAGAAGAAATACACAATTCATTGGAAAATAAAGTATAACACCTGAAAAATTAAAATCCCTCACCTGCCTGAAAACACTGTACTTACTACAGCTATACTTTTACCTGACTGTTTATGACTGGAGAGATAACAAAAAGTACAGTGTCTTTTCTTTTCAAAAAGATTTAACACAGCTTGTCACATAACCAATTTCACTGTTTTCTCTCATGTAAGGTAATCACTTGGAAACAGGATGCAAATAATGACACGTGCTTTAATAAGTTAAGCGTTAAACTCAAAGGGCTGTCCACAATACTTGAGGAGTCCCTGAGACTGAGAGCTTGGTGATGAAAATTCCAGATAAACAACAGGAAACGTATACCAGAAGAGACTGCCTGGTTTAAGATAGCAAATTGAAGCTATAAAATCCGAAAAACTGGCACAAGAACTTCAAGGGCAGGAGAAGGACTTGATACTACTTTCAGTAAGCTTTCTGTAAAACTGAATTACAGTTATCAGTGTAGATTTTTATGAGAGGACTAAAACCAGGACTTCTGAGGGCTTCAAGGAATAACAAAAGCTCTGCAGTTTTGGAATAAATTTACAAGTCAAGACAAAATGTTATGATGATACATTTATGGATGCACAGGTGTAGGAACGGCCATAGTGGTTCAAATAAAAATCAGAATGACTGAACACCTACAAATTCAAGTTAAGATGAAAGGAATTTGACAGAACATAAAAGATGTAATAGCCAGGAGACAGTATTCAAATCATATATATACTTACAAGGTAGAACCTAAGGCAAACCTTGAGTCAACCAGCTGCCCACAACCATGCTCCAGAACTTAGAAAGTCATCATGGATCCTCTACATTAAAGGTTTTCTTCAAGGATGGTATCCCTAGGTTGTGTTCAGAACCTCCATCTTACTTGTCAGCTAATTGATTTTTCTTATCAAATATTAATTTTCTTCCCTGAAGCAGTAATGGAAAAAGAGCTCTCCTCCTTCTCTCCTGTGTCTGAATTGGTCTGGTTCTTGCCCCATAAGTGTTGTGAGTAGATGAGGTTTCTGACACACTGCTGCTTCTTTGGTTTTAATTTTTTTGGACCTTCCTACTCCATTTACAACATAAGCCCACAGCTCTTCCACTATGTAAAGACTTCTTACTGGATAGAAGATGGAAATAACAACAGCCTTCAGGTTCAATGTTTCTCGGTCATAGATTTTTAATCAGTCATGTCTATTAGTTCTGATTCTCTTCTAGGAAGCTCTGAGCAACAGCAGAGACAGCAGAGCTGCTGATGTACAGATTCAGCAGGAAAGTGTTTCACCTGGCCATGCTCAGAAAGTTATCTTTAACTGACAAGACATCTAAAGTATTTTATGCCTGTTCCTTTCCTGCCTAAAGACAGCCTAAAGGTTCTTCCAGACGTGCAGTAACCCAAGTATGGACAAACATTCACGCCACCATTGCAAATCCCTCACAAGTGTTTGACCTCACCATCGCTGGTCCTATATACTAATTCTTATAAGGACTCATGAGTCAAATACACTTCCAGTCTCTACTCTGGAACATTTATGAGGTGGAGCTAAAAGGGGGAAAAAAGAGTAAAACTCAAAAGGTGAATTCATTCTAACACATCAAATTCACATAGCCTGTTCGCCAAAGACTGAAAGGAGGGAGGGGAAAATATTTCATGTATGTGGAAAATATATATTATTTATTTCCATATATATAGCATGCAATATTATGAAATATATATAATTACATATATATTTCCATATATACACACCTTCTATTAACACATCCTAGAAGATATGCCTTTTTTTCCCCTTAAAACATCGCATTTTGACTCCGGGTTATGATGCATTACAAACCAGTTCCTGCTGTTCCCTAGTCAGCTATTCCCCATCTTCTATTTACCCATTTGACTGCCGCCTTTTACATACACTAGTTCTCATTCCCTTTACCGAATCGCCTCTTTTTGACTGAGGAGAACTCCTCCCGTTTATCACGCCGCTTTTCAAACGGGATCCTTCCCTTTCAGGCTCCTTTCAGTGCCCCTCAGCTCGTGCTCGGCCCTGAGGGGCAGCCCCGGCGTCGTTACGCGGCCCGGCCCGCCTACGGCGGCCTCGGCGGGGCGCGGCCCCTCATCCCGCTGCGGGCGGGCCCGGGCCCGAGGCGGGCCCGGGGGCGGTGCGGGCTGAGGGATGGCGGTGGCGGCGGAGCAGGGTGAGCGCCGGCGGGGGAAGGGGGGGCGAGAGAAGGCCCCGGGGGTGCGGGGCCTCGACCCACCGCCGCCCGCGGAGCCCAAACCCCTGGGCCCG
>VZSZ01003352.1:128272-166996 GCA_013398815.1 Ibidorhyncha struthersii | reverse complement strand
GAGGGGGGTGAGGTGAGGTGTGTCCTCTCTGCCCCATAGGCTCCTACAGGTTCGTGGTGCTGCTCTTCAACTGCCTTCTCACTTTCGGCTCCTACTTCTGCTTTGACATGCCCAGCGTCCTGCAGGAGCAGTTCCAGGGGGTAAGTGCTGGGCCTTCAGCTGGGCTGCGGGCCCAGCAAAGAAAGGCAGAATTAGCAAAATGGAGGCTGTGGTCACCGATAGAATTGCAAAACATTCTCTCACAGTGTCAGTATGGTAGTTGCGCTCCAAGGTCATCTGTTCCATATGCTGGGGGTGAGGGGTTATTACTGGCATGTTTGCTGTGAAGAAGGTGCACAAAGCTGGGACGGGACAAGCTGTGGGGTGTTTGAGTTCTCACTGCTGCCTGGAGAACTGGAAACCTAAAACCTGTCCCTGCTTGACCCTTGTCAGCTCTCTGTCCAAACGACTATTACACTGGTGAAGTTCAGAGTTGGAATAGCGTTCACACCACTCAGCATGTAGAGAGATGTAGAACTAACCCTTGGTACTTACACTGGACTGGAAGACTGGTAATGTTGGAGATAGGAGAGTAGAAAAGACTTTCTGGGTCTTCAAATCCAGACCTGGTACTGCAGGTATCACATCACATGTTTGTTTGGTAGCCGACAGACAGAGCCATGCAGGAGATAGAGGAGGACCTGGTCGCGTGAAAACTAGTCAAATTCTCAAATGCCAGAAAATTTTGTTGTTCAGGGTTCAGACTGATATCCCAGCTGATTTCTGGGATTTCTCCAGGGATGCCGGAGTCCCAGAGTTCTCACCTAAATTCCTGAATACCTGACAGAAATTCTTACTTGACTCATTTATCAGTCATTATTGTGTTTGTTTGTCTTTTGAGAGTTGATTTTACTCATTTGTGCCATCTGCTGGTGGATTAGTATGTGTAGGCTGAGAGTCACCGTCCTGTTGTCTGCTTCGATAGCAGGGCAGAAGTATTTATAGCTTGCATGTAACTTTTGTTTTTAAATGCAGTTAATCCATAACATTCAGTCAGTGAACCCCAGGCTAAACTGGGTGCAGTTTGTCACTGCAAACAAGAGTAAAAAAGAAAGAAGAAAAAAAGTCAGTATTTATTCCTTGATCCTCCACAACTTCTGTAGCTCTGTGGGCGAAGAGTCAGTTATTTATTTATGGAGTAAAGGAAAGGTTATGTCATATTTTGTTACCTAGGTAACTTTATAGGGTAGTGAAACCAAACAGTATTTTACTGTGTTAGGTACTGTGCAAACAGTGTTTTTATCCGTGTTTTATCTTATATTTTTACTCTGAGGAATTTAGCATCTACTCACCTGGCACAAGTACAGCAGTAGTCGGAGCATCTGAGTGCTTGTAGTGAAAACACTTTTTTCTAGAGAACTGTTTCCCCACAGCCTCGGACATTTCTACTACAGCTGATCTGAGGGGTTTGTAAACATGATGGCTGTAGCAAAATCATGTATTTAAAATCATGCTTTCCATGTGTTATTCAAGATGTTAAGCTTGTGCCTACTGGTGTGGAAGACCTGGAGTCCATTTCCTAATGCAGGTAGATTTTTAGTAGTTGGAAGATCCAGGGTTTTTTCCTGATCATATGGCATTGAGCAGATGTTGCTTTTCAGTAGCAAACACAATGTTATTAGATCATGCTAGGACTACCAGTTTCCTACTGTTCAGCAAATGCTTTATAGCTGTGAGTTAATACAGACTGCTGCTAAGTTTTATATTTACACACTGCTTAAGACCTTACAGTATGGAATGAAGAGTCAGATCAAGCTAAACTGTAGCCAAGAAACTAAGGGATCAAGTAAACCTCACGGTGCAGTCTCCTGGCTCTTCTTTTGGGCTGAAATGTGTATAAAAGTGCTGAGCCTCTGCTGCTACTGCCACAGAAACGGAAAGGGAAGATGTGACGTGCCAATGGCCAGTCATTTCTCATCTGGCAAGGGCTGGCTTCCTGGGAGAAGACACAAGTCCTCTCATTCCTGGTTGTGGAAGTGGGAACTCAGTAGGAGAAATAGAAATCTAGTAGGCAAGCACTTCCTTATTAAAGGAATATGTGGGTTTTCATCTGTGTCTGCTGCCTCACACAGGCTCTGTGACTTGTTATGCAGAACTTGACCTGCCCCAATGGAACCCACCATAACAGCACTGGGCATAATAGCACGCTGGAGTGTGTCGAAGGCTTGGGAATGACACCTGCACAATACAATTTGCTGTATGCGATCTATGCTTGGACGTAAGTCACTTTTCCCTTGCTTTGGGGTAGTTTGCTAGTTGCTTCCCAGCAGCCAGACACAAATGTTTCTGTTCTTGTTTTCTCCTAGAAATGCAGTAGTGGTTATTCTGGCTGGATTCCTGATTGATAAACTGGGAAATCGTTGTAAGTTCAGAGGATCAATTAATTTATTCTTGTACTGAAGTGGGATTTCAGGCTGTTCTTTCAGTGCAAAGGGATGATCAAAGGTTCCACTTCAGTAAGATCACAGGGATGGGAGGGGAGGAACGGCTCTGTGTGCAGAGTCCGTGACAGTTAGTTGAGCACCTCCATGAAGGCAACTGAGATGTTTTCATCCTTTGACCACTGACTTACCTGAATTTACACAGCAGTGCAGTAAATGTGCTTTGCTCTCACATGCATGTAATAGGGAATAGTGTTGCCCGTTTTCGATGGGACAAACAGATAAAGTAGTGTTCTGTTCTCTGTTCTGGCGTGTGCCATCATCTACAGCTCAGCAGTCCCAGCAAATGCAGGTATGCTCCGTCTCTGTATCACAGTGGTAAACATCTTACAGAGAAGGAGTTGGCTTGCTCTAGGCCATAGTCTGTAGTGAAGCTCAGGACAGGAACAGGGACTCTATATCAGGGTCCTCTCTCTGACTTATTCTGCCTCTCTTACCTTCCACCCTGATAATGTCATCATTATTTTGAGGATTCCCAGGTTAGTTTATAAAGAGACCAGTCTTTATAAAATTGAAATAATGAGGGTAATCTGATGGGTTTACTGGCATGTTTTGAGGTTGTTCTTTTGCTTTTTGACAAAGAATGCTTTTGTCCTGATCTCAGCGTGTCTGTTGAGGTTTTTGTATTTTTTTTTCTGTTTCTCCCTAGTTGGTGTCTTTGTTTTCTCTCTTCTGACTGTGCTGGGATCATCAATCTTTGCTCTAGGCTCACATTTCAAGGGGTCGCCATACCTCCTACCAATGATGCTAACAGGAAGACTGCTCTTTGGCTCTGGGAATGGGTCACTTACTAGTAAGGAATTCATATTCTTAATTAAACCTCACCAGAGGGTCATGATACATTTTTATTTTGCCTCCTAGACCCTTGTCCTACTAGTCAGCTTCACCTGCTCTGCACCAGTAACCTGTGTTGCTAAAAAGAACACTGCTCCTTGAAGGGTTGCACGGATTTAATGTGTGCTGAAGTGTTTAGAAGTATTCCCCTCTAACAAGTTTGTGCTTCTCTCGAAGGTGGGGACTAACATGTGATTGCTGTGCCTTTGGGGTTATTTTTGCTTGCCTTATTTGAGGGATAAGTTCACCTCCCATGTCCCAGCATGATTTAGTACATTTTAAAATGGACTGCAAAGTTGACACGTACTACCTCCACTTGGGATGCGTAAAGGTCTTTTACCCCAGCTCAAGCACCCTAGCTTGAGAGGCTGTGTTTGTTGCTTCTGTGCAATGCTCTTGGCCAAGTCTGCCTGTTCAAGAGAGGATTTTTGTCTTCTCCAAGTTGTGCAGAACCGTATCACAGCCTTCTGGTTCAAGGGGAAGGAACTGGCACTGGCATTTGGACTGACTCTGTCTTTCTCCCGTCTTGGGAGTGTCCTCAACTTCTTCTTCACCCAGCACTTTGAGGCCAAATTTGGAATGCAGTGGACGCTCTGGGGAGGTGAGTTTCTTTGGTGCTTTGGCCTTTTGCTTTCTAGACCTGAGGCTAGCTTGTCTCGTCTAGTTAGGAAAAGTACTTGAAAGCGATAGTGAGGTTAGTAGGAGGAGGCACGTTATTTTCCAGTTTTTCCTGTTGCTGTCTGTATGCAATAGAGTGGTGTTTTCTTCATTGATGCCTGAAAACCCTCTCTAAAACTGTAGTCTCAGCCTGACAGTTTTGTCTGCGGTTTTCTTGAGATATTTTAACATCTGCAGTCACAGGTAGTCAGTACTTAGTGTAGGTTTACTCCCATGGAATGGAAGCTTCAGAGTGAAACAGAAGAGGAATCTAAGGTCTTTGCTCTGTGTTTTAGCTAGCAGAACATGCGGGTTCGGTAGTAGTATCTGTATTAGTCTCGGCTCAAGATGCCTTGCACGTGGACTGATCAAAACCGTAGGTTTAAATTACTGTGAGAAGCAGAATCTGAATTACATGTTCCTTAGTGTGATTCTGTTCTAGGGTTCATATCTTTAGAAGATTTGAGTTTCTGTCCTCTCTTTGGTGCAGTGAGATGGGATCTGTCTCTAGTGGAAGGGATGATCTGTTTCATAGTGCAGTAGTGGCCCTCGGGTACTCTGGTGTGCTGGAATGGTGATGTTGGGGAGGCCTGCCTCAGGGCATCCTTTGTGTACAAAGACTCAGTGGTTATAGGAAAGCATTATTTCCAAACAGCAAAAGAGTATGGGCCATCACCCATGGAAAAGAGGATGCATGTGTGAAATAAATCTCTTGCAGAAATTGAAACCTGTTGCTCTCCTCTGATTCCAGCTCTCAGAGAAGAAACTGTGATGGGCATGGTGTGTTGCATCCCATCCGACACTATTAGTTTTGTGCTCAGGCAGCATTTGCAAGCGCAGCACAGCAACTTCAGTAGCCTGTGAAGGGATAAATGCATCAGACAAAGTGTGTATGCATCACAGAGATTGTTTTGGCTCTTTGGAAAACAAAATGGATACAGATCTCTTTCTGAGAGAAGGATGTCTGCAGCAGATGCCCATTGCCAAACTTGCTTCTGGCATACCCAGCGTAATCTGACTCACTGCCCTGGAGCTGAGTTGTGCTAACGGGTCAGATTGCTGTATAACCTCAGTAGGTCACAAAAATGAAGAGGTATAACTTGGCTTCCAGTATCAGCCCGCCCACAATACCTCTCCTGCTCAGGCAACCATGGAAGTTTCTTAATGTCTGGCCTGTTTTAACCTTGGGCTTGTTATGCGCAGACCTGCTGCAGTTCAGAAGGCATTCTGGCCATAGTCCAACAAAGTGGCCGTCTTTAGAGACAGGTGGGGCTTTAGCTTCACTGGCCTCCAGCAATTCTGCAGCACATTGGAAGCTTAGAGGACTCTTGAGGAGTGGTCAGAGCTCAAGGACTCTGACAGGGTGGTCAGAAGTAGATTGTCCTACTATATGGCTGCAGCAGGGAAGGCTGTTAATGTTAAAAGGAGCCAGGAGCAGGAGTCACAGAGAATTTTGTGTATTACATGTAGTTGGTTTTGTCGTTCAGCCGTCTCCACACTGAGGAATTTCTAACACCTCTTGTGTCTCTTCCAGGTACCCTGCTCTGCGTGCTTGGTTTTGTTTCAGCCCTCACAGTCAGTGTACTAGATAAAGTGGGCATGAAGCAACTGGGCTTGGATGGAGTTATCCAGCAAGAATCCAAAAAAGTGGTACGTGGTGCACAGACAGCTTTTCTGTCTCGTCTCTGAAAGCCTGGGGTGCAGGAGCACCGCTTTTGCAGTGCGGGGAAGCCTGCAGTAGCAAGAGCTGATCCTGGCCAGAAGAGGGCATTAACACCACTTGGTTAAATCTTGCAGAGCAGTTCTTCACCTGCATCTGAGGATATTGCATCTGCAAGCCACCAGACAAGTGTAAATTTTCTGTTTAAAGTCTGTGTATTTGCAGCCTTCCAGAGAGCTGAGTGAGCACTCTGACCAGCATTGCTTTTCTGAGCCAGTTACTTCCTGACGGTAGGTGGCTCAGAGGAGGATTTTGTGCATAAAATTAGATAGTAGCCTCCTTCTGGAACTGCTTTCTGGCTCACGGGATCCATGATAGAAAACAGCTAATCTGGTCAGTACTGAACTGTCTTTTGCCAGCCCATTCCTCCTTGCATTCTTCTGTCCAGGAGCAAGCGCTACAGGCAATAGGTTGCACGTTTTATGGCACGAATCTATTAGACCACTTCCTTCTCATGATAGTATTCTTACTGGTTTCTCTATCTCGGTGTTGTGACTCCTGTTTGTACTGTATCTTTCCACTGTGTTTCACTTAAGGTTTTGCAGTAGGCTCTTCATAGAGCCTGCTTAGAATAGTCTCTTGCAGCCATAACCTTTATAAAAATAAGAAAGCTTTTCTTGTTTTCTTTACTGAGTAGTGTTAAAGAAGGAATGCTTTGGAGTCAGCACATGCCAAACTTCTCTCAGAGGTACATGAGCTGCGTTTCAATTCCCTTTTACCTGCTGTAACTTGTTAATTTTTTGTGACCTTCAATGGCTTGCAGAAAGTGGTATTAGTGTGAAGCTGAAGACTCTCTCCTGGTGAGTGAGGGCACATCTTATCTTGCAGCGGATTCAGGACATCCGGCGACTTCCCCTTCGCTACTGGCTCCTGGTCCTCACCATCATGTTCTTCTACAATGGAGTCTTCCCCTTTGTGGCAGATGCCAGGTATCACTCTATGGCTGTTATCCCACTGACCGATGGAAGCCTATCGGAGCCTTGCAGGCCCTCAATTTGTCACTGGCTGGGAAATAAGGGGGCAGTGTGCTTGTTTCTTCCACTCATGAAACACAGAGAAACGTGTCTTTAACACCTAGTTAAAGATATGAGGGTTCTTTGACCTTTCTTTCCCTTCAAAGATGAGGGAAGCTTATGAAGGAAAGCAAGCATAACTTAAAAGGAAATGATTCATCCAACCTTTAGAGCTTGGAACACTGCTAAAGGAGGATCAGAAGGATTTGGGAGAAGGGCAAGAAATACTTTATTTAAAAAATAGCCCATAGACATTTCACCTTTGTGATAGTCCAACAAAGCGTCTGTCTTTTGAGTTGGGTGGGGTGTTAGCTTCAGAGGCCTGGGGCAGTTCTGTCCTGCAGTTCCTGCCTGTTGTCTGCTGTGTTTGGAACAAAGCTAAGCTTGCCTCAGCCTAGGTTTGTAAGTGAGGAAGCCTTGGCATCCCAGTGCAAGGCTTGCAGACTTCCTTTTTTGTGCCTTCATTTCCTTAAAACAAAGAAGCAGCCTGCCTGGCTAAATTGGGACTCCTGCTCCTGTCCTGTGGCTCTGCCACAGACTTGTCGTTTTGCTGCTTTTTTCCTGTTTGTGGATGATGTGGCTTCTATCACATACTGAGTATGAACTTTTATATTAGCAAAAGTGTGCAGTAAAAAAAAGGAACTTATTTTGGTAGTATTTCATTAGTGATGTATAGTAAGCCACTGTGAAATCAGGAGTGAAGAAATGTCATCAACATTGTTGTAACTAATGTACAAGTGACCTCTTATTACTAAAATGAAGACATTCAAGATGGCAAGGATCATCAAGGCCTTGATGAGATGGGAGTTGCCCTCCCATTTTAACTGAAAATAGTGTCTATCGATACACAGAATTCTCATTTCTGCAATTCTGCCTCCCTGCAGAATTATTTTTTGCTCCCTGTGGAGCAAAAGTTGAGGCATTGGGAGTTGTGTTTCACACCTCTTTTCTTGCAAAAAAAGGCTATGCGGCTTCCCAGTCAGAAAAAAAAGGTCCCAAGGCCACTGCTCTTTGGCAAATTCTGTTGCAGCAAATCTTCAGGGAACAGTGTGCTGTTTCATACTTTGCTGAGAGCACAGGCTATAAAGGCTCCTTATTACTGATGGTAAGTAGCCACGCAAGGAGCCAAGCCAGGTTTAAGTGGCTACACCATCTCTAAATAAACTGGTCTTTCTAAGCTGTTATGACTGTGTGACTGCAAATTTTGTAAAGAATTTGAGTAAGTTTCGTGTCCCTAACAAAGGTGAGAGGCTGACTTCTGACAATGAAAACAATGAAAACATTGGGTTTCTGCTTTAACCAGAAGCCTCCTTAGAGATGCCAAAGGGGAATTCCTAGTACTTCTGAAATGCAGGTGTTCAATTTAATCTTTGCTGCTGGATTATTTTAAAATATTTTTCCCACCCCTCAGCATTCTCACCCTTGGATTGCTAATGCTTTCTGCCTCTTCCAAGAGGATGTAAAAAATCCATCTGTATGTTTTGGACAGGTGATGGCAAATGGCTGCTTGTGAGCTGTGCTGATGTAATTGAACATACACCCAACTTTAACCTGCAGTTTTACTTTGCACTTGCAGAAGCACCTTGAAAGTGGCCATTTATACTACCAGCTTCTCTATGGTGTGCACCAATTAAAAAGAAAATGAAACAACAAAGGCTTGGCACTAAAAAAGCAGATGGAACCAAACTTGTTTACAAGTCCTCTCATTAAAACCTTTCCTGTCCATATGTTTGTGCTCAGAGTTACTTTCTGTCAAAATAACCAGATCAAGTATCCTAATTATGTCGTTTTTCCCCTGCCTTCATTTTATTTTTAGCAAGTTTATCCAGGATAAATATTCTGGTTACAGTCAGCAGGCAGCTGCTTATATTGCTGGGGCAGTGTACGACAGCTCTGTTCTCTCTGCAGCAGTTGGCATATTAATTGTGAGTACCCAAAACCAGTAGTGCTTGCTGGTAACTTTTTCCTTATTTTTTTGAAATGTCTTTGTTATAACCGCCTTAACCAGGATTTAGCCTGTTGTTCCTGAACAAGCAGTCCCTTAATTCCTTGCAAACTGCAAGATGCACTTGAGTCAGAATTAAATGACAAGAAATAATGTTAACCTGTTTTCCCCTCTGTCCCTTAACTGTCCTATGGCAGCATCAAGCCATGGTAAATGGCTGTATTTTTGAGAAGTGCAAGACTGGAACAGAAAGGATCGGGATAAGCTTTGCAAGTAGATGGGAAAGGACAACCTGCATGTAATCAGTCCCTGTTCTGTCAGGCTCTTCCTTTCCTTATTTCCATAATTGTCAGGGCATAATGGTGTGGTTTTCCTCCCCCTTCATTAAAGCCTGCCATTTCACATGAATACTGGGCACTGATTCTCTAACAAGTGTTTCAGTCTCGGTTCAGGAGTATGCAAGAGGAACTGGTAATAGCTAGTCTGGTACAATATCAACAACTAGGAAATGACATGTTGCTGCCACTCGCGCCAGCCCACTTTGGGCGGCTGCTCGTGTTACTAGGATCTGTGGGAAGCAGGGATTCCTTGTAAGAGGCCTTCTGTTTCCCTCACCAGGACTACGTTGGACTGAGAGGCGTCTTTGCTGTTGGCTGTGCTGCATTGACTCTGCCAGTCTTCGCTCTCCTGGCGTTTACATTTGTTCCGCCGTTAGTCTCTACCATCTGGTTGGGGGTTACTTACTCCTTTGCTGCTGTAAGTTCACAATCCTGCTGCTGTAGTTGAGTGGTTTGTGGCAGTGCTCCTTCTGCATCCCGGATGGCATGTATCACTGCCCGCGTGTCCTGGTGAGCAGGTTTAGCAGCCACAGTTTGAAGTCACTGGCTCCCCGATCCTGAGGACTTTGGTTACTAACAAATAAACCCAAAGAATCAATATGGAGCAAAATGCAAAGCAGAGTAAGGGACCATTTGATTTAGCGTGACACATTAATCTGTATCTAATCTAAATCTCCCCTCTTTCAGTTTAAAACCATTCCCCGTCGTCCTGTGGCTCCACTCCCTGATCAGGAGTCCTTCCCCAGCTTTCCTGGAGCCCCTTTAGGCACTGGAAGGGGCTCTAAGGTCTCCCCGGAGCCTTCTCTTCTCCAGGCTGACCCCCCCCAACTCTCCCAGCCTGTCCTCCCAGCAGAGGGGCTCCAGCCCTCGCAGCATCTCCGGGGCCTCCTCTGGCCCCGCTCCAACAGGTCCACGTCTCTCCTGTGCTGGGACCCCCTGAGCTGGAGACTGCAGGGGGGTCTCCCCTGAGTGCAGCAGAGGGGCACAATCCCTTCCCACGCCCTGCTGGCCACGCTGCTGGGGATGCAGCCCAGGATGTGGTTGGCTTTCTGGGCTGCCGGTGCACATTGCTGGCTCATGGTGAGACTCTCATCAACCAACACCCCCAAGTCCTTCTCCTCAGGGCTGCTCCTGTTTATTTAGTGGGAACAATTACTTATTAAACCCAGTGACCATCTACCAGCTTTAAAAAAGCCTTTGAGTTAATTCCTCTTCTCATTACTCCTACCAGGCTAGTATGTGGCCATCCATACCTCTTGTGGTCCCCCAAGCAACTTTAGGGACAGCTATGGGGCTTGCAACTTCTGTGCAGATGACTGGAGTTGGCCTTTCGAATTTGATTGTTGGCCACATTCTAGGAACAAAGTCCAGGTGAGAATGGGTTTTCTTTTGTTTCTTTTTTTTTTTCAAGCAGAGCCATCAACAGTGCATTAGTGGAGCAGTGTGAACAGAAATCAGTGTCTTTGCAACCTAGTGCTGCAAGGAACTATAGAGGTGCCTTAAATATCCTCACGTGACCAGCTGTTCTATCCTGTTTTTGGCCTTTTCTAGTGAATTGAAGATCCCCCTGTGGCACTGGCAACAGATGATGATCTTTATGTTGGCAAACACGGTTGCGTGCATTGTTGCCTCAGTTAGCCTCAATGTTGTGGACAAGAAACAGGTAAGTGTGATAAAAGGTGAAAAGCAGCCTTGCATCACAAGTTGCTTTTATCACAGTAATAGCTGTTGGGTGTGTATATAAGCAATTCCCCCGACATAAAAACAGGACTGCAGAGGAAGAGAACTCTCTGTTGCACTATTGCTGCAGTACATCGCAGTCTTGTTTCCACCACACTCTTGGTGGCTGTATTTTTTGTGGGGAGGTAAGGGGAAAGGCTGGGACACAGCTGAAGCAATGTGTGCACACAGGAAGACCAGCATGCTGTTTGTCACTAACTGCTGCTTTGAATTTCCAGGGTGGGACACTGAACAGAACAAGAAAGGGCGCAGCTGTGGAGCAAGAAGACAGAGGCGCTGCAGATGCAGCACCGCTCCTTGACGATGAAACACAAAATGAAGGCTCTGTCAGCTGAATCTTTGCAGTGCAAGGATGACAGCTGCCAGACACAGCACTGAGCACCTCTGTTTGAAAGCAGATTTTTAGCCTGTGTATTTTAAACATCTTTAAAGAGAATCATGAAGGGAACT
This sequence comes from Ibidorhyncha struthersii, assembly GCA_013398815.1. NCBI lineage: Eukaryota > Metazoa > Chordata > Aves > Charadriiformes > Charadriidae > Ibidorhyncha > Ibidorhyncha struthersii. The sequence continues at coordinate 155,819 of VZSZ01003352.1, read as the reverse complement.
GTCTAGAGAAAGGGAACATTTCCACTTTCTTTCACCTGGCACACAAGTGTCTGCTGCATGGTTCTTAGGTACTCTCCAACATATGGAAACCTGCATGGGGCACTTTAAGAACTACACTACAGTCACTGAAGCTACCCTGGCTGGTGCTTGTTCGTAAGCTGATAGCTGCTTTTTACTGAGCATCAGAACTGCCCCCATGAGGGCCCTGCCTGGCCCACCGCTGTTCCTCCCTCACAAGAATCCTGTACATCAGCACTCACTAATCCACAGACCTGGGCAGGCCTGCTGTTCTACTTACTGCTCCAATTAGCACGCAGCTCGCACAAATTACACATCCATGCATCATTATTCTTCAGGCAGGAGACTGAATTAATCAAATTGATTACCTTTTGCACACAAGCCTAGCTTAATTGCTTATTACCTTACTAGAAATGCTTCCATAAGCCATGCCTATTCATTCGCCTTCAAAAGCCAAAAGGTTTTGATCTGAAACTTTGTCCTTTAAACCAGGGTGCTCTGTCTCATGAATGCTGGAGGCTTATTTTACTCAGGCAGCTGCCCTTTTCACTATGCAAAAATGCTCACAAACACTCACACGGTGTTTACAAAAGCACAAAAGCTGCTTTAGGAATGAAGTAAACTTTAACGTAGCCAAGTACAAGGAGTGCTGAGGTGAATGACTTAACGCAAATTATTACCTATCCTTAAGAGAAAGAGCAGCTTTGCTCAAGTTGCATTTTAACATAAACACTCATAGATGGAAAGCAATTTAGGCACTGACAGCATCCAGTGAAGTCACACTTTAAGTAGATGTCAGAGAAGACAAACCCACCCATTAAAGTTTTCATAAATTGATTTACTGAACATGTTCAGAGATCAACGTCTGCTAAATTTTGTTACACTGTGAATTCTTTTCACACCACAGACAATTAAAGGATTTCCCTGTTGGGAGTCTGGTGCAGCAGAAATTTGGGGGTGGGGTGAGAAGTCACAGAACTGCAAACTTCCAGACTCTTTAGTTTGGCAGGGACCTTCTGGGACCACCTCGTCCAGCACCCCCTGCTCAGGCAGGCTCAGCCGGAGCAGGTTGTCCATGGCTGCATCCAGTGAGAGCTTGAGCATATCCACAGAGAGTCTACAATCTCTCTGGGCAACCTGTACCAGTGTTTGGCCCCTCTCACAGTAAAGAAATGCTTCCTTGTGTTCAGATGGAATTTCGTGTGGTTTAATTTGTGCCTGTTGCCTCTTGTCCAGAGAAGAGTCTGGCTCTGTTGTCCTCCTGCCCTCCCCCCAGCAGGTCCTGAAACACACAGTAAGATATCCCTGAGCTATCTCTTCCCCAGGGCGAACAGCCCCTGCTCTCTCAGCCGCCTCTTCCAGGAAAGCTGCCCCAGTCCATTTACCACCTTTGTTGCCCATCGCTGCACTCCCTCCCCAGGTCACATCGCTCTTGTACCAGGATGCCCAGAACTGGACTGGATGCTCCCTGCGAGGCCTCACCAGTGGTTTCACTGGCTGGTAAATCATACTACTGCTGGTCTGTGCCTTTAAGCACACCCCTCAGCTTCCAGTCCCTCTGCTGCTCTGCAGTGCTGAAATCCTGCAGGTGCACTTTTTCAAAGGGGAAAAATCCCACAGTGAATTTCCAAATGTGATTATGAAAATCCACATGCAGCAGTACTATACACACTCATGTGGGAGGCTTGTGTGCAGAAGAAAGTACACATTCAGAGCTGCTTTGTGGTGTCAATACTGCCAACACCTGGCTGAGAAGCAGTGACTTCAGCCCAGCTGGCAGGAAGCCATCAGCTCTCTCAGGACACTGCAGCTAAACTCGGCAGGGTTGTTCCTTTAACAAGTGCTGGGATACCCACTGAGAGTCCTGTACTTGGTTCTTCACGGAAGAAGCTCAAAAGCCAGCCATTCCTGTTTGCCAGCCCATAATCTACTTCCAAATTACCAGAAGAGAAACTTTACTCCTGTTTTGAAGAAGAGTTGTGACATACTTTCCTTAAAATCTGCCACTGGTTAATAAGGTTCCTGATGATGTATCGCTAGAAGCCTCCATGCCTACTCTGCTGGGTTTTGCAGTGAAGTGTCCAAGATCCCCACATGTGCTTTTAAAAACCCTTTCATATAATCCAAGAATGTCAGGAGATTGTAATGACCTTCGAGTCTGTTGCCCAAAGACCATCTCTAGGTTGGGAGGTTCTGCTAGAGCCTCTTACAGGCAACGAGTTGTTCTTACAGACTGCTCCTGTCTTCCAGCTCAGACCAATACAGGTTGAAGCTGATGTAACAGCACAGAGGCAAAGAATGAGCCTTCCTGCAACAGCACCTGCTTGTCTCCATTAGAGTTCATCAACAGCTTCCTGTTACTCCTGTTTAACTGCTTTTTTCATTAATTACTCTGCTGATGACAGGAAAGCCATCTTCACTTTGCCTGTCTTCCCAATTCTTGCTCAACACCTGCTGTTGAGATGCCAAGCTCACTCCTGAAAAACTTTTTTCAGAGTAATTGCACAGCGCTCTGCTTCCTTTGAGCTTGTCATGAAAATGAAAGGCTGGCATTCACAGAGTCAACGTGCTGCCAGAAATGGCAAGAAGCAATCAGCTGGTTTTGTTTAATATTTGTAGTGTGGCACAGATTGTGTACACAGGTAACTGAGCCCCCAGCCTCGGGCGACCCTGGGAAGGGTAAGCTCTCTGCAACAATATTCTATGGCAGAACCTTCCTCTTGCGTAAGATTGCAACTCTTAAGATATAAACTGTGAAACCTGAAAGTGGACTTTAGTTCAGGCAACTCACACTGAGGTGGATTTTTTTTTTTTTCCTCATCGTGCTCCAGAGCATGCTCCCAGAATCCTGAATGTCTAACACTTACCCAGCGGAGCACATGTTTACCTGTTTGCGGGAGGTGGCAGTGGAGGAAAAGCCACCATCTTTAGGAAGAACCTGGCACAACACTAAGGTCCGGGCTACTTCCAACAGACCTCTGTGCTTCTGATACACTTTGACACAGAGCTGCTTGTGCTTTTGGCATAGGTGGCACATAGCATCCACCCAGCAGCAGCAATGGAGGGTGACAGCGAAGCAGCACAGCTACTACTTCAAATATACATAGGAGGGAGGAGGAAAGCGGTGGGTAAGAGACCAGATCGAGAAGCTGGCTGGAGGCAGAGTGGCTGATGGGCAAATTACTGTGTCCTGGCTGGTTACAGCCAGCATTTTGACCTGCTTGAGGAGGAGGAGGTCCTGCTAACAACATAAGGAGTTGGAGCTTGAAAGAAAGCGAAAGGCAGACTCAAGAGAGGATAGTCTTCATCCCCAGAAGCAAGACAAAACAATAAAAATAATCAGGGCTGCAAATTTAGCACAATAATGAAAACCTCCTCTTTCTGCTCATTGACTGTGTTTTCAGAGGGAGGAGCAAGTAGCAATTGGGGCGTCCAGCTCAGCCTGCTGGCTGGCTGGGGGACTGCTGGGCATCAGTTCTCGGGTAGCAATAAATCATTACCCATCTACACCTTGCAAAGCTGATAATAAGTAATGACATAAACAGCTTATCACACACCAAAGGCTCTCTAGAGCCTTGCCCTGTTACCAGCAGGCAGCCTGCGCTCAGAGGTCAGTATCCTTTTGCCTTCTCCGCATCCCAGTTCTGACCCTTTGTTCCTCAAGAAAAACAAACAATGGAAAACTCCAGCCTCAACAGTTCATTCAGCAGAGCTTTAAGCTGAAATTCAACAGGAGACACATCTGAGGGCTTGAACACAGTGCTGGGTGCCCAGGTGGCTCCCAAACTATGAAGATGCAAGTTCTCAACCAAGCACGCTCCGCATGTTGATAGGCAAGTATCAAACTTTGAGATTAACCTCTATAAATCCTTCAAAAAACCACAGTAATGTTACTTAAAACACTGACAGAGGACATTAATCTTCCTCATTAAGAGTAGGCTGTTCATCCACCGTTACATAGTGATGTAACGGGAGGACAATATCAGACAGCGCTGGCTTAAAAGTTACTATGTGGAATCCAGCAGTCTTAATAGGGGGAGACGTGGCCTGCTCTGGGTTAATCAGGTTCGCAGGGGATCTGGGAGGATGACACATTGCAGCTGGGCTGTTCATCGGAATGGCATCATCTGGTACCAGGTGGGCACGGTGACACATTTAGGAACTAAGCAGCAGCTATGCCAAGAATTATACACATGACTTATGAACGCATGCAAATCACCCTGTAGCCACTTTCCAAGCTGCGCTTATTATACCAGATATCATCATTTTCCTTCCAAGACTGAAACAGCAGCCTGGATAATAGTCTATCCTAAGTGTTTAAGCTACAAACATTCAATTTAGCGACAAAGCAACGAGGTAAGGTATAGCATTGCAAAGTGAAACTATACTGTAACCTACTATATGGCAGCAGTTCAAAGGAAGGACAATCCTCTGTTGCTAATGTGTTACCTATCAAGGATATTCCCAAGTTCCCGCACTAAGCGGATCCCACCCAAAGCACTGTGCACGCTCGAGAGAAGAGTCCTGAACTATAAATGGCAGAACTCTCGGTGCACAATACAGATGTCACGGTAGAAACACATGCTGGCTGAGCAGCTCCACAGGGTGTCGCAATCTGTAAATGAAGGGATGAATGCAGCAGGTTTAGAACACCCTGGCTGAGAGATGCCCACATCCAACTCACGCAGAACTGCAGTTCCTGTAGCTGTAGTTACCTCCACGCCACCAGCCAAGACAGTTTGGCACATAAGGAGACGTTACACACTCACCCGAAGTGTAGAAGTTGGGGTATGACATCTCCACATAAAGAGCATCCCCTGCTCAAGGGGAATTACTACACTATTCTACAAATCTACTGAAATATTTTATATATTTGAATATTGAAGCAATATTGCTGAAGAGCATAACAGCTTCCCTGCGCTGTACAGAACACCACGGAACATTGCTCACAGAAGGCACTGACCTGAACAGCCCCAGGGATAAGAGGTGCTTGTCTCATGAGCAGCCTTGAGCAGGGTGTCACATCTCCAAAGCGTACTCCCCACTACAGAAGGCCTGAAAAGATTTGTGCCATTTTTCCCATTTCAGATAACAAAATTCACCAGTGTACCTACATTGAACTAGATTACCAATTAATTTACAAAAGCAGACATCTACAGCACACAGTGAAATAACAAAATACAGAGGTTTATTGACAATTGAATGATTTATCATTTCATTTCCAATCCTCTTCTGTCCTGGAGAAATGTTCTTCTCAATCTTACTTGATGAGTTGAAAACATGGTTTAGATTCCAAAGAAAGAAATGCAAGAAAATGAACATAGTTTAACTAATTTAAGGCCTAGTTGGAAGTTGCTGTTTGTAAGACAGGCGCTGTAGCCAATGCACATCAGGGACTGAAAGATGCCAAGCCTGAGCTCAGTATTATAGACAGCGTCAACTACATCAGCCCCCTCACTGCAGAAACTGCCTCTGGTTGACCTTCCCACATGGCAGCCTCTTACAGCCTCTCAAGTACTGGACCGAGGAATGGAAACAGATAGATGTGTCAGAGTCAGCCAGAGGCTGGACAGCACAGACTCAGGAATAGCTGCTAGGAAATACACGTTTGGAAGCAACATAAATCCATGGCAGGGTTGCAGTCAGAATCTATGTCACGCTTTCCTAGGGGGGGCCAATAACAGGGAGCTCCAAACCTATCCGAAAGGTACAAAGGCATTGAAATCCCTGCTTTCCATGGCTAGTTCTACCCTTAGCCCTGCTGCACGTATTCCACTTTCACTGTTTGAAAGGGCAACTAAGTCTTCACGCAGTCATCCACTGCTCCTGACATCAACTGAACCGAGCAGTCTGGTAAGCGCGACACCCGCAGAGTGTTTTAGCACCTGGCCCAGGGACAGTCCCCTCTGAACAGCAGCCGCTCCCAGGAAACCTGGGCTAGAACAGCAGCGGGCTGATGACAATGCAGATAAGGCCACTTGTTCTTTGGTGTACCTGAACAACTCCTGTTTCGATATGTCAAATTTAAAAAGTCACTATTAAATACATTGAACAGTAAGCACCTAATGTTAACATTCATATATCAAAGCTCTGGATATGATCAGAAAGTCCATTCAGAGAACAAAGGATGGGAGCTGCCCTCCTCAACAACTGTTTGTGCAAAACATGCACATCTTCCAAACATGATTTAAGATAGCCAGCACAACCGAAAGGTTTGTATTGCTAAAGTCTTTGTCTCTCTAACTACAATAGTCTACAGCACGTCTCAAAACAACTACAGCTGTGGTTTGGGGAAAATCCATGTCCTTCTCCCAACCTTACCGACAAAAATCTGAGGCAGTCAAAGGCAAATGTAAGACTGACCAAAGACCAGAGAATTCACTAACAGAGTCAGCACAGACAAACAAACAAAAAATGCACTGTGGTGAAAACAGCAGAACAGTCCTGGTTTCCGCAGGGTACAAAGTAAAAACCTCTGCAGAAGCTAAGGCATTTCTATACAGGTTGAGTCAATGCTGGCTGGACACCTCACTAGATTCTCCGCAGTAATGGTACACTTCTGTGCAGAGTACCATAAAGCTATTGTTTGCACCCACATCTCTACCAGCAGATGTGCAAGCACTAAACCAGGAGACTTATTTAAAGTCTTGTAGAAGCACCTACATGAAACAGTACGTTGGACTGATACTATCAGTTGTCAAGAGCTCATTGTAGTAACCAGCAGATTACTGAAGGCATCAGAAAGGCCTGCATACTCTGGGGAAGGGAAGACCACGATATTTATTAACCTATGATGGTTTAATAGTATGAAACAAGCTTTCAGGATGTTTTTGTCCTTATATCAGCAATCACGTGCTGCAAAGCAAGAAAGGAGAAAAAGAGAACCAAAGACTGAAGACACTCAAACCCACGGTAGCACTGCTTGTTCCAGTGGAATGCATTTACATCAAAGTGACTGCAGGTCAACTCACACTGTGAAGCTGCATCCTACTGCCCAACAGGAAGCAGAGCCCACCTGCTGGGCTTCAGAATCTTTCAGATGTGACACCCAGGTCCCCACCCATTCACAATGTTTTCTGTGCTGACTGCATGGATAAGCCTGACTCCACAAGAGCATCCTGAGCCATGAGCTAGCTAAGAACCTAACAGTCTGATGAACTCACCACAAAGCAGCACTGATCTTTCACAAAGTTACACTTATGTCCCCCTCTGCCACCCACCCAGGCAGCCCAGTACTCACATCTTCCACAGGGCACCCTTTCCCTCCCCAGCTCCCCCTCCCCAAATGATCAGGTTGTCCTTCCTACACGCTTTAGCATAACCGTCATCCGTCTGTTGAAGTATCTATCCACAAACAATAGTCTATAAACTGACCTCGCAACCACAGACAAGAGTTTCTGTGCAGACTCCATTAGTGAAAGTGAACGGATGACCCTAATAGAACGCAATACTGGATTTCCCCCCCGGCGGATTGAGAACTTTGTTGTGTGAGCGTGGCCTTGGCCCTAATCGGGGCTCGTGATTGTCTATCTTCGGCTCTGGCTCCTTGCATCGCACCTCTTTGCCCAGATCTTTTTTCTCGCCTCCATCTTCCAGCTGTGGTTTGATATTTTCTGTAGCTGAATAAAAAGAAAAGGGGTTAGATCAACTCACTATTCCATAGCACAAAGTGCCTTATCTTCTGTAGGCTGCATTATTTCCCACACATCCCATCCACAGCACACTAAGGTTTCTCTATATCTGTTCACTTTTCCTGAAGGACACAGATGCCAAAGAAGAATTGCACTTTTTGCAACAATTCCTCTCTTCCTTCAGCAACCTTTCCAAGAAGGATAGGTAGGCTAAGCAATATACCTTAAGAATTATTTTGGCAGTTTTAGGCGATTACGAGATGCAACATACCATTGAATCCTTTCATACTGAGCTTAAAAGCACCATTCCCATCATTCTTTAACAGTAACTAGCTGAGCAATAATACATTTTGTCAGTCAGCTTTTTGTTATGTACAACTACAGAAGCCAAGACTGCACACCTGAAGGAGATAGCAAGGGAGGAAGCAGCAATCTGACTGGATGTTCTTCTATATATACATACATGGTGCCAAGCAAAGCACACGCACACACACATAGGATCAAGATTTATGCCTGCGATGTTCTCCTCAGTAAGATGACCATTTCCGAAGTCAAGTGATTAAATTTCTGACTAACGGAAGGAAAACTTCACAGTTATATTATCCTAAACACCAGCCTTAGTCTTATGTTTTTAAGAGGAAGCATAAGAAACTATTCCTTATCTTCTCAAAGAGAACTGAGAAAGGAATTTCTCTTGCTGACCTTCTAGCTTCTTTGGTGTTTCATCTTCTTTCAAGACAATGTGATCCTGCAAGGAAACCAAAAACTATCTTAGTACACTATCATTCTCAAACAGTAACTCTGTCACAAAATCCTTCAGAAAGTTTTGCTTTGTTTCTAGTCTATACGTTTATCACAGTAAAAGCCAGCAGCTGCTGACACTGCACGCAGCCCTGCATCCCCCCACCGCTACACAACCCCAAGAACGCTGGTAGAAGACAACTCCTGTGTTACATCAAGGTGCATGTCTCAGACAACTCACTGAAACACAGATGAAGATGCTGCATTGGTTCATTAGAGGCTTAAAACTTTGTCTGTGATAAACAGTTCACTCCAAAGGTGTGGGATTACCATTCTTGTCAAGCACCCACTAGCACCCAAGGAGAAGCTGGTATTCACAGCTAGAACACAGGAAGCCCTTGAGCACCCTATTTATATTGAGCAATTACTGTCTTCACTGATTATCCATAGTGACCCCAACAGTCAGGTAATTAACAAAACCTTTTAAGACCACTTCCCCAACAATTCCAATTGACTGTCAGAAATAAACAGCAATACTTCAGAAAAGCTTGCACGTTTTCCCGCCCGTGAAATTCTACTTCCAGTAATTTTTGCAAATGTGCTATCTCCTTTCCATCCCAGTATTTCCCACAATTCCAACGCTCTAATTAAAGACAAAGAAATTTCGCAAGTGTTGTCCTGTTTGTCAGGAATCCACAGGAATTAATGCTACATTTTTCAAAAAGCAACTGAAAAGAATCAGAGACCAGCCTGATAAGAGTATACAGAGGAACAAAACAAAGGCCTTTCCTACACCACCAGCACTACTCCTGACAAAACCTAGATCCCAGTCTTATTTCTCCTCTTTTCTTTCGACCAAATCCCCCCAAATACACTCCAGAGTCTGCATAAAAAGTCAGGCAAAAGCACACTACCAGCACCTTCAAATTTAAGGGGGAAAAAAAGGAGGGGAAAACAACGTTAAATTGGACTAATCTTTTCTTCCTAAGGTTCCAGGAAGAATGAGACTGCTACTACTTTTTCAGCACAAAGACAGCGAGCTGCATAGCACGGGAGCCTAACATCCCACGCAATCTGACACGTCAAAACCATTGCCAACATAGTAACTACCCTCTTGACAGCATCTACTTAGAGTAAGGCAGCAGGCTGCAAATCTGAATGCAGGGCATTTAAATACAGAAATAGTAATTGGCAATTTATCCTCCTTTTTTCCAAAACCAGATTTGGTCATAACTACAAGCCGCTCCAACTATTACACATCCTGGCTTTGAGATCAACAAATAACAATTGATATTGCAAGACACATTTTTGCCTGACATCACAAAATCAAGTGCATGCTGGACCTGACACGCAAAGCTCGCCTTGAGTTACCTTTTTCACTGTTGATCACTTAAGCTTAATCTCCTGCTAAAGTGCTTTCATGTTGAATGGAGACACATGTATTTAAGAGAGGTGGAGGGCACAGCCAGGCTGCACGATGATTTATGGCTTTAGCTCACAGTGTTCACCAACTTTCCAGAGTTGGTATCAAGATCACCGCTGCCAAATTGCTGAATAAAGAGAAGTATCTTTCCCCCATCTAGCTGAAATGCCTCTTGGCTGTGTGCCAGGAACTCCAGCTGTACCTCACTTACAAGGAACACCAAAGGCTTTGGAAGCATTTTTTTTTTCCTCTTTCCTTTTTTTCTTTTCTTCTTTTCTTTTTTTGAACACACATCCGCAGTCTAATTAATAGTTTTACTGCAAACTACAGAACACACCGAAATCTGATATACCAAAGATAACAAGCTATCAAAAAGAGACTTTGGGAATAACTGTGTAACTTGAAGTCATCCTATGCATAATTCAGGTCTGTCATCTTAAAAAGAATACAGGCATTGCATTGTGACAAGACTAAGACAACTCACTGAGCTAGCTTCTTGGTTTGACAGCGACAGAAGTACAAATACCTTAGGTTTGTTTGGGTGTGCTCGCACAACACTGGTAGGTACAGGAGACCCAAAGATATCACTTGTCTTTCCACCTGGTGGATTCATGCGTGGACGAGGCTGAGCAGAACTAGAATCCTCAAAAATACCACTTTCTTTTCCCCCTGCAAGGCAGTTAGATTATTTTTTATTCTAGATGACTTAATATAGTGTGGCAAAACTAAAAAAATTAAAAAGATATAAGAATTCAAAGACTTCTATAACCCTACTGCCTAGAGACTTACTTTTGCTTGCCTGAAGATACTAGTTGAAATCCTTTGTTACAAGAATTCACTAGAGGATCTCAGATTCACAGCTGCACTCACTGCAGCTAACTGATGACACAGCTCTAGAATAGAAGCCGTTTCCTTTCATCATTTCCTAGACCTCAACTTGGAAAGAATTAGACTTGGATGATGTGCTAGAAAGTCCGTGAACATGCAGATCACTGAAATATATTCATATATTCAGAAGTCTGAATAGATTTACTGTTCAAGCCCAATTTGTAAAAAAGCAACATGAAAAGGCAGACAGATCACAGTGTTCCACTTTAGGAAAACGAACCCAGTTCTGTGCTGCAATTCAGAGCCCAATTGCACTGAAGGAGGTGGCTGCTCTTACCTGGAGGGTTTGTTCTTTTTGGAACATTTTGAGGTTCTTCTGATGCTCCAAAGATATTGGATGCCATGCGGTGTGGCCTGCTTGAAGAAGAAACTTCTTCTGTACTCCCAAAGAGATTACTAGAACCTCCTCCTGGGGGTTTCAATACCCTATATTGCAGAATGAGAGAAGCAGGAGACAAAAGTTTGTTTGAAATTTACAGCATTCAACATATTTTATGTCCCCTCCCCATTCTCCCTTGTATGTTATTCATAACTCTTCTAATCTGAATTTACTCCAGGTAAGTGCTATGTCCACAAAGTATCTACTTTCCAAGAGCTGTTCCAATAAAACATTCTCAAGTTCAGCACAAATATTGCCAGCTTCCTAGTCAGTCAACTTGATCATTATGTTATCTACGATTATTTGGAATAGTCAAAACAGTAAAACAGTACCACCAGAACAAATGGCTATGCCATCTGTGGTGTTCCAGAAGCAACAGGAGATTATGGAAAGACATATGACTCTGGTTAGTATTTTAAAAATAACCATTACAGAATCAGACTTTCTGCTAAACTGCACATACCAGCTTTGCATCCGCGATGCAATGCAAACCCATCAGCTTTTAAATAAAAGCAGACATTTCATAACTACTAAAAAATTTGCTAGTTCCAACATCAATTACCGTATTAGCTGCTGTAGAGTTTAGAACGGAAAGGTGGAAAGCCAAGAAGCCAAATTTTTAGTGGTCAAGATGCAAATCCATTAAAACCAAAGCTTGGCACCAGAGGTATATCAAATGGATCCTCATAAAAATTGGACGTTGCAATAGAAATGGACTGACTTCTCAAAAACTACCGAAAGCCATGCTTGTCCTTGAGTAATAAGTCCACAGTTAGTATCTATGTCTCATTCAACAGGCTTCAGGTCCTGTCCTGAAAAGGAACTGAACCACTACGTGGGAGTAGAATCAGTGGAATTAATTGGAAAATTAACAGAAAAAGCATGGGAAAGCAACGAATACCTAGGTAACAAAAATAATCTTTACAGTTATGTCTACTTGACCAATTACCAACAATCTTGGCAGCTGAGCAAAAGCAGTAGCTGAATTATACCTCTTGTAATCTGAATACTTGATCTGCGACCTAAACTAACCTTTACTTTTACACAAAAAGAACAGTTATAAATTGCAAGATCTTTATCCCACTCCACCTGAACAGAATTCAAACATCAGTGAATTAATACAACACTTCCCCTCCATAGATCTGTGACAGAAGCAAGCCATTTCACATTAGATATCTGCCAGGCATAAAAAGAGGCTCCTCTTGGGGCCAAGATCTACTCCAGTTTAACCTGAAGATTTAACTTCACAACAGCAGAGATATTTGGCTGCCCTGTCAGAAAATGAGCTTTGTCAGCATTTCAGACCTCAGGAGGCAGAAAGCAGTTCTATTCGCTTTGGGAAGAAGGAGAAAAAAGTTCTGCTTTTAGTCTGGGAGCAGTTTAGGTAGTCAGAACCAGCCTCAGAGAGACTGACTTTACTGGCCAATTTCAATATTTTAATCCTTAGTATGATTGTGGATTTAATGAACCCCTTTAGCTTGAGGGAGTAACTAGAATTTCAGTAGAAAGGACAACTGTCTTGCCCACTGCACAGGTAAGACCATATCTGAGCAGAAGGTTTATTTACAATTTAGTGTCCAACAGACTACAGATCTAACTATGCTATAGGCTTTCCACATATCTTAGAAAATCTAAAACTGCTATTAAAACACACATCATATAGGCAAATTATGTATTTTGATCATTCACAATGGTCCAGAAACCATGAGGCAGTTTAAGCATTTAAACATGGGAGTTGGAAGGATGAGAAAAGGGAATAATAGAAAAAAAAAAACCCACCAAACGTAGAGGAGTTTGAGAAGGGGATCCTGTTAAAAAAGTAGGTCTGCTAGTATCCCTCATCTAATTTAAGTGATTTCTGACTTCACCCATTCTTTTCAGCTATTTTTTAAACATATCTGGTCTTTCTGGAGTTCTAAGTATATATACAAAGTTCTAAGTATATAAGTTCTTGAGTTCTAAGTATTTATAGTTTATACTGAGGGAGTTTCTTACACTACAGATTCACTCCATTTACCATGCTGTTTTCTTAACACATGCCTACAAGCGTAGGAGGGAATAACAAAATAACTACATTCAGATTTTTTTGATTTAAGAAAAACAGCCAGTCATAAGAATCAAATTACTTCTCGTTCCTGCAACTGGATTTAAGATTCATTGCAGAAAAAAATTCTAGAGAAACCCCTTTTTAAGATTAAATGTCTCGATTATTCAGCTAACAAACTTAATGAAGCATCAAAAGAAATCCAACACTGATTAATCTTATACTGTGCTCCCATTTTCAGCTCAGTATATATACTAAGAAAACCCTACTGTTGCAATGAGTAAGTCAGAGGCATCACTTGAGGTGCTTACAATGCACTTTGAAATCAGCATCATAGCTGACCTTTTCTGCCAGCATCACCCAAAAGAATGTCTTGACTCTACACACACAAAATGGATTTGCCTCCTCAATTTCAGAAACTTCTAATCATTAGGAACCTTCCAAATATTCCATAAACTTTCAAGCGACTGTGCCACCAGGTCCATAAAATTCTAACTAATGCAAAGTCAGATAACTAAGTCATTCACAGGAATTGCCAAAAATAATCTTGAAGTAACAAGGTCTTCCAGCTCATAGCAAAGAGGACAGGGTTTTGTGCCCCTTCACTTCAGCCAAAAACCGGGGAGCATACAAAGCTATTTTCTTGCTGTGCAGCCTCTAGAGCATCGCTGACCTCCTTGTACTCCCGTGTCACTTCGTTCTAGATCAGAGTGTGATGTGCAGGTCTCTCACACCAAATAAGAAAATAAGAGCCTGTGAATCCTACCAATGGAAGACAGCATGCTGAACTTGATAAGCCAGTGTGAGCTGCTTCAACAGAGTACAAGGAAATTCAACATACACTTCATAGTGATCTCAGTTTATACTTTATAGTCATTTTATATTGGTATCATGCCAGTTTACATAAAGAGATATTTTTGTGTCTTGTCGCCAGGTAAGTTAGATCTTCTCCCTTCCTTTGGGAGGAAGGGGCAGGGGGGGAGGCAGAAGGGAAGGTGTTGTTTTATTCTTTTAGACAGTAATGAAAAAAAAAAAAAACTTTTGCTTTCTATGCAATCTAAATCTGTTTCTTCTCCCCCTCCCCTCCAGCAGACTAGAAGTCTGTCAATTCATCTAGAATAGCTAAATTAAGAACCCTACCCTGTAAGTTTAAAAGCTTCTACTAATTGCTTTGTTCTCTTCTGGCAGGCTTGAAGAATTTTAATTAGTTCTTGTGGTCTTTTTTTTCCTGCATTCTAACACACTTGAATTTGAACGCCCTTCCCTCATTAAACCTTTCAGCCGACCTATGGAAGAGGTGCCAAGACTTATCCATTACTTCAAGACACTGGCTATACAAATACTTTTCTTTTTTTTTTTTTTTAATTTTGTCAGGAGGTTAAACACTGAAGTTCTACCATTTTTCAGACAGCTCTAATAAAGCAGGTAAAATAGGAGAGTTGCATTATATGCACGAGACCATCACTAAGGTAACTAGCAGAAAGCTGGCGTTAAGGTTTGAAACACCGGGCTCTAAAGCAAAGACCAGAAAGTTACTGGGGGCACTCCTGCTGTTGGATCAATACAAATTCATGCCTCATTAAATATCTCACTCATGTTACAAACAGCAAGCTTTGTTAAGTCAGTTACACTCTTGATCGGAAAGCTCGGCAATATTCTGCAGTAACAATGATGGGGAGGAGGGAACACATGTATCACATTTCCAAGATGGCTACATTCAGCATTTTCAGCTCTATACAGTAGCTGTGAAACTGCTCCTACATGAATTGAGGATACATAAAAGCCACGCATCTTTATAGCGTGCACCAACCGTAGAATGACAGAATTCTCTCCTGCTTTGCTTTCAGAGCAACAGCAACTCTTAGAAATGCAATTCCTTGTTTTAGTTTGGAAAAGCAAAACTTCCTTAAAAATACAAAGCATCGTTATTAAAGTTCAATAAAACAAAACTAAGCAGTTAATTTGATTCATCAAACTAGTTGTTCGCTATATCACTGTATGCATTAACTGGATCACTAGAGATACATCTCACTGGATGATTATTTAAGTGGAGGCTCTCATTTAAAATATTTTCGGCATCATTTATTTTTAACAGTCATACCTCTGCATTACGAAGTTCTCAAAACGTAAAATCTTTGTTTAAAAGTTCCTCACAAAGATTTCACACTAGGAAGTTATTTTTTCCTACTTCCACTGCTGCTGGTGTGGTTGAATTAGGCTCAGTTTTAATTAAAGAAACTTCTACACATCAAGAACTGCAAAAGGATTTGCATTATCACCAATAAAGTTTAGTTTAGGGAATGAACAGAGTAAGCTCTGGAAGAAGTCTCTGTAAGCCAAGCGCTTTTTGCTTTTGAAGGCACAGGCCGTGTGTCAACAGTCACCATCTCAGAGAGCACTCTGAAATCCAGCAGTGTGAGGTGCTGCAGCATGCGCGCTTGCGGTGCCGGGCCTGTTTCTAGAGTTGCGTGTATTGCTTGAAGTTTGTTCTCAGACACGATGAAAACACTCTGCCGCAATGCCAGAGAGCAAGCTGCAACAAGATCACCTTTGCTTGCTGTTGACTAAAAAGTTACGATGGTCTGCATTCCAGACTCTATCCAGAAACCCACTGTATGAGTTAGATGTGGTTTCCCGGAGACTATACTAAGGGCAGAGCATCCTCATAAGTCTTTTAAAACCAGCTCATAGCTTAGAGCGACTGGAATAAAAGGCAAACTTAAAGCACCCTTACACGATTTCGAAACACTTCCTTCCCCTCTGAGCACATGATTACCTCGCAGATGGATTAGTCACTCCAGCTCCAAGTTATTAGGCTATATGCCTTCGTCCAAGTATAACAATGTATTTCAACTTCATAAGGCGAAAACAAGCTAACAGCTGCTTATGCAGGCCTTGACGCTGGACCCTCTCAAAGCTTCCCGGCGCGGAACCAGGCCCTCTTCTCTCCCTGAGGGGTAACACGGGGGAAGGAGGGCCTCCACGGCGCCGGGCCCTTCCTCCCGCGCGGCAGAGCCCCCGCCGGGCCCGGACCCCCTCTCCCGCACGGGAACCCGCGGCAGCAGCTCACCCCCTCCCTGCGGGACGGGCAGCGCGCCGCGGGGGGCGCCCCACGCACGGCCCCGAGCCCCAGGCACCGCTCCCGCGAGGTGGGGCGGGGGGAACCGAGGCACGGCAAGGTCAGCGGGCAGCCAGTGAGCCGCCCCAGCGCCTACCAGAGGGATCGGGGCGGCGCTCCCGCCCACCGTGGCCCAAAAGGCCCCTTCAGGAGGGTCGCGCTCCCCTCAGCCGGAGCCGCCCCTCAGCCGGAGCCGCCCCTCAGCGCCGCGCCCCAGCCGCAGCCTGCTCCGCGCCCGCCTCTCCCGCCGCCCGAACAAAGCCCCGCCGCCGTGCAGCTCCTCCCGCTTCCACTTTCATCCCCACGCCGCCGGTCCGCCCCCGCCGCACCACCTGGAGCTGGGTTTGGCCGAGTCGGCCTCGGGGCCCTGGAACATGGTGGCAGGACGACGGGCTCAGCTTCACAGCCTCGCGCGCAGCGCTCCTCCTCGGCTGCCTGGCCCACAGGTAGCAGCGACGGCGGCGGCCCCGCCCTGCCCTGCCCTACCGTTGGCTGACCCACCCGCCCATCACTTCGAGCAGCTTATCGAAAGCAGCCCGCCCTCTCGCCTTCCCGCCTGCCCGGTGAGCCTCGCAGAGGGAGGGAAGCTTGAAAAGGGCCCGCGTCGTCGTGTGTTCTGGCCGCCGCCCATTGGTAATGCCGCGCGTCCGTCAGAGGGAACTGCAGCGCCATTGGCTGAGAGGAGGAGCGGGGCGAGCGGCGGGAGGGTATTTTAAGGGCCAGGGGAGGCGGCGCCCGGGTGGGCCCTCACGGGTGAGGGTGTCCGGCTACTGCCTCCCGCACCCGAGGGCGGGCTGCGGAGCGTGAAGTCCCTTCCCCAGGGACGACCCCGCCTCCCGGGCGGAAAAGGCCGGGTTCATCCGCGGAGCCCTGTGGCAAGGGACTGCGACAGCCCCGAGAAGGGCGGGCTGGCCCTGGTCCATGCTTCAGCCACGCTGCCAGGCCCCGGGGCCTCGTATGGGCGTTTCACCCCAAACCGTCAAAAATCTGGAGGAAGACTATTGTAAGGAATAACCTCAAAGGCGGCTGTATAACCTGGTGGCCCCAGCATTGCCTCCGAGGCTTCACCCGCTGCGTGGGAGGAGAGAGGGTCACCCCTCGGCCTGGTGAAGCGCTGCGGGCCTCAATGCCGGCACGTGATCCCGTTACCAACAACCCATCTGCTGGCATTCACCTCTCACTCAGGAAATGGTGTCCAAGACTTGTGCGCACTTCTGCAGCTGAGGCAGTGTTGGGCAGCCACCACGTTGGAACCATCGGTCTCCTAGAGAATCTGCTGTAGCTCCAGTGGAGGAGCCAGCACTGGCACGGCTTCTTTAACCAAACCCCTTTAGATTGATAGTAACATACTGATAACGCTACAAGTTAACATTTTCACCTGAAGATTTTATTTAATGGCTCCACAGCTTTTCATCATGCCAAGAAGTAAATTTAGAGGCAGCCATATTGCTGCCTTTGTATTGCACAATAAAAAAAAATAACAAAAAAACCCAATGCACCAGAAATATGTACTCTTAACTGCAACATTTTGCATTGATTAATTTCTTGCTTTGGTAACCTTTATTTTGGACTCATTCCTTCTGGTTTTACAGTGTTAAGTTTTGGCGGTTAAGGGCAAAATTAGATAATCTGTGAGAAAAGAAAGCGGCAGGATTCAGTATGAGCTTTCACATAAGGTGGAAGAGTTGAAGGTCTCTCTTAGCCTTTGTCACAGCATGGTGGAGGTGAGAACCTGCACAGAAAGTGCTCAAACTTGGTCATATAGTCCAGTTTTCTCGATACAAAGGCAGTAGAGATGAGCCCTCACTTACTGAATGGAAAGAAAGCACCAAAGAATATTACTAATAAGGTTATTGTGAGCTTTTTAAAGTGTTCTAATTTCTAATCATAGAGTGCTTTGGCTTGGAAGGGACCTTAAAAATCACCTAGTTGCACCCCCCTGCCCTGGGCAGGAACACCTCCCACCAGCCCAGGTTGCCCCAAGCCCCATCCAACCTGGCCTTGAACACCTCCAGGGATGGGGCAGCCACAGCTTCTCGGGGCAACCTGCGCCACTGCATCACCACCCTCACAGTCAAGAATTTGCTCCTGATATCTAACCTAAATCTCCCCTCTTCCAGTTTAAAACTGTTCCCCCTCATCCCATGGCTCCCCTCCCTGATCCAGAGTCCTTCCCCAGCTCTCCTGGAGCCCCTTTAGGGACTGGAAGGGGCTCTAAGGTCTCCCCGGAGCCTTCTCTTCTCCAGGCTGAACCCCCCCAACTCTCCCAGCCTCTCCTCCCAGCAGAGGGGCTCCAGCCCTCGCAGCATCTCCGGGGCCTCCTCTGGCCCCGCTCCAACAGCTCCGTGTCTCTCCTGTGCTGAGGCCCCCGAGCTGGAGGCAGCACTGCAGGGGGGTCTCCCCAGAGCGCAGCAGAGGGGCACAATCCCCCCCTCGCCCTGCTGGCCACGCTGCTGGGGATGCAGCCCAGGATGCGGGGGGCTTTCTGGGCTGACAGCGCACATTGCCAGCTCATGCTGAGCTTCTCATCAACCAACACCCCCAAGTCTTTCTCCTGTCATCTAGTTTAAAAACACTTTTGCACTTTCTCAATGCAAAATTAAGTTAAAGCTGTCATTGTATATTGCAGAGACCAAAATCCTAAACGTGTACAAAAAGGAATTAATTAATGACATAGATCACAAGATAACTCAGCTTGAAAGGAACCTCAGGCCTAGAGCCTAACCTCCTGCTCAAAGCAGGGTGGTAGATCAGACCAGCTTCCTCCAGGCTTCATTCAGTTTTGTCTTGGAAAACTCAGAAGACAGACATGGCACGACTCCCTCTGGGTAACCTGTTCCTCCTCCCGATTGTCCTCAGGGTGAACAAGTTTTTCTGGTAGTGGCTCTATAAAACATGATGGCCTGAATATAACCTCTACAGCTAAGTTCCTGCTTATCTGAAGCTGTGAAGGAAAAAAAACTGGGAGGGGGGCAGGGGAACCCAAAATTTTACTGTACCCTTTTGCTTGGGTTTTTTTTTTGTGGGTTTTTTTTTTTGTTTGTTTGTTTGTTTAGTTGGTTGGTTTGGTTTTTTTTCCTGCTTACTGCTGACCATGGACAAAGATGGGACATTCAGGCCAGACAGCCCTCTGGTTTGACTCATTTCCAACACTCACAATTAGCAGACATTACTGGGGATGGAAGCTGTAAAGCAAAAACAAATCCCAAAACCCAACCAAGACCTTCTCTCACCGTGGTGAAAATCATGAAACTTCTGTGATGGAAGATGCCAATGGGAGTTATGCCACTGATTTCACCGAAACCAGAATTTCACCTTGGAAGGCCTGGCCTTATGGACAGATTTTTATCCCCCCTTGCCAAGAGGCCATTATTATGTAAATAAAGGCTAAATGGCAAAATCTGATGGGGCACAAACAGCAAGTAACACACTGGACATAAGTTAGACCAAGTATTAGTATGTATTTATGCACAAGAATAAAAACAGCTTTACAAGTTGAATTGGAAATTTAAACAGAGGAAGTTTAACAGCTTTTGTATATTATATTAAATAACCAAAACACCTTTTTCCAAAATTGGTAAAGAATAAATAATATAATTTACAATATGGTACAAAAAATAATCAGTAAGGACAGGCATTCTGCTTTATACATACACTATATAGGTATATTTATAATCTATAAAACAAATTCACATCTCCAACAAGCCAGAAACCTTAGATGATATGGCTTAACTATTATTAAAAGAAACAGCATTAAATTTTGCTGCCAGAACCATAAGCTCTAAAGCAGTTATCATGTTTCAATAATTAATGATAACTTATTGCCGTAGTGCTTGCCAAGGTTTCACTTTGTTAACATTTACAAATTGCTGTGAAATTAAGAGATTCAAAGGTTTGAAAAGGTTAAAAAAAAAGTGCAGTACTTTCCTTATAAATGCATCTGAAGTCTGAGTGTAAAAAACAAAATGCAACTTAATTTCCACT
Organism: Ibidorhyncha struthersii; assembly: GCA_013398815.1. Taxonomy (NCBI): domain Eukaryota; kingdom Metazoa; phylum Chordata; class Aves; order Charadriiformes; family Charadriidae; genus Ibidorhyncha; species Ibidorhyncha struthersii. The sequence goes on along the minus strand of VZSZ01003352.1, from coordinate 135,593 downwards.
CTGGGATCTGCGGAGTCAGTAAATGAGATGTCTTTATAGACTAATTTGATCCAAGCTATTTAATTCAATTTAGAAATATAAAGAGGGGTGTCAAGAAAAGGCTTAACAATGCCATATTAAAAACAATTAGTATTCCTATGCTTAGTAGATTTAGTGATAAAGGATAGAATGAATTGTGTGGGTAATCAGGATGCAACACCCAGCAGAAAACCCAGTTAGCGCACACACAGGGAGATCTAATCCTTAGGATGTGGTAGTACCACTTGTCACCCAGACTGGGATGACAACAAATATTGAATTTTCTGCCATTCACCTTGCTGAACTACTCAGAACTTCCTTATTACATGTAGTCACTAAACCAACACGGGGAAAGCCTAGAGCAATTAATACTAGAACTGGAGGTTGCTAGTGTCCATTTGTCCTCTCCAACCACCTTACAGTGCCCCAAGAAGCTATTAAGATAACGAAGTCACCTTTACCTCAAAACCAATCCTGCGTGCATCTGAGTGTAACTTGCTTGAGTGTTTGCTTAGCACAGGCTGACATTGTTACACATACAGATTTTGTTACTTCTGTTGGGGAAGCTGAAATAATTAAAAAGTTTTGTGTTTTACAAAAAAATAAATATATATATACACGCACACAAGCATACATATATGAATGTGTGCGTATATTTAAGTGTGTGTATATACACACCCCTCCTACCCCCCCCCAATTTTTAGCTTAGCAGTCTTAGGCACAAATTGATAATGATTAGTATTGTAAAGCACATCCACCTAAAATCTAGAGCTGGTGGAATTGCAATTGTGTTTAAGTGACCTTTCACGTAATAAGGATAACAAATCCTGCATCAATTCAAAACTACCACAACGATCTAAGTTATTTTCAAGTTCTTCCCTGATAAGAGTGACTTGTCCTGAAAGGCCTTTATTATTAAACTGCAGTTTGCACAACATTACACTTCTGAAATCAAATTCTGTTTCATAATGACAACTTTTAAGAGGCTGATGCCAAACTCATTTCTAACCACAAAATTCTGAGTGCTGAACTGACCTGTGTCATTTCCACTTTGCTGTTACTCAGTGGTCCAAGTCCCCTTGCAAAGGTTCGGGATCAAAGTTTTCTGATCTCATGGCACCATTAAAAATGGCCACTATGCTGACTTCATTCTACAACTCTATTATTCCTCTATGACAACTGACGGGGCTGGGGAAGGGCAGCCTGACAGCGCTCTGTATCAGACGGCCGAAAGTCTTCACGGACCTTGATGAAGTGCTCTGCCATGTAGGTGCAGCAACACCGGCACTTATTCTAGGCAACCTAAGAGTCAGAACCAGCGTCACATCCACTCCATTACCAGCATGGGTAAAGAAGATGGAACGTTTGTCAAGCTACCCAGATACACCGGAGGCCATCAGGCTGGTCTTTCAATATTCAGAAGGTCAAGAATGAGAGTTCAGATTTTCTTTTATACAGTACTTGATTAGAATGTATCGCATCTCCTCCTGCATGTCCTGTAATCCATGGCTACAGTAGGAGCCCTCTACTTTCGTGCTGCAAGTCCGAAGGATTTTTGGAGGTACAGCATATAGGATAATCAGCATTACTAATGTAAGAAGCCAAAACCAAGAGGAAACAATCTGGGAAAGACTGAACCAAAACACAGCCCAACTCTAAGTAAAAATTCCAAAGTTTTAGAGGGAGCGACTTGAGATTAATGGGTATCCTCTCCATGGCAAAGGTGAATGCTCAGAATGATACGCTCCTCAGCATTCATTTCTCTGACAGCCTTCAACTTTTTATATTCTAGGTTTACACGATTTCCTGATAACTGCATCAGAATTCTCAAATGAGGCTCTGTAAGAATAATGAAAGAGAAATAATGACAGAAGGACTTCTTCATATCCCATGTGACACACAGTCAGAATAGGAAGTTAGCCCACAGGTATGAAATTCTCCATTCTTCTAATCATGATTGTTTTCTTGCTAGTAATACAGGTTTGCCTCCCTGTTGGGAACATCCAGTTGTACTAATGCTGTTTTTACACATCCGTATGGTTCCTATGTCAAAGAGAAGAATGTAGCAACCCGATACATGGGGTCTTGGAATCTCACTACTTTTTTGAGTGAAATCAAGAAGGTTGCTCTGGGCCACACAAAAGGTGCATCAGAAAACTTGTTACTTTTTCTCTTAATGATAGGAAGCATAAGGTAAAGTATATAGCAGTTTAAAAAAAAAAATCTACATAAAGCAGGGTAAAGTGACTGGGAAAACAGCCAATCTAATCAGTGCATCGTGAGCAGGGTTACAATAAGAAACTCCCAGTCAAATGCCTTGTAAAAGTAGCTAAAGGCAGGTAGAAATATATCCACCAAGTATAGTGCAAGTTGGGAAAATGAACCCCTGATAACAGCCTAAGAGATGGAGAACTTTTGTTTATTTATTAATAATATAAAGTTGAGGTTTATATAGGACTATCCCCTTGGGTAAGTTCAGAGCTACTTAAAACAGCCAAGGGACATCCTTTTACTGGAGAAGCAGACAAGTGCTTAAAAAAGGGGCACAATAAAGGTATTCTCTCTCATGACCGGCAGGAAAGGAAATAGGAAAAGTCTCCTGAGTTATAAAGGCAGAATCGATGGACAACCAGCTGTAGAGAAAGTAACTTTATATTCCTTTGAACCTGCTGGTATCAGGATCTGGGTCTTTCAAAGATTAAAACACTAACGTTAAATGCATAGGGATTTAGTAGAGGGAGTACCAGATCCACTAGTGCCTGGGAGTGACGATAATGAAAAATGATGCCCTGAGGTACTACAGAGCACCTGGAATTCACAGAACAAGGAGGAAATAAGGAAGGACTAAGGGATTCAGCTAGGACTTGACACCTCTCCTCTTCATGACACAAAACAGATCTCAACAACTTTAGCATTAACACATTATTTGTTTCTATACATTACAATGTTCTTTCCTATTTCCTCTCCCCAGGTAAATCCTCAGTTTTTGTGAAAAAATATGGCAATATATACAGGTTTCCAGCAAAGCCAAGACTAGTTATGACAAAGCTTTCATAGTGATTCCAGTAAGCTCTTTTGCAGTGTTTCCTGACTTAAAAAGCAACCGTTCTTCAGGGAAAGCAAGAAAGCACTCTCCCGCTCATGGGATGAACTGTGCAATGTGATGAAGAATCTCAAAGGTGGAGAATATGAGTGCAGTCAGGATGATGATGATGATTGCGACACATGATGTGGTTTAAAAATAGAGGAAACTCCCCAAGGATCCATGCAATCCGGGAGCAGGGTGAATCAGAGCTCCCCTACAAAACAAGAAAGCAGGTACACACCCCTGCTGGAATGGTCAGACAACAAAACATAGACAAAGAAACAGAATGCTCTATAAAAACAAAGCATCGTAGAGTCGCAGTGCCTTTGAAGAGAGTGCAAGAAACTTCAGTTTGACTGACTGATAAAAAGGGTGCCAACTAGGACATGTCAAGATGCAAAATGGTTCCCATACCCATACCCACCCCCACCCTTTATCCTCCACAACTTCAATGTGGATCCCAAATCATGGCATTTTGATTACTACGCAAAAAATAATTCACGTAGGGGAGCTTCTGGCAATACCCTTCCCCGCTTGAGCTTCTTCCTTTGGCCGTTCCAAAGTGCAAGTCCAGGACTGTCCCATAAACCTGCCATCTTACGTCACTGATGCAGGGGCACCATTTCCCATAATACTATTCCACGTTTTGTTATTCCCAGTATATTGCACATTCCAGGACTTGCAATTACTTCTTCAGACTTTTGAAGAAAATGCTTCTCTTTTAGACAGAATCACACAAGACAGAGACAACTGAGCCTCAGTGGCTTCTCTACAACCTGCCCTTGCCATGATCCAGCGCTGCAAGCTCCACTGTTAGCTGAACAGTCTACACCAGCCTGCTGGTCTCATATGCTCACTGTGAGAGATCCCCAATTGGGGGACCACCACTTCCTCCATCAAACAGAATTTCCCTGCGGGTTGGCTCAGGTATTGATAGTTCCTGGGCAAGGTCATTAAAACGAGATATGTAATCTATGCTGTTCTCATTCATCATGCAAGCGAGCTGGGAATCCACCACCTGGAAGAGACATGAGAGAAAAGAAGAGCTACACATCAGTGAAAATTTCACAGTATCACAGAATGGTTTAGGTTGGAAGGGACATCTTGAGATCCTTTTGTCCCACCATCCTGCTCAAGCAGGGTCAGCTACAACAGGCTGCCCTAGACCTTGTCCGGTCACTTGCTGAATTATCTCCATGAATGGAGATTCCACAACCTCTCTGGGCAACCTGTTTCTGTGTTTGACCACCCTCGCATTAAAAAACTTCAGATGGAATTTCATGTGTTTCAATTTGTGCCTGCTGCCTCTTGTCCTGAGAAGAGTTTGGCTCCCTCATCTTCATTCCCAGCCTCTCCTCATATGAAAGATACACTTTATATCACTTTATCTGAGTTAGAGAATAGCTCTTATCCATGGCTAAATGGAAACCTCCGGTGGGGGAGGGGGAACCAAAACCAAAACCACACCTATAGTCTCAGTGGGCCTTACCTGCCTATCCTTAATTCAGCATTAAGGTGCACTAGTAGATGCACTGTACAAAAACCCTATAGATATTACGTCTAATGAAATAACTGCATTCGTAAATAAAACTCGGTTCTGCAGGACACTTAATAAAAGGCCTTTCAAAATTCTCCCATTAAAACCATTTTTAATGACACTTGCTTCCTCTAAAGACTCCCACACAAACCCACATCTGCCACAACAGCTGCTCTGGTATGCCTAAAACAGTGGCTTACCCCATTTTCTTCTGAAGGCAGCTTGTAAGATCAAGGGCTGCGATGTCACTTCAAATCCACACAAATAAATTATCATATATTCCTTTAATTAACACACACCTTGACAGATTCTCACCACCAAGTAAGCAGAATCTTCATATTTATGCCAGGAAGTAGAGCTGTGTGTGGAGTCTGAAGCTGCCAAGGGCACACTAACACCGCATGAGCTTGCTGCAATTCTGGTTACGAGGTCTGTACAGAACCTCCTTATCCAAATGCAAAGAGCAATGGAGGAATGACATCTTCCTTCCATCAGGGCAAGCCCCCCCAAAGTTACAACGTACATGACATTACACTGAGTCAACAACTGTAAACTGTAGGATAATTAAAACTGGAAGGGACCTGAGAAGGTCTCTAGTTCAACCTCCTGCTCAAAGCAGGGACACCTAGGAGGACAGACCAGCTTCCTCAGGGCTTTATCGATGTTAGCCTTGAAAAGCTCTGAAGACAGACACTGCACATCATCTCTGGGCAACCTGTTCCCCTGCCTGACTGTCCTCAGGGTGAAAGTTTTTCTTTATATGTAGTCAGAACCCTTCTCAATTCAGCTTTTGCCTGTTCCTCCCACAGTGCATCACCAGTTTGTGAAGGGCCCAGCTACATCTTCTTGATGATCTCCCTGCAAATACTGGCAGGCAGCTAGGTCCCTCCCGCCCTGAAGCTTTCTCCAGGTTGAACAAGCCCAGTACTATCAGCCTTTCCTCACAGACAGGTGCTTCAGCCTCCTAATCGTCTTGGTGGCCCTCTGCTGAACTTGCTCCAGTTTATCTATCTTTCCTGCACTGGGTGCTCAAAACCGGTCAAAATATTCTAGACACGGTCTCACAGCTGTTGAGAACAGCAGGATAATAATTGCTTTGTTCAATCTGCTGGCTATGCTCCTGTTGAAACAGCCCAGGACACTGCCGGTTGACTTAGCTGCCACAGAACACCCTGGCTCATGTTCAGCTTGCTGTCTATCAAGATGCACAGGTACATCTCAGCAAAGCTGTTTAAGAAACAGTCGGTCTCCAGCCTACATTGCTGTCAGGGTAATTCCTGCCCGGAGGCAAGACTTTGCATTTGTCCTTGCTGAATTCTGTAACGTTCCAGGCAGCTCATTCCTCCAGTTTGTCCCTCTGAAAGAGAGCTCTGTCCCCAAGCGTATCAAAGCCTTAATGACTGCTGGTCTTCATTCTACCCCTTTAAAAGATTTCAAAACAGAAGGATAATTCTACCAACAGAGAAAATAACTCAGCAGCACAGGACCTTCTGCCATTCTCAAGTAACTTAGTATTAGCCACCTCCTGCTTCTTCCTATTTGTTTTTTCTACCAGTCCTCCAACCATACCGTAGCTGCATCAGTATTAACCTTTCTCTCATGTTTGTATTTCCCACTCCTGGTCTACGAAACACAGACACAAAACAGAAGGATTACAACTCTCTCTGTCGAAAGTAAGACATGTCCAACATGGTAACCATGACCTCCCCCCAGCAAAAAGAACCTGGGTAAAAGGCGCTCATAACAGTTTCTCGAACCAGATCTGGTGCAGTACACCCTCAAGTAATTTCATACCTTTCCGTTAAAGACTCTAACCCTCTTTTACAAAGCTGAAGTGCAGACGTCAAAGCATCTTTGCCTTAAATATCTCAGGAAGGTATGATGGACAATATACAGTAACACTGCACTAAAAAAGGAAGCAGAGTTGGACGTAATTTGGTGACATACCTCTGCTACATCTGCCAGAGACCGGGACACAAAAGAGTCCCGCGAGTTTCCATCCAGAAGGCTGGGTCCCAGTAAGGAGGTGCCACTGGCAGTCCCAACAGGAGTAGGCAGCATTTTTCGTCCCTTCTCGGGGGAGATGAAACTTGCTATAAAGAAGAGGCACATCAGTAAGTCATCACACTGAGTCTTTGCAACTGGGAGAATAAAGAGAAGGACAAGGAAATGGACAGTGGAGGACAGATACCTATTTCTTCTCTCCACAAAAATTATGTGTTACCAGTATGAACACCATCAGCGCACTGCTAACAGTACAGAGACTCATTACACTGGCCCCAATAATATTAATTAAAAAACCACCAACCAAACCCCAAAGCAAGCCAGTGATCTCATGTCTTTGAGATTACGCTCACCAAGCACAGAATGAAGCCTATTTTGCCAACAGCAGAGCCAAGGGCATCTTTTCATTTTGGCAGAACAGCCAAAATGTCTCAATCTAGCTGATGAGTCAGGCTCCAAACAGACTACAAAGAACTGCAAAGGAATTATTTGTCTCAAGGTATAGGCCCCAATGTAGCAACAGGACCTTTTCAGGTACAGACTTGTAAAGAGAAAGAAAATGTATTCAAGGCAACACTGTTGAAATGAAAGCAAGGACCAAGGGAAGAATCCTACAAGTGTCCTACTGGGTTTACAATTTTCCAAAGGACTCATTTCTAACAAACTGCCTTTTTTTT
>VZSZ01003352.1:93112-127471 GCA_013398815.1 Ibidorhyncha struthersii | reverse complement strand
AAAATATAAAAATGTGTATTATTTTAATGAAAAATATCTGTAAGCATAAACAAATATGCTTCAACCCGTATCCTGCCCAATCATCTGAAAAAATATGGGTCTGTAATATTCCAAAAAATATTTAATACAGCCTGAATAAAAGAAACAAGCATAATAATAAAATTAACATGATTTTGATGAATCGACAAGATAGTTCTTAAGAACTAAGTACTCTTTTGCCTTCGTATGGGCAAAAAACCTGTAACTGCTTGAAGAGTATGTAAGTATTTTAAACTGCTAACTCATTCCTCCTTACAGCTAGACTTCCCAAAACTCAATTCTTTTTTAAGGAGTCTTGTTATTAGTACCTCATCATAGAACTGTTTGTGATTTTTTTCTGATGTAGTATATACAAAGCTGTCCTGAGAGCAAGAACCAGAAACTAAAGTCCCATAACCACAAATAAATGCCTCGTAGGTTCATATCCTAACATCTGTGCTATAAAAAAAAAAAAATCAATCTTTCTCTCCTTTATGCTCTCCAATCAAATTAATTGGACCTTTTTCGCATATACGTGTCACAGGAAAGGTGGCAAGTGCTTCCACTGAGAAAAAGAGAAAAGCCTGTGTTCCGAGGCTTAAGTGTCTAACACAGGGTCCTGGATCTCACTGGAGAAGGACGCTGGGGCTAGGATCACCATGCTCTTACAACTCAGGTGCTGCCACGGTTACTTTTGAAGTATCTGTGTCTTATTGCATCCAGCACAAAGAAAAGTGATTCTCTGAAGAGGATTACAATCATGCGTTTAGTCTTAACATTCCTCCTTCAGCAACACACAAGCAGCAGGGCTGCCAACTCCCAAAATTGTTCTCTGTGATGCTTAAAATACACATGTATGTTGTAGCAGAGCAATTATAAACTCCTCCACTGTATCAAGAAATAAGTAAAACCTGTGTGTCCTTCAGAGGTCAGAGATCGTCAGCTTTGCTTTGCTTTTTTATAGAGAATGGGACCCACAGAAATTTAAGCAGCCTTCCTAAATTTCTTTAAATTTCTTCAGATGCTAGAGATTTCGATTCCCACAAAACAGTACCAATGGTGTGCAATTACCTGGGAACAAGAGGTTTTAACTAGTAACACCAGTTGTGTTTTCAGAACATTACTCATTTCATACAACTGTTCTTTCAACACGCACCCTACCTGGAAACCATCGGGAACTGCCTCCTGCTCGTGCCGTGTTGGCAGGCTGATGAACGGAACCCGACACCCAGGGCCCGAACCCTAGAAGCACAACACAAATCATGTGAGTGACAAATGTTTGCCCCCGATGCTGCAAATACAGCCAGGGAGGTAAGAGACAAGTGCCTGTCACTGGTTAGGCATGCTCTTTCTACATATTATGCCTTTTAAAATCGTCCATCAACTCCCTGAGAAAATGACACAGATGAATGTGTATATGGGTCTTGGTGAAAGAAACAGCAAGGAAAAATCAGAGTTTCCATTCCAAATACATACCTAAAAGTCCATGTTTCACGCCAGATTCCCTCCTGAATTACCGTCTATTGAAATGCTACTGTTTCTTTTCATAGAATTGTCTAGGTTAGAACGGACCTTTAAGATCATCAGGTCCAACCATTAACCTAACACTGCCAAACCCACCACTAAAACGTGTCCCTCAGCACCACGTCTGCCCGTCTTTTAAATACCTCCAGGGGTGGTGATTCCACCACTGTCCTGGGCAGCCTGTTCCAATGTTTGACAACCCTTTCGGTGAAGAAATTTTTCCTAATATCCAATCTAAACCTCCTCTGGCGCAACTTGAGGCCGGTTCCTCTTGTCCTAGCACCTGTTACTTGGGAGAAGAGACCGACCCCCCCTCGCTACCCCCTCTTTTCAGGGAGCTGTAGAGAGCGGTAAGGTCTCCCCTCAGCCTCCTTTTCTCCAGGTTGAACACCCCCAGTTCCCTCAGCCGCTCCTCATGAGACTTGTGCTCCAGACCCCTCACCAGCTCCGTTGCCCTTCTCTGGACACGCTCCAGCCCCTCAATGTCTGTCTTGTGAGGGGCCCAAAACGGAACGGAGCACTCGAGCCCAGATTTCTGGATGGCCAACTGCAACAGCCTCCCAGCTGAAAGCTACTCTATAGGATGGCAATCTGTCCGGTCTGATGAGGATTTGATCCCTCAACCCCAAAATACACGCTATACAACATAGATTGGGTTTGCTATGATAGAAGTGTCTAACAGCAAGCTCCAGGAGAAAGCTCATTGAAAAGTCAGTAACAATACAGCTTTTTTTACACCGTGAAAGAGCAAGACACTTAACTATTTAAAAAGCATGCTCAAGAGCCTCTGACCTCTACAGTGGTGATGGAGCCTCCATTCTGATGCGCTACTGTTGACTCCTGCCCTGTTACCACCGTGGTCACTCCGTCTGGTGACAATGGGGATACACCTGACAAACCGTCTGCATCCAGAACAGGCACAGGGCTACCAGGGATGATACCAGCACTTTTAGCTGCTAAGTCGATAGCACCTTTTGTGAAACAAAAAAGCAAAAACCACGTTACAAACCTTCTCTTCAGGCAATTATTTTGTTGTGACTCATCTAAAAGACGTTTTAACAATTGCAGAGTCAAAACTTAACACATGAAAAAGCAAAAATGGTAATTATCTGATCAGCTATATCAGTTGTTCCTCTTCACAAAGTTTAACATTTATTTTAGCTCAAATGTTTACTTTTTCTGCCCTGTTCCAACATGTTATCAGGTATACCAAAACAGTTTAGAGAAACATGCCAGGTCCCCCTGGCCTTGCTCTTTCCTTCTATTTTTTTCCTTTTTTGTCCTGAAATTTTTAAGTATTTGTTTATGCAATTTCTAGAAATTTCCTATGGTTTACTGGAGGAGCTATAAAACCAACATAGCCTTATTTTGTTATTCTGCCTCTAGCAGCCATTTAGTCTCAATATAAAAAACTTATGTTGTTGCAGGGTCAGCCTCACCCAGATCTTTTAAAATCCACTTAACGCATCGCAATGTCTTCCCATCATAGAGAATCCTCTACGTAAAACCCAGAGGCAGTCATTGTTTTCACCTCACTAATCATTCTAATTATGGGATCATTCTTTTTTTGTAAGGCAGTATTTGCTTGGAGTACACCGGCATGTTTTTTCTTGTAGAACGCATAATCCCACGTCAGTGGATAAGCTGTTTATAAGTGTCTTTGAAATCTGTCGCAACCCCTTTTCAAAGTGGTCTTGCAACGAAACATCACAAAGGCACTCAACTTTGGTTACAAATTCTAACCCCTTGCTTTGCCTGCAGGTCAGACACAGCGAAGGAACCTCGTTCAGACTGTCCCATCACTGCCTGCTCCCTTTCTGCAGTCACAAAAAGCCACAGAAAGATATCAGTAACACAGCTGTTTTCTTTAACTTCCAAAGGCACTAATGATTTTACCTAGGAAACAGAAACCATCATACAGATGACAACAGACCATGCATGACTCATTCTGTTTAAGAAATGACTTACTAGACAGATGGTTGGTAGCCTGTGTTGGAAGAACTTTGGGCACAATTGGACGAGAAACAGCAGCTTTAGTCAGCGAGGACTGGATTGGCCGAAAAGAACCTCTCCCTAGGGGGAAGGATTAAATACCTCTCAAGCAAGTGAAATCTAACATCTTTAAAGCAGAGCACAACACCGTTCAATGGAAGCAAGAAAATTCCAAGCAGTAGCAAGCTCCAAGAATGCAAGTAGTAGAGACGATGAAACAGACTTAAAATAGTAATGGAAGTGAAGCAGCGCCTTATCACAAAAATGCAACAGCAAATGTTGCTGTATTGTTGAAACTGCTTTCATAATTTTCAACAAAGATAACCTTTAAGGTCTCATGTTGATTTTGAGAGTCAAGCTGATGGGGGATCACCTGTACTGCCGTTGTACTCAAGAGTGTATCAGCAGAAAAGGATAAATGGGCAGTATTTTGATTTACTCTATGAAATTTAGACAGTATTCCAGGTACAGGGAAACGTCCATTACAAAATCTAGACCAATGATTATACCATACTGAAAAAAAAATATTCTTATCTAAGTGATTTATTACAAATTTTTGTCTCCTTGTAGAGAACTCCCTACTCTTCTCTCCTTTCAATACTGGGAAATGGAAGAAAAAAATTTCTATAACAATCATGCCTTGATACACAGAATCACAGAATGATAGGGGTTGGAAGGGACCTCTGGAGCTCACCCAGTCCCACCCCCTGCCAGAGCAGGGTCACCTACAGCAGTTGCACAGGACGGCGTCCAGGCAGGTTTGGAATGGCTCCAGAGTGGGAGACTCCCCCACCTCCCTGGGCAGCCTGTGCCACTGCTCTGCCGCCCTCAAAGGAAAGAAGTCCCTCCTCAGGCTGAGATGGAACTTCCTATGCTCAAGCTTGTGCCCATTCCCTCTTGTCCTGTCACTGGGCACCACTGAAAAAAGACTGTTCCCATCCCCCTGGCACCCTCCCTGTAAGTATTTATAAGTATTGATAAGATCCCCCCTTCTCTTCTCCGGACTAAAAAGACTCAAGTCCCTCAGCCTTTCCTCATAAGCAAGATGCTCCAATCCCCTCATCATCTTTGTAGCCCTTTGCTGGACCCTCTCCAGCAGTTCTCTGTCCTTCTTGAATCAGGGATCCCACAACTGGACATTGCACTCCAGATGTGGCCTCACCAGGGCAGAGCAGAGGGGGCGGATGACCTCCCTCCACCTGCTGGCCACACTCTTCTTGATGCACCCCAGGATGCCATTGGCCTACCTGGCCACCATGGTACGTTGCTGGCTTGTGGGCATCCTGTGGACCACCAGGACTCACAAGTCACTTTCCACAGAGCTGCTCTCCAGCAGGAAAGCCCCCAGCCTGATGAGGGGTTATTCCTCCTCAGATGCAGTACCCTCCACCTGCCCTTGTTGAATGTCATTAAGTTCCTCTCTGCCCAACTCTCCAGCCTGTCCAGGTCATGCTGTATGGCGGCACAGCCTTCCGGTGCGTCAGCCACCCCTCCCAGTTTTGTGCCATCAGCAAACTTGCTGATAGTACACTCTAACCCTTCATCCAGGTCTTTGATGAATATATTGAAGAGGACCAGACCCAGCACTGACCCCTGAGGAACACCACTCGTTACTGACCTCCAACTAGACCCTGCACCACTAACCACAACCCTCTGGGTTCTACCTGTCAGCCACTGTTCAGTCCACCCCACTGTCCATTCATCTAACCCACGCTTCCTAAGCTTGCCTGTGAGGATGATGTGGGAGACGGTGTTGAAAGCCTTGCTGAAGTCAAGGTAGACAACATCCACTGCCCTCCCCTCATTTATCTATCCAGTCACACCATCGTAGAAGGCTATCAGATTAGTCAGACATGACTTCCCCTTGATGAATCCATGATGACTACTTCTGATAACCTTCTCTTCCTCCAGATGCTTTCAGATGATGCCCAGACGAGCTGTACCATCATCTTTCCAGGGATGGAGGTGAGGCTGACTGGCCTGTATTTTCCAGATTAACAACGATCCAGAAGAACAATCCCATCATCCTGCAGGAAGTTACTCAAGCAACTGGTAAATGAAATCTGTGGTTTTGAAACAGTATTTTCCTCTTTTTAGAAATTACTGCTTTATGCAGTTTTAAGGGACACTTTCCAGTCCACCTCATGGCAGTATAAATGCAACAGAAGGTATGCAGACTCACCTGTAATGGATGAGTTGGATAAGATAGAAAAGGAGCAGACATGCTGGGACGGATTTCCGGATGGCCTGGGAAGCAGTGTTCTCTACGTGAGAGAAACAACAATAAACCAAAACATATTTAAACACAGAACAGAGGGTAAAGCTCATCTTCTAAGGCACAGAAGGTCATGGTATCTTCCAGAATAAGCAGAGTATTTACATGGCATGACTATAATGCACCACACACAGCAATAATGTCTGTGTCATCTTGAGAAAGAAGCTACAGATAGGAATCATGTTTCCTCTGTAAACTACTACAAGAGAAAATTTCCACATGGACAATTCTCATAGAAATGATAATTGGAACTATATTCCTTTCTGATTATTCTTGCAGTAATTTTCAAATCTCCCACAGAATTACAGCAGCGATCTTAAGGATGGGATCTAGTCTGTCTGCAAACTGATCTTCCGTTACAATTAAACAAGTGTGAATTAATGAGGCAGCTGTAAGTACTTGGGAGCTCTTAAAACAAATGGAATTGCGTAGATCAGAATAGCTCAGTACCAAAAAATGGTACGTAATTTCTAGGTCTCTTAGTCTTACGCAGATCAGAAGAGACAAAAGGATATATTGACACTTGGTAACTTTGTTTTCCCCAAACAACTGTCCATTATTTTGGTTTTAGATTTCTTGTATGTTCTCCACATGCCACAAGCCCCTAGGACAAGCCTGTGCTTTCACAGTGGCATGCGCCTTTCTGCTGGGTTATCAGAGCTGTCTAAGAGAGGTTAATGCCTGCCTGTCACCGAGGTGCCATGACAACAGGCTACCTCTTCCATACATCTCTTGGGAAGTCCCAATTTTTTCCAGAAAATCTTTCAAATAGCGTTATGTTTTATTTCACTGCAGAAGTTTGTACTCACCCCAGTTTAACAGACATTAGTCAGTAGGAAGCAGCAAAAAACTATTTAAAAAGGGAGAGCTTATTGCAATAGCACTGACAGCTCTACCACGTTCAGGATACCACGTGAACACATTGCTTAGGCATCAGGCCCAGAACCTGCTTTCAGATGAGGGGCCTGTTTATTTTTTCCAAACTACCTCATGCACTGGGCTACTACTACTGTTGAGATTCCTCATACAGGGAATACAACATGGCTGATTACAACATAGACTAAAATGCTCATTCCTTCCTATGTTCAGCTTCACTTTTCCAGTGGATGTATGAGTGAAATTGTGTTTTCTATTTCAGTTAGGTGCAAATCATTATAGCCTTACTGATAGCTATTCAGGAAGCAAACCAGGCATTTCACACTTTGCCAATTCTTCTCACCTGTACTACTAACGGCTTCCGCAAGTGCCTGTTCCGTAACTTCCTTGGCTTTGGCAAGAAGAAGTCCGACTGCATCTGGACAAGAATAGGAAATGCATTGGAAAGTATTTTAAGCACACAGACACAGAGTAAGTTATAACACCCAAAACTCTGTTTTTCAATAAAGTTGTAACTATTTATTAAAACACTGCATTTTGTTTCAGGCAGTAGAATATCCTTTCTACTAGAGCAGGAAAATTTTCCACTAGGAATGTATTTTTTTCTTCTTGTTTCAAGGAGATAAAGCTTTCTCCCCAAAAAGCCATTTCACTACTTAACTACTGTTGCTTGCTATGTAGTTGTTACTGAGATTGTATATATAAAAATAAAATGAGTATTTTAAATACAGCAATGAGGTTGTATGAAAATTAGCTGCACAATAAGAAGAGTATCAGTTCTGCTAAATCTGGCAAATATATTTGCTGGAGCAACTTAATTACAGCATTCAGATTCAGGTCTGAAGAGGTGATGTCACTTCAAAGCATAGTTATATAGTCAAAATCCAACTAATCTCAGCCAATGTTATGCTTGAACATCACTGCTTCATAGGGAAGCCCATACTTTCTGATGAACAAAAACACCCTGTAATACCTACTGAAAGCTGGCTCAGGCACAATAGGCTACTTTTTTCATTCAGTCATCACACTTACACTGATTGTGTCTAAGTGCTGCCGGAAGGTCAGTTCTGCTTCTTTGCTAGGCAAGAAGAGTTTCCCATGGCGGCTGTTGGGTGGTAGAGTTGTAGGAACTGCAAAGAGTCCACCATCCGCATCGGCACTTCCAGAACTTGAAGGACCAGCCACCAAGAGAGGTCTAGGGAGGTTTCTCAAACCTGCAAGATTTTAACGGCATTTTTAATGAAGTAAAGTGAAAACAAAAATAACCTATTTAATAATTGAAGGATCATACAGAGAACTGGGACTTATGGATTCTGGCTCTGCCACCATCTGTTTGGAATCTCAAATCACAAAACTCTCAATACTTCAGTTTTCCCACCTGAAAATTGCCAGTATTTACCTGCTTCATAAGGACACTGCAAACATTCACTTGCTTTGAAATCCTTGGAAGGAGGTGGTTAAATGCAATTTTACACTACTAAAAAAACTAGAACCTAAGCACCCAGTTTTAAGCCCCACACAGACTGCATTAACCAGTCTATCTATGCAGCTTGTAGAAATACTTGAGGGCCCTTACCACTAAACAAACTATATATCCACCATAAGATAATACAAACACAGACCCATTCTACAACGTTTATGATTTATTTACACTCCCACCTGCCAAGCCTGTGGTAATTCAAAGTGCAATCCCAATAAAGTGATTCTGGTGACAGAGAAATGAAAGAGCAGGAATCAATTCACCAAAATACCTTCCAAAAGATGGATTGCCTTAGAAATACATTTGGGACATTGAAATAATACAATACAGCACAAGCTCTGGCCACCCTAACACAGATATGGGTCTACCGCAACAATATTCAAGAACTGTTCTGAGAAACATTAAGCTTTGTTTGCTTAACAAATTAACCTGCAGGTTTTATCAGCCTCCTATTTAAAAGATGAAATCGCGACCTTAACCCTGCTACTCTAGATTCTGCTGTTCTTCCAAAGGTTAGTTAAAATTACAGGGTGCCAATCTATCTAAAAATCAATACAATGCAGAACAACATAGAAATTTGTGCCTCCTGCCTGACCAGGAGTTAGAGAGAATCATTAAAGATAATACACAGGATATTATCTTTAAAAAAAGCAATAAGGGGATGCAACTATAATTATGTAATGGTATTTTAAGCACTAAGTGATGTTACACCACAGCTGTTGCTTCACTTTTTTCTAAATCTCTTTGCATGATTCTTTTTATCCTCTTTTTTGTCTCCCCAGCTAGCTGTGTGGCTTCTGCGAAGCTGTCCGTTTGCCCACACTTCCAGTCCTTCTGCAGTGGAGACAGGCTATCTTCTAATCTTTATTTTCTACTAAGGAGGCCAAATCAATTCAATTAAAAAACCCTAAAAAATGAAAACTAAAAAGCAGTTAGCACCTAGATGGACACAGGACCAAAGTCTATGAGGGAGTGCACCTAGAAGGCTCATCACCACAAGTAACTTAGCAGTTAGCTTTCCGACAGCCAAACTCCTGCAGTCATTTAATAGCGCTGCATGTGAGGATATAGAGAAGCTCGGTAATTACTGTATACTAAAGGTTGATGTGCTGGAACACCATCACCTGAAGCCTAAGCTGAGTGCACTACCTCAGGCAGAACTGCTGAGCAGCTAAACTAATTAGCTAGGTAGAATGCTGTACTGAACAGGCTTTTACTGCTCCTCTGTTCAAGGCACACAGCTCAGCTGACACTAACTTGGCTATCTTTGGTACTGTACAAAAGCAGGAACATATGGTCTGTCCTTTTCACTTCCTGACTTTGCTCTAAAGACTATGTGCTTCGTTATAATACGTTAAACCATAGTGCCACACAACCCTACTTGTAATTCAGTGATGCCAATCAAAGATGAACATGGACAATTATATTTGGTTCTGAACCAGTGAAGCTCTATGTAAACACAACAGGTGCCTGTTCCTAGGGGATCACACACAAAGTATTGTTACCTTCTTGCTGTTTGTGTCTGGTATCCTCAGCGGATAGCCTTAGCCTTACTTAAACCGCTTCAGAAAGGATTGTCAAGGCACTAGGGAAGCATAAAGTACAATCTCATAAAAATGAATGTCACAAACTGAGTAAGTTTGACTCTCCTTGCAAGTCTGATTTAAAAAGGTATGTCCTTCAAGCCTGTGTATCTCGCTGAAATGTAACAATTTATCTCTTTGATCTATTAAATCATTGGCTTTTTACTAGATATTTAAGTATGTCCTTGTCTGCAAGTACACGCAATGAAGCTTTAGACAAAGATGAAATTGCTATAATGCCATTTAAAAATGAAAACCACACAGAGTACCAAGTATGTTTTACAGCATCAGTTAAATTGCTCATGGTCCATTGCTTCTTACAGCACGGGTGTGAAAAGGACAGCACCAGAATCACAGCTCTTCCCAGTAAACCCGACACCTTCACAGACTTCTCTAATGTCATAAAACATTTGCTGGCAAATGCAACCGCAGTGAGGAACAGAACTGAAAATGCTGGTCTGCACGGCTAGGGCTCACAAGGTATAGCAGCTGTACCTTCTATTAAAAGAAAAGGTAATTCATAATCATACTGTATTTCACAACGGCAGAATGGCACAGAAAATTTTCAGTCGTTATTTTGTCAACAAACGTTACACCATATATTTACTCTCTTGCTCTGTAAGCCTTCACTCCCTCGAGATCCCACACGCTGTCCACTGTCTCAGTCGGCTCCTAACAAACACCAGCACCTTCTGCAGGAGTGACTCGTGAGCGGTCTTCTGGATTGTAAACTGTATTCTTGCCACGCGCTGCTTTTCAAGATTCAAAGTACTGAATTTACGACAATTCTAAAGCAAATTAACACATACCAAAGCTCTTCAACAGTTAAGCTCGTAAGAGTAAGAACTCTTTCTCTCAGTGTTATATTACTGGGATGTACTTATCGTGGTATGAGGTAGTCTGATCTCTTGCCGTGGATTTTTATGAATACTCACCTGAGGAGCTGGAAGCAGCACCAGGAGAAAAAGTCTTGTTGTTGCGAAGGGCAGATTGATTGCGTGCACAACCTGGACTCCTGGTGCTGATGGCAATCACCTTTCCCGGAGGAGTGAGTGACTGCTCCTCTTGAACAGGCTTTATTGGTGACGTGGCAACAGAGCTCATCTCAGGTGTCTAAAATGCACGCACGTTAAACAAATATTGTGAACTGTTACAAAAAATGTCAAGCTCATTCTACTTAGGAAGCTTAAAAAAAATACAATCTGACATACTACAATATCTTTAAGTACTCTAATCAATACGTCTGTGCGTCTGTGGTGGGCAGCTGAAATTCCTTTCCTGTGCATTTAGCAGTGTTAAATGTCATCGGTTCAATATCATTAATTTATATTACAATTGGGTTAACACTCAACAAGCTTCACACAGTGTTCTGGACCACCCCAGGATTAAAGAAAAAAAAAAAAAAAAGAAAAAAAGGTAAACCCACAGATTTGTCACAGTAATGTAAAAAGCGGTGGTTTTAATTCAGTGCAAAACTAATTTCCATAAACTCTAACCATCTAGAGGGCTCCTCTGGTTGGAAGTACATGTGGACAACAATATTTTGCTCTTAATTCCAAACAAGTAGAGACCAATAGTTTTGAATTTTTTCCCATCCCTTCTCCTATTTCACACTGTAATACAGCAATAACAAGAGGCACATGGCAAGGTGCTTTACTAATTTCCCACACCCATCCAGTTATTTCATTAAGCTGTTTAAACACTTTTCTAGAAAATGCTCCCTTTCTAAGGATCTGTGTGCAACCACAGGCATAAAATTACCACCCACACTTGATTGCAATGCAATTTGCTACAGTTTGGTTTATGCTGGTAATCTTCATTTAAAGGGATGAACCACAGCGCAGCTGGCCATTTTGGCTTCATTACATATTATCTTGAGAAAGCAGCAGAGATCTAGACAATCAATCCTTCCTCTGTTAAAGCACCTCCTGACTAAAATATTATAGTTCCTGCCATTATTTGATGAAATGCGGAGGATCTGAGAGACGAAACTTTCAAGAAGTCTACAGGACTTTCAGTTAGGCAGTAAATATCGTCCTTGCCTCTTGAATATGTATCAGTCCCATGACATTCATTGCCACAAGAAGAGTATCTCTTTTTCTGAGACACAACGAGTATAAAGTGGTATTTGACAAATAGAAGAAAAGGTTATGTTACTTCTTTTTATTGGAATGTACAATACAGTACGTATCTGAAAGAACTCCGTTATTTTTCAGGAGCACTACACTTTGATTAAGTCCTTAAGAGTGCTGAAGTGACAGGGACACACTTGCAAATAACAACTGCTGGGTTCCCCCCCCTTTTATCACTCTTTCCCCAAGTCTAAGGAGATGTCCTTCTTTCTAGTTTGTGATTGTTTAATCATGTCATCCCTGGCCATCACATGTGTCACCAAAAGTAAAAGTAGATGCCAAAAGAGGAGGCATTGTCACAGATCTGTGAGACATCAGACCAAAAGTCTTTACAGTTCAAACAAAGCCTATATCTGGAGCTGTATCTAAGCAAAGATGTTTTTAAATTTATAAAATCCTACATTCTATGTCTATAAAATGAGGATCAAAAGGAGCTTTGAAGGGGGGGTTAAGTCTGCACCCACAAAGAAAGATCAAAGAACTACTTGTGTTTGGGAGCAGTGATACATTTGCATCCCATGCTGGAATACGACGCAAATGCTATCTTTAACTCATCGTAGCTCCATCACAGGAATCCAGTCAGATCTGTTGAATTCAGTGTCTTTCTGGTCTTTAAAAAGATGTTTTGCTAACTTTCAATTGGCTGCACTATTTGGAAATGACTGCCCAGGTGTCATAGGGGCAGTTCTTAAACATCGGTTACAATGCACAAGGAGGAAAGCAAGTTAATTCCCAGCTGTCTGCCAAAAGTATTTTTCTGGCTCTGTTAAATAACCATCCTAGAGTCTGGGAACTTCTACAAAAATCACTGAGGCAGGCACAGTTATGTTGGCTATGCTATCCCAAAGAAATACATTCTTTTCACACTTAAACTTAGTGTAACTTTTACTACATAAACATTGGAAATAAAGGGCTGCACTTTTCACGTGGAATATTAATCTCATCTAGGCTCCCCTTGTCATCTAAGCTCCATTTCCCACAAAAGATTGGACCAGATGATCTGCCGAGGTCCCTTCCATGGTTCTATGTCTTTTATGGTTCTATGAACCCAAGAGAGAATAGCAGACATTTACCTAACCTACTAATTTTTTCAGTAGAGACATTAAATGTTCACTGCAATATACCACTAAGACTCAAAGCAAACCAGAAACTAAAAGGCAGTGTAAAAAGCAACTGCAGCATACTGAGGACAAGTCCACTCTGTAAGAAGCAGCATTGTGTTGTTTTCTGTTTGTTTGTTTTTTAACACAAGACTGTCCAAGATCTTGACAAAGCTGGTCATTGATCTACTATGAAAAGAGGACTGGGCAATTATCCTCCAGATCAAATAAGAGTTTAGCATCTGGAGCATGAACAAGAGCTACTTACTGGTTTGGGATTGACTTCAGTAGAGATGAGTTTTAAAAGGCAGTTTAGGAGTCTCTGCTTGTGAAAGGTGGTACATGCAGGAACAGCACTTGACTCTGATGTTTGCTCCCTAGCATCCTGGGTTTCTGGCTCCAAGACAGCCAACCAGTCATATTCCAGCTGCAGCTTGTTCGGTTTGCCCATCATGAGGTAGACTTCAGCCAGCGTAAGGCTCTCAGAAGTTCGTAGACTCCATCCTTCTTCTCTAACCTGTTGAGAGAGCCGGCTTGGGTCGTCTTTGAGAGACTTTGTACTACATTGTCCCTGAGGTGGAGGTGGAAATGAGGAGCCCAGCTTCTCTTGAGAATCCTCCATTACTGCATCTGTTATATCCTTGGTACAAGCATCAAGCTGCTGGCCCTGGCTGTGGCTAGCCTGAGTTTCGTATCTGTGTGGGCCACTGCCAGGTGAAGCCACACCACCTCTCAGTAGCTGTGAATAGGAGTCAGATGTCTCTGTGCTCCTCCCGCCTGGAAAAGCCACAGGAGAAGTATCACCAGCTGCTGAGTCTTTCCCATGCAGTTTGTCTGTGCAAGAACATTTCTCTGGGACAATCAGGTCCTGACAGGACTTCATGTACCGTGGGAATGGATCGAGCAGAGACAGCTCCTCCACATCAGGGATCTTGCTGCAAGCACAAGCTGTGCTGCACGATGGTAGCACAGTTGCTTGGTCACTAGCCAGGGCCTCCCTGCCCTCCACACAGGAGTCCACTGAGCTCAGCTTTTCATGGTTCCCTCCTGGATCCTGAGGTCCAGAAGGCGGTTTTTGGAGAGAATTAGTGATGCCAAGATTTGAGGCTCTTCCTTCCACCAGGCCGGTCTCTGGGGCACCATCTTCAGTGCTTGCAGAGACTTCAGCTGTGGCCTGAGAGGTTCTGCTTGACTCTGTAGTGCTCTCTGCCCTTGCAACACCCTTACCTTCTGTTCCCCGTGTGTATTTTAGCTGTCCCCTAGCTGTCCCCTGACCACTCTGAATGCCTAGGATTTGTGCAGGGGGTAGTAAGTGAGCATCTTTTGTGTTCTGTTTGCATTTGCCAGTTTCCTGCCAATGTACTGTACAGAAAGCCTTGGAGTGGACCACTCTGGCTACCCCAGGCAGCGGAGTGAGCGTACAGTTCTCTCCTGGAAAGAGATGGAGCATCACTTTCTCCTCTGAGAAGCTGCCTCTTGTTTCTGGGTCTCTGGAGTCTTGCAGCTGCCGTTCTTCTAGTGTTTTACGCTAAAAAAGATGTGTCAAAGAATACAACTGTCATCTGCCCCTTCCACACAAGCACCTGGTAGCCTACTTTGCACGTTAAAAAAAAAGAAAAAAAAAAAAGTAGCTGATCAAGGACATGGTGTCTATTCAGCACAGATATAGAGACTCTATGATCAGAAATTAAGTCCTTTTGTGTGCTAAGGACTACACAGAAGACCTGCTACAAGCACAAACTCAGTCTCTGTTCCAGATAAAATTACTTCTCTCTGCTTCACACACCATTGTAATTGTAAAAAACCCCAACCAACTAACAAACCCTGACAAAACTCTGGAAAAAACCCCAACATCACTGCGCAGCAAAACAGACTCCCCTTTCTGTGCAGTAACCTCCATCTTACATCTTTTGACATCCTTCTAAGTTTCAAGTACAATGCTGCTACTTCTTCCAGGCTCACAAATTAAAAAGAAGAGCCTGAATTAAAGGATTAAGAACAGGATACAGCACACCAGTCAACAGGAGAACAGAATGGCTGGTTAACTCACAAATCCTTCTACTCCATGGATCAGGGGTCAGGATATTTCTAATGTTGTACGGCTCAGCGCATAGATATGAAACAGGCGGCAGCAGCTACCTAGACAAGAAGCTTAAGCCTTCATATGGTGAAACTGCATAAAGCAAGTGGAAAGATCTGTCTTTAATCTCTTTGCTGAAACTAGAAACAAATCATCAGTTATTATCCAGGCCTGTATGGTGGCCACCCATCTATAATGAATCAGACTAAGTTCACTGTTTAAAGAAATGAAGACAAGACAGGGAGCTTCTTTTGTTACTAACTAGCTTTTCAGGGCATCATAGTAGAGAAGAGCTGAAGTAAAAGTGGTACATTATGAGATTTCCCATGAAAGCCTCCATTAGTGATGCTGAGATACTGACCTCTGCCTCTACTAAGCATGAGTTGGTAAATTTATGGGATAGAATCACATTTCCGATGCAAAAATTAACTTAGAATAGGAAGAGAATTGCTCCCAGAACACAGCATACGGAACAGACTACGCAGAAAAAGGATACGATACGCACTTCATGGAGAGCCCACTTCTGCTTCAGGAACTCAATGAGGCTGGAGACCTTCCGATGTAACTCCACAATCATCCTGTATGCAAGAGAAACAAAGTAAAGGAACAGAAAAAATGTCAGCAGAAGTTCAAATCACAGCCTTTGTGCTAGAATGGAATTAAGGGAAGAAACTGGCATTCTGTAATACAAGCACAGAGAACACACCCACCACCCCCAAGCTCTAAGAAAAAAAACACGAAAAACCAAAAACATACGTTAACCTGCAACTTGAAAATCTAGATAGCTCACAATTGAGAAAGATCTAAAAGCTTATCAGATAAACCTGATTGACAAGATTCAAGGTACTAGTTTCTCCAGATGGAAGAAGAAGATGGGAAAAGATGGCAAGATTTAGCTAAACTGCAGAAGTGCAGGCAAGGCACAAAGCTACCGCATGAAGTACAAAAAGGAAGAGAAAAGGGGGCACCAAAAAACCCCCAAACATTTACTTTTTGCTCTCAAAGCATCTTACAAAATAAACCTAATACTAAAAATCTTCATTCTCCTCTATGCATGATCTTTGGCCATTATACTGAAGTACTTTATTTGAAAGAACAATCAAGATCACAGAGGCCTTGAGTTTTCTGCCCCAAGTTTTGGACTAGATGTAAGTACTAGGATGAACAGCCATTGATGACACTGAAACAGCAACACCAACTACATTTTGCAGGGAGATTAAGCTACAAATACCTTCCTTTCTGCTAGTATCACTGTGCTGCAGCAGACACGGTCCGAGTCTTGCTGCAGGCACCTCTGACCATTGTTTTACACCCCTCCCCTGTGCCTCATGGTACACATTCAATACAAGTTTTAGTAGAACTAGTGCTGTATATCTCCATTTTACTCATGCTCTGCTCTGACAACTGCGTGTAAGTGGCACAAAGTATAGTCATGTCCAACTCTAGTAGCTCATGTCATTACTCAAATTAAGATATAATGAACAATGGTAATCTAATTTTCAAGTCCAACATATCATGTTTACAACAACCACGTACTCTGGTTGGACAAAGCCTTCAGAGTAAGTACATTTAGGTAAACTGCATTATCAAAGATGAACTGCCCAGTTGGCAAAGAGAACCCTGAAGAGAGAGGGAGATGTTAAGAATGCTGCTTATGTATTTCCCTATTGTATTCTGAGCACCACAGTCAGTTCTTCATTACCTAAGCCGTGGATTTTGGGCAAGACTCTGTACTCGAGCCCATGCATGATTATTTCGTGGCTGCAACTCCACAGGGACCTTGAGAGGAAGACGTACCGGCTTCTGGTCCTCTTCATCGCTAACGCCTGAAGGGAGATGAAGCACAAAGCGCACAGGTCAAAGCAGGGACAACTCAGTCAGAACTCTATATGCTCAGTTACACGAAAAAAAAGCATGACAGACATCAGCATCACCTACAGATAACTTAGGCAGCTCAGCTTCACCTGTGGAGCCTGCTTCCTTAAATTACCTCCTGTTCCAATATGGTTATTTTTTTCCTTGGACACTGCAGTGGTACTGGAGCTTCCAGTTGAGCAAGCAGTGTCAAAATCAGGTGGCTGGAAACGTTGAACAAGTACAGTATTTCAGACCTTTAAAATGCACTGATTCTACTTATTGGGGGAGAAGGAAGAGGAAGAAAAATATAATAAAAAACCCCACACATAACTGAGGTGGAGAAGGTAAAAAAAAGTCTAAAATGCTCAATGCTAAACAACATACTACTGCTTATTCACTGGCACAAGGGACTGAACTTTGCATATAGTGAAAGCACAACTGGTAAAGCAGTAGCAATCTTGTCTGATGTAGCTATTTCCTTTTCAATTTAGCTATAGTGACATAGTCCAAGCCTTAGAGAGCTGGGTGGGTCCTAAAGTTATTGGGATTATACAAGCAAACAGGATAAGTAAGACAATAGGGATATATCTGTGCTCAACACAAATGTGCAAGAGCAGAAATTCCCCTGCCAGTGATGTACACACCAAAACAGGCCTACTCTCTCTCATATTCTTCCGACCATCTGTTAAAACCCTTTCACGTTCCAGCATCTCTTACTTACCATCTGGATCACAGAGTTTCTTCAAAGCCCTGCACATCGGAGCTTTGATACGAAGGTTTCTGCCTTTGTAACGAACAGTCGTAGCCCTGAATACATTGAAAGAGAAGTATTTACAAGTACTATTAACATACATATTAGCGACACAGAATCAAATACAATCATGGCTACAGGAATGAACAAAGAAACGTAGGGGTTTGCAGTGCAGATTCACAAAAGCATTCAATCTTTCCTATCACCTTACTTTTCATTACAGAAATACTACTCTTGTGACTCTCCTCTTCTAGACTTTCATGAATCACTGGGCTGTCCACTTAGGGAGGGACTGCTATTTTATAAAGCGGACTAGAATTACGTTACTTCAGTTGAAGAGTACCCTCAGAGACAGCTTCTTCATAGAAGACAGGTGGTTTTGCTTCAGTCTTCTCTTTATACTCCTAATTCTTAATGATGGGAAGAAAAAGTCTAAAGTTTTTGAAGTCTTCCATTCTGGAAAATCAGCACCAAATCTGTTGCAGAAATGAGGTCTAACAGCTTGTGCAGGAATCTGAACAAAGTAACTTTTACAATATGATTCCACTGGCTTTTTGCTTCAATACCACATTAACAGCTATAAAGATCCTTAAAAGCACGAGGCCCATTTTTGTTTTCACACAGTGGCACAATTTGATTCCTTCACTCCATCAGCCCTGTTTTCTTTTTAGAAATGTAAGAGGCAGGAGTTGATACCAACAGTTACTGATGGCAGTATTTGCTACCTATTACTTCCAGCGATAAGGATCAGCTAGCAGAGTAGCAGCAGGATTGAACACAAGTCCTTGCAAGTAAAATGAAAGAAATTACAGAGAATATTCCTAACGGATCTTACGTTTTCCCATGCTGAAAGGAAGACAACATCAGGCAGAAAGAGCACTTGTCTGCACTGCTAAAAGGGAAATTCACAAGAGGGCAGGCAGAGGTGAAGCCACACCTGAGAAGACGGAGCTGATGAGGTGAGCAGCTCAAAAGTTTCAGTTACTAAGCTGTGAACTTCTACAGGTTCACAAGATCCCAGGGCTGGAAGGGTCAATTTCCTCATTCTGCACTGAGCTACCAGAAGCTAGAGGGAATATGTTAGCCCTCACTTTTTCTAATGACATGAGCTCTGACACAGAAGTAGCGATAGCTTAACTAATGAAAAAAGGAGAAGGCTCTCAAAAGCTGAAGAGAAACAAGTAATAGTGCTACTTAGGAAAAAATAAAAAAGACCCAACAGCTACTTGTCTGGTTTCAAATAGTGATTCCTATTTCCACATCTGCAACAGCAGACAACACCACAGCTGCTCTAACAAAAGCACTGTTGTTACCTTTCCTCCTCCAACTTAATCCTAACTTGAATTGTTGGAAAATTGAATTGTTTAAAGATAGTGGGTCCCACCAAGTACAACGGTCAGTCTCTGCCAGGGGTAAGACTCTTAGAGGAGGACATGGTAACACTTGTGGATACCTAGTCAATGACATAAGATAACGATGAAAAGTAAAAGGTAAAACTTCCTCCTGGTCATTGCAATGGACACCTTAGCCTTAATGCACGAGGCTCAACATCCTCTTTGTCATTATATTAAAGCGAAGATATAATTTTATCAGAAAGTCAGCATTTTTTAGAAAATACATCTCCTGAAAATAAGTTTAATCATATGCAGCTAGCACGCTCTTTTTTTAAAATGTGTAAATAAACCAAATTTCAGTACAAGTGAGTACAAGATCAGGATGAATCAACCCAAACTCACTTATATCAGTTTAATGGGGACTGTAATGTATAAACACACAAAACGACTACCGATTCTGCTGCTCTCAAATTCAGCTGGTAAATGTTTGGACAACTTCTCTCTTGGGTCTGAATCTTTAGGTGGAGAATCTCCACTTTTCTTCATGAGACCAAACTTTGGTCTCAGCCAGCATCAGAGGTGGCAGCCTAGTATAAAAGTGCCCAGTACAAAACCTGAAGGATTTGGAAGAACCTAGAGAATTTGCGGTAAATAAAAACTCTAGATACATATGATATTTCTTTGTCCAGTGCTTGTTATTATTTTCTCCAAGAACAGTAATTAAAAAAAACAGCTGAGGACTAAAATTCTTCAACTTTTACTATAGCTGCCAGAAATCTCTGTTCATGTTACTTTAGCATAAAACTACGTAACACATCCTTTCAATGAAAGCTACATTTACTCTATCACCACTAACGCTGTTCATCACAGTGAGTAATTTTATAAAGCTCACGTTGAGATGACAGGATGCACGAATACATCCAACCACTAGAAAATGCAAAGTCTGGGAATGTGTTTGAATGGCTGTACAGAAAACAATGCTGCTGCACGAACATGCCAAAGTTACTCTGTTCCTTGTTCCTGCAAGGAGTTAATCACAGCATTACAGCAATCAGAGCCACTGTAATGATTTCCTTGCTTAGTGAAGACATACCTAGATGTCCCCTCCTGTTGTAGTGGTAAACAGTTTCATAATAGCCTCATTACAAAATCCACTAAAGCCAGTGAAAAGAAATGCAATAATTCAATGCACCTTGAAACAGGTTGCTAAATTGCAAATTTACACTACTTTAGGACAGCAAATTCTTTCGACTACTTGTGCAAGCTGAGACTCCTGCACCTTAACGTTTGCTTATGCAACACCTTTTTATCAGATAGGCCCTTGAAGTAGCGTGAAGAGTCAGAAACAGCATTATTATTATTATTATTATTATTATTAATAATATTATTATTACTGTAACGTTGACAGTGTAAGGGTGTGAGAAGGGTTTGTAGGGAGAAATATTATTTCTTCTTAGATTAACTGATATGACTATATAAAACAGACCAGCTTTGTGGAAATTGTTCCCTCACATGACTCGAAGGTGACTGGATGCTCAAAAGGCCATTTGATCCACCTAGAACAGCTGAGCTGATTCAATCAAGAAAAAGAAGGAAGAAGAAAAGCACTGCTGTTCATTTTTCACATTTCCTATTTCTCTTAAAGAGCCTAACTAGTTGGTCATAAAGCATTTGTTCCTGAGTCAGGCTTCCTGGCAGTTATTCCTGATGAATTTATCCATCACCTGCCCAGCTGCACCCTGGGTTGCAGATACCCGCTATCGGTTACCACCACAGAGCAGCTCACAAAGGAACAACACATCAGCATCACAAGCTCCTGGCTGCATTTGTATTTGTGCTAAAAGGCCAAGAGGGGAAAAAAAACCCGAACAACCCACCAAAACCCAGGATAAAAGCCAGAAATGAAGTGTGAAAACCGTAAGTATATTACAGAAGAGATACTAAATATATATATATATATATTTAGGAGAAAAACCTATTGGAGGAAAGAAAACAAACACAAAACTGCTGATAGAGGAGCGGGAACTACTGTAGTCCCCGAGTACTGACTGAGAATGGCACAGATTAGAAGTTTGCAAGCAAAGTACACTGTTCAGTAAATGAAGGAACACAGAACACACAAAAATTTGACAAAACACCAATAAAAGCTTCACCTTCACATGGAAGTTTTTGCCCTAGCACTAACAGCACTCTTCCATGACTACAGAAATCAATACTGTTATTTTCATTGTTCCCTAGAATACATTTTAGAAGTAGCGTCCCAGCTCTCTAGATTCAGGTGTTCTGCTTGGAGAGTCAGGAATAATTCCCCTAATTCCTTTTTCCATAAAGTATGATTGGTTTCAAGCAATCATGGGAGAGTCTAATAGTAAGTTATTCTTTAAACTAATATAAAATTAGATACATTTAGAGACTGTAATTTCCTAATTGAAATCCGTGTGAGGCTGTAAGAAGAATAGTTCTACTAATTTAAAAGCACAGTAAAAAAGAGACAGCCTGCAACAGAACTAATCTTATCTTAAAAAACCACTTCCTTCCTTCTCTTCTCTTACCTAGATCTTGGATGTTTCCAAATGCAGAAAATGGTAAATCTTTAAAAAAAAGTTATTCTACTGAATATGCATTAAGAGCTACTAGTATAACTTGACACCAAGAGCATACTCTGCCTACTTAAAAAGATCGGCTTTGTATACGATTTTTTTTCAGGACAAACTGCTGACTTTGTTATCAAGATTTTTAGGGAGTTACCAATTCCCCCTCAGCATGCCAAACAGCTTTTACAAGGAAATGGAAGGCAATGAAGGATCCCTCCCACTCCACAGAAAAGCACACCCAGGAAATGGACCAGACACATCAATCAATACCTGTTAAAAGTTTCTGTCTTTAACTGTCTTTCGTACTTGTAATATTAAGAGCCTCTCAGGCTAGGGGGCAAAAACACATATGCTAACAGACACTGAATAGTACTGTGCTTTAACTGTTGCGTATTTACAGTATCCCTTAATAATGTGTTTGTTGTGGGTTATTTTTTGTATTAACTCACCCACAATTCCTACATATTTACAAAGATATCCAGAAAATATTTAATTTCCTTAAATGCAGTTTTTTATTAAATGTAAAGATGGTTACAAAACCTAAGTTAAATAAAAATGTTTCACTCCTAAAAGTGAAACAAACAAAAAGTTTATTTGAATGGGTTTCTGAGCAGTTCGGATATACTGCCATAGTATTTGTTTCTTGTTATATATCCTAATCACACAATCCAGCGATATATCATTGCTGTAATAAAAAACTAGCAACAAAGGACTGGACAGAAAGTGATTCAGATTCCCTGTAATTTCTAAGGGAGCTTTGTTTCATAGTTGTCCTGCTTAGTGATTCTGAAAACTTCCTTAAGCAGCTCCAGTGGGCCATTGTTGACATGAGTACGGTAAACTACTCCAACCAGTTACAAAAGCTGCCAGAACAATTATTGTCTTCTCCTTGCATTTATAAATATCTAAGCTTTGACTTATTCTCTAAAAGATCCCCAATTCATTCCACTGCAACTGTACCAAAGGCTATGGACTAGCCTGATTTCACGTTACTGAAATTCTGCAGACAAGTACAGAGATGTATAGCAGTGAACGGCCATAACTTCAATCACCAAACAGGAACATTTCACACAAGGTTTTTGCCATTACTTGAAATAGCCAGTTGAGTTTTCAGGCACTATTTAGTATCTGTAACCTGGGTTATAAACTAGGAAGATTTTAAATATGGTTTTCTTATGAGCACCTCACAGGGTCATTTGTTTTTCCATACACCATGTAATTATTACAGAAAGACAGAGGTGATGTGTAACACAAGCAAAATAAGCACTGAATTAGAATGTGTAACTCCAGGGTCTAGAGTTGCCCTGCGAATAAATTGCCAGGTAGCTTCTCACAATCTTAGCCTCTCTTGACCTTTCTTAGCAATTAAATGAGGCTAACGTTTACCTAGATCAGAAGATCATCAGAATAATGCATGCTCACATTCCCCATTTTTAATCACTTTGGATTTGCTTTCACTCAAGACTTTCAACATCGCAACAAGCTGGACAAAGCACATTGGACTTAGAGGAAAAGCAGGACTATCACACTTGAAACAAACATGTTAGGAACTAAAAAAAAAGGAACTGCTTACAAATAGAGAGGGAGATCACAGAATTGTAACATCACTGAGCGAGATGGAAGGTTTAATCTAATGGGAGATATGCAATGTGTTTGCTTGTGAGATACGAGGCTGCCCTGCGCGTGCAGGGGATTAATTCAGATGGTACAGACATCCAGGTGGTAATGAAGATGAAAATGTGAACGTTGTTTCCCCTGCGCAGTTTGGTCCTCTTTGACTCATAAGGTTTACCCACCAGACGGAGTAAGAGATGCAGGGCAAAAAATGAAACAAAGATGTGGCCTGCATCTGGTAGAAAGGCCATGCAAGAGCCTAGGCAATTTCTGAACTGCCCAAGAATGTTAATATTATGTACACTCTTGTTTTTGGTTAGAAGATTAGCATTAATTTTTTCAAATGCAAAGACTTCTGTTTTCAAAATGTTTGTTACACAACTGGCTTTTATAGAATCAACACCCAGACTTCAGAGAAATCATCAGCCCTCATTAACAATTAATTAGAAGAACTAAGGCCTTACTCATGCAAAGTGCTAGACTGAAGCTACAGCTTGCTAAAAGTCATCGTTCTCATTTACTGCAGTTTAGTCTATTTGGATAACACAGTATTAGAAAGGTTCTCTGGTACAACACAGAGACCAAAACGACTGCCTGTATCCTGAACTCTAGAGATATTAAGGACACTAGGGAAAAAAGGCTTACCCCAGGCCCATTTTAACTGATACCTCCAATTTAAGATTTTAATTTTGCTTTAAGAATCATTTCGTTATATGACAAAACTTACTGCAAAGATTTTCTTGACTGTACAAAACCCAAACCAAATGGAAATTTCTCTTCAAATTTCAAACTTTGCAGTTAACAAAAGAATGAAACAAGTGATTTCATAAATAATCATATTCAAGACCTGCAACACAACACCACTCTGTACAAAGTGCATCTCCCAGGAGATGAAAGGTTAATAAACTGTAAGGAAATCATTTGGAAACTCAGTTTGTGAACAGAAAAGTGCAACAACAAGTATGCATTTTATGTAAGTTAAAGTCGAAAAGCCAGTGGCTGCTGAGCGGGCAAACTCTTCCTCCTGTTCACAGTAAAGTTCACTTCATCAATAATTTGTCTGCTACAATGAAGCACCCTGAAAGCACAAATGCCAAAAGTAAAAAGGGATCTGTAACAGACAGAAAATAATGCTATTTTCAAATTGCTTTTCAAGACATGATTAGGACAAACCAATGCCTGGTGAGTGGTGCCTGCTTAGTAGTCACACTCCTTAAAATAATACCCTTTGAAAGAGATTTCACTTTAGAATACACAAATTCTAAAAGTGGGACTAGCTCAGAAGATTTCATGTACAAATACATCAGGTATTCCCTCATTTCTAATAATTTAGCAACTTCTAACCCCTTCTGTATTCTAAAAGTACCTCGCGCCAAGACTGAACCCCCAAATCACGTGATTCTTTCTCAAAGGGAAAGAGAGTGTTCTTTCCTAAAGTCAAGTAGATGCTGAAGCATCTGGAAGTGTACTGGAAGTATCGTTTCAGGTCTGAAAGTCAGGACTTGTGAGCACTGTTGGCAGCACTGTTTGGAGATGAGGAACTATATTCCCTATAGTGAATCAACATAGTTAAAATGTCATGACTTCCATAAAGAATTCTCATTTCATTACCTTCTTAAACTTCACCCATCATTTCTTACTAATAACAATTAATGGCTTCGTGGAAAACAGGAGAAAAAAAAACACCATACAAAGCAAACTAAGAATGGAAAATGTCAAACTGCAGCTCTAAAACAGTAAGGAATGGCCCCTAGAGTCTGGATGACCAATTAAACAATCAAGCAACTGAACAACCCAGGTTTAAGAGTTTCAGGAATAAGTTCTTACTTACCCGGCTTGAATGAGCTCATTGAGTTTAGCTGCATTCTTGTCATCCATACCTTTACATGAAACGGGATAACACAGTGAATTAGGATTTACAGTGATACAGCCAGGACCTGGTTTTGTGTCCTGTTCGGTTTACAAACCTATTACATTTTATTCTCACACAGAATTGATGTGCATTAATGACCTATAACATACCCTTTCTAAGAAGTTTCTATTTTCATAACGTGCAAGCTTTACATGATCCTTGCCAGGAAATTACATTTTACTCGTGGATTAAATGACCCTAGTTTAGGTGCTACAGTCATCTTGGTTTGCTGGGCGTTAAATCTGAAATGTGGTATCAAAAAGAAAAGCTTCCTCATCTTCCTGCTCAATCTGTGTTGCTAAGGCAGCACAGCATAACAAGAGAGCATCAAGCGCTCTCAGCACTGAATGCAACAAAAAAGTAAATAAAAATAATAGAATGCACACGTAGCCCACACTTTTCTTCTATGCATTATGCAGCACATTTTTAAATGGACATTAATGGTAACTTGATTTATATTCCCTATGACAGTTAGGCCCAGATCTACTTACTGAACAATTAACCTCCCTCTGGCAACACTGAAAGTACTCCTGACATGTTTTCGTGTCTCACTAGCTCTACGTAAGTTATCACAATTCCTGGGAAGGTGGGACTGGGTGAATACAACAAAAGGGGGCGGGGNGGGGGGAGGTGGAGGGGAGAAAAGAGAAAGAAACTACTTTCCCCAGCTGGAGGGCAGACCTCTCAAAGCCGGAGCAGAGGCTTGCAGCTTAAGCCCATTTGGTCTTGGAGACTCGTTTTCCAAGTGACAGTGGTAAACTACGTAACCAAGTACCAAAGTTATAAAAAGACAGAAGCCCAGAGTATGCGTGCATTGCCATGGTGACTGTGTGAAACCTTATTCCCAGTCACAGCAAGGAGGGTCTGTTGATGCTTTTAAAATAAGACATGGATATAGGGAAGAAACATTAATGCTGATTTCTACTGACAATGCAATCTTTCTTGCCTCTGCACCGTCTTTGTCAGAGAACAGTTCAAAATTGCTTCTGTAAGACAAATTAACACTGCAGATCTTTGAACAAACAGAATAAAGTCAGTATGAACATTTACAACAATTTGTTCATGACACTTTACAATAAAAATCCCAGGTAAGGAAATAATATAGAAAAAAAAATTCTGCCAAAATACCACAATTCTGTTAGGAATTATACACACCCAGTCATTAAAGCTTTCTTGACTTTTCCACTTTGTAACTAGTATGACTTTACAAAGAAGTGAAAGTATTTTGATGATTTTCCATGTCTCACAAATTGAACAAAACATGTAGAAGATGCACTATGATATAACAGTCAGTCTACAAAAAGCTTGGGGATGAATGAAAAAACAGAAAATACAGATAAGAAAGTATACGTGCACGGACTAGCACATACAGTGCACGTCCCTCTCCCCTTTCTCCAAGCTAGCCACATTACAGCTCTCTAGTCTGGAAACTGTAAAGACCGTGGGAACGGCATCCTGGGCTGCATCCCCAGCAGCGTGGCCAGCAGGGCGAGGGAGGGGATTCTGCCCCTCTGCTCCACTCAGGGGAGACCCCCCTGCAGTGCTGCCTCCAGCTCGGGGGGGCCCAACAGCAGGACACAGACCTGTTGGAGCAGGGCCAGAGGAGGCCCCGGAGATGCTGCGAGGGCTGGAGCCCCTCTGCTGGGAGGACAGGCTGAGAGAGTTGGGGGTGTTCAGCCTGGAGAAGAGAAGGCTCCAGGGACACCTTAGAGCCCCGTCCAGTGCCTAAAGGGGCTCCAGGAAAGCTGGGGTGACCTCTTGATCAGGGGGTGGAGCTACAGGATGAGGGGGAATGGTTTCAAACTGAAAGAGAAGAGATTCGGACTAGATATAAGGAAGAAATTTTTTATGCTGAGGGTGGTGAGACACAGGCCCATGTTGCTCAGAGAGGTGGGAGCTGCCCCATCCCTGGAAACACTGCAGGCCAGGTTGGACGGGGCTCTGACCAACCTGACCTAGTTGAAGATGTCCTTGCCCATGGCAGGGGGGTTGGACTAGATGGCCTTTAACGGTCCCTTCCAACCCAAGCTATTATTATGATTCTACGAACATGGTACTAAGCCACAGCTCAGATATCTTGCTAATGCAACCAAGCAGCTTCCAGAAAATGGGGGAGCACTGGTATGGCATATACTCATCCATCTACACTCATCCTTACGGGCAAAACCAGCCTCCAGGATTGACAAATTCAGAACACATCTTGGTTGGCCAGTAAAGTTGTTATTTCAGATTATGATTTATAATGCTTTTTCATCTTCAGCGTTCAGTAAGTAAAGATTTAGAGAATGACTTAGAGAAATGTACCATCCCAGATTTTGATTGCACAGGCAGAAATAATTGTGGGTGCAAATGATATCATTTACACATTTAATTGCTTAATTTTCAAGAATAATAAAATAGATAATCTAAACTGCGTATACATTTACCTGTCATGTGTGGGTATTACATGCACTGCATTCCACAGATAGCTAAAGATATCTGTCAAAGAAAAAGGGGACTCATGCAACAGACTAAGAAGTTCTTTAAAAATAAAAAGACATCTAATGAAGAAACGACACCACAGATTACTGCAATAGAATACAATGAACACAAATTCTGAATAACTCAAAAGTGAATCTGTACCAGACATTGCCAACTTCAAGGGTAGACGCTTCTGATTCTACCATACAAAAATAATTTTAAGTCATTCATACTCACATCCCCCAATCTTTTTCCTTAGTTCCCCATAGCAGATTAAGCCATAAAGCTCCAGGGAGGACTTTTTCAGCCCTTGAGAAAACACTGAAAAGCAGAAAAGGTGTAAGTGAGATACAGACAGCAGATACACAGCAACACCACAGACACAAATCCATCTCACTGTCAAAATGAGTATTTTCAACGATGAAACAAACACCTCATTGAAGGTAAGACTAACTTCTGTTTCAAGAAACACTATAATGAGACTGGTTCACCAATTTCTTTTTGATAACTTAAATATCTTGGAAATGCAGTATTTTTAGGTTACAGAAAAAACAAACCAACTTCCACAGAATTTAAACAATTATGCAACAGTTCAAAATGCAAAAAAAAGCTAATTCATAATAAAGCTAACTCTAGTATGACTTAACAATTCACAATTTCTAAAGGAAATGTCCAGATGCCCCCAAGAAAATGCATATCAAACTGTTTCTTATATGAAAATTAAGAAGTAGGTCTGAATTTTTCAGATGACAGACAATGTCTTCTGTGCATATGAATGCACCTTAGAGATTTAATGCAAATTCTAGATTCTAAATTTTTATATGAAGAATCACACGCATCTTACTCAACTTTACCAGGATTTTTCTCCTTTCGCATCAACACACATGATGGGGACATTATTATTGCTAATAGATCTAAACATCTATGACAGCACAGAAAGACTGTCTTGTGGTTTACTAATCTGATGAAAATATTTATTCTTGACTACTCATCAAGAATTCAGTTCAATTTGGACTTGCAGACTCATTTTAATCTCAAAATCCAGGCACGCATACTTCTATCAATACTAAAGCTAATCAAACTACTGCACTAATTCTGAAATTCCTACAGCCAATGAGATTTCAGACCTTATATGTACAGATACAGAACTTTACATTATCCAGAAAACAGATGGATGAAGTTCCTCCATGACACCTTTTTTTTTTTAAAGTTCTTCCATAGTATGTTTGTTGTAACATTTGTTTTTAAATAAAATACTAATGGCTTGTTTCATCTTAAAAGGCCATCTTGTTTTAGAAAAGGAACTCAAAAATACACCTTTATGACAGGTGTTTAGATGTTTAAGTAGATAACATACTCTCAGGAACAGACCAAACAATTTCATAGACAGACTATACTGGATACTATCTTGCATTCCCTCAACTTTTTTCTAGTCATATCCATTTCTCATTAATGAGTTCTTTTTAACTTGAGAGGCTCTGGCCACAAATCATACAGATGAAGAAATCATACATACAAGCTAAGGGGAGAACGGAAATTCTTCATACCTTCAAAAAAGTCAAAAGAACTGTGTCTTAGTAAAATCTGTTCACTCTGCAACAGATTTCTTTAACCCGCTATTGAGATTAGGCTACCCACCATCTGACTTGAATTCTCACTGCCCGTTACTGAATAGTATGAGCTTGATAAAAATCAATTATCAATGATCATATATTACTATTGTTGTTACAAAACACCATTAGCAGTTCAAATGACTTCCCGATTTCCTTCTCATTCAACAAGCTGGGGAAAGAGGGAAAAGAAAGGGAAGAGGGGAATCCTGAGAATACTAAGTTACTGAACCAATGATCCAATTTCAGGTTTATTTGAAGTGTGAGCAAATACTTCACCATTTGCACCTCTATTGGACTACTTAGTTATTTCTACCTTCCCCCAAGAAGCGCAAAGTAGCAGTGGAGTCAATTTGCTTGATGAAGTCATGCCTGACTAATATTTAGGTAGCTGTCCTCAACAGTGTGTTCCTGAGAACAGAAAAACACTTCCGTGAACCTGGCTTTTCCCCAGTACTAACAGTAGGATCAGCATTTATTATGGTGTGGTGAACTGATGTAAAAGCAGTGATGCAAATACCAGTTTTTGAGAAGTATTTTTCAGAAAACATGAATCTCAGTGTGGCCACATTAATAAAAATAAGACATGTTCACAGACATCCTGTTCAGTATCTGTTTTCTCATCTCCACCATTCCTACACTCCATGATGGCACTAAAAGACAGGAGTCCAGCCCTCATGAGACTGTGAGCTCAACACTAAGCCCATTTTGTTGCATACTAACCATTATCAAAGTCAATGTACTTTGAAATCTTGTGCCAGGTGCGGTAGTAGAAATGGCGGACCTGTTCCTTATTCTTCACCATGCTTGCTGGTTTGCCTTTCTTCTTGTATTTTAGAGCAATGTTGTTCTGGATAGCTTCAAAGTCCTTCCCATGCTGAAGAATAAATAAAACAAATCCAAATACTCAAAACCAAACTTGTATCTTGTCACAAGACAACTCAAACAACATGAGGGACTTTGGTGTTCTTTGTGGGACATTAGATTTCAATGGTCATAAAATTCTTGGGTATCAGAACTCAACAGCACAAGAATGACACTGGTTTCCTTTATTTTATATAAAATGTATTATAAATGTCAAATAAATTACTTTCCAATTTCTTGAACTACTTTAAAATAAAAACTGTAAGTTGCTAGCGAACTTTTAAAAAAACTCTTTATTCAAATGTGCTAGGTAGCAGAATAGAAAATACCAACTTTTGCACTTAGCTTGCTTTACTTTCTGCTGCATTTCCCCCCCCCCACCTTCCTCCTA
Organism: Ibidorhyncha struthersii; assembly: GCA_013398815.1. Classification (NCBI taxonomy): domain Eukaryota; kingdom Metazoa; phylum Chordata; class Aves; order Charadriiformes; family Charadriidae; genus Ibidorhyncha; species Ibidorhyncha struthersii. Next base: position 97,024 of record VZSZ01003352.1, on the reverse strand, counting down.
CGTCCGTTTCTGACTAGGGTGAAAGAAAAGCCCGTTATATTTAAAAACTTCACTTTCATTTACAATAAATTTCACGTTCTGGTTGTCAGGAGTACAAAATTTGAGTTTCAAATAAAGGAAAAGATTATATTTAAAAAAAAAAAGAACTTCTTACAGAAAACTTATTTTCACACTGTAGGTCATTCAGAAGTTTATTCTCAGGGTAAAAATAAAAATGAGACACTTAAGTGTCCCTTTAAAACTAGTTAATTCCTATAAAGTCCTTGCAGTTCAAAACAGGAAAATTTAATTTTATATACATTATCCGTGAGCTCCTGCACAAAATTTCTTAGCATTCAAAAAAGGTTGGAGCTGATTTAAATACGAAGTGTGTAAAACTCTTTTGCAAGGTAGCAACACAAAATGAATGGAAGTGGGGAACCAAACAAACCAAGTCCCAAATCCATCTTAGAGCAAGTTCTTGAACTTTTTCATCAACATTCAAAAAAACCCCATTTTCTTCGACTGAAGTGACTTAAAAATTACACGATTCCCACTAACACTACTGCAAGTCAGGAGTTAAAAAAGGAAAACAGTGTTTAAGTGTTTGTTTTGTCCACGTGAATCAAGCCTCCCACTAAAAAATGTTTTTAAGAAGATGCACACGTGTAAAGAAAATCCCCCACCACTTCTTTTGTTTTCACCTTCAGCATGTATTTTCATAACAGAAGTGCTCTTAAAACAATCATAAGAACAGGACAACCATCATAAAAATCATATGAGATAAAAAAATAAGATGATCTCACTTTTCTTTGTCTCTCAGCCCTGGTACAAACTTTTTCATGGTCAAAGACTAAACGTAGCACCTACAATTCTTACTGTAACAGAACATATTTTCTTGTTTGCTAGTACTGCAGTGCAAGTGTGTTGCTTCTGAAAGCCGAGATGGGGACATTATTTATTTATTTCTCATTTGAAACAGAACCATAATTGAAAAATAATTTAAATTATTATAAACATTCGTGAATAAAACTCACAAATATTTCCGGTGTATTTAAAGAAAAAAAGCTTGACACTTCTGAACTGTGGCTTTGATCAACAGCTCGGTTATAGCCAACTGTATAGGCACATATGCATAGACAAACGAGTGCATATATGCATACTTATGCATTTTGCTCCTGCAAATCTCAACTGAATCAACCTTCTTTAGGAATATCCAGGTACTAAATTAAGCCATCTAAGCTTGTTATTTTCCTCTACATTACCTCATACAGTCCCTCGAAGAAAGTATTTTTGTCCTCTGTGCTCCACGATTCCCACTGCCGTCTGACCTTCTTTCCTTCCTCCTTCTCTCCAGCTGAGGAGCCCAGGTTCCTTGCCGCTGACTTGGAATTCCCAGTAGGATTGCTGGGAGGAATTCCTGATGTGCCACCAGATGCAGTCCCTCCATTATCTGCTGCTGCAAAAAAACACGACCAGAGTGAGTATTTCGCCAACAGGACGATTCATGGGCAGAGGTAACTGAAGGACTCGGAATCTCCTCCTTCTTCACCGCTCCCATCTATATCATTTTTTTCCCAAGATATTTCACCTGAAATATAATAGGCAAATAACAATGGGTTTTAACAAAATAAAATCTCAAAGAGCAAAATACAAGGAGGAGGTTTCAACGGCTTAATTTTGTATTTCCAGAGATAAGAGAGAGAAGCAGGTACACACCAAAGCAACCTCTAAAAGACAACACACTCTCTGATGCTTATACACCGGTGGTCTGCAGTTGCCCCTTTGCAGCTGTGGGGAACTTCTAAGCAATGCTGAACAGTGATGTGACCAATAAAGCAAACTAACAATCACAAGTCAATACACGTAGTTTCATACCCTTGTCTTTGGTCTTGATCCTACTGCCTCTGAAATAACTGTGGTAACGCAAGGACTGAAAGATGTCTACTTTAGTTCATCACATGACAATGGATCAGTGTTCTCAGGAACCCAATCCTCAGCATAAAGAGCAACAAATCTGACGCTCAGCCCACCTAAGATAATTCAAGGTATCCCAAGGATGGCAAGTCCTAACCCCTTCCCCTTCCCCAAATCCTGGTGTGGCTTTTAGAAAAAAGCACAAAAGTGTAATCTTGATTGTACCTTTGTCAGTTATCAGCACCAGGAAGAACATGGATCAGAAAAAAAAAATATGCACATCAGAAATACTAAAATGAGAGAACAGCCTGATGGAATTAACAGCATTTGCTGTTTATGTAAGTAGGGAAGAAAATGGGATGGGGGAAACTGCAGGAAGATGAGGGCTACATACAATGCAGTAAGAGTACATTCCCTCACCTTAACTCAGAAGAAAAAGCCTCTTTTTTCTTTTGATCGCCTCTGAAACGGTTAGTCTTTCAAAGGCATTTTAATCAGCAAAAACATTTATTAACTAACCTTAAACCTGTGATTTATTCATGACAGAAATGAAACCAAACATAATGCTTGGTCTGACACCGTAACAGAATTATCAGAACGTTAAACCACAAACCAGGAAGACTTCCCAAAAAGGGCACTCCATTTATTCCATGAAAATGTAACCATTCTCAGTAACCTACATTTCCAAAAGATACTCTCTTCAATTTTGCTCAGAAGTATTATTTAAGATTTGACTGCTCTTATCAATGCAGGAGTGTACTTAATAAAGCAGAAGCCTTTTAACATTAAACATACATTGCTCATTATAAAGAATGCTTATTACAGTTTCCATTTTTTTGGTTACTGTCCTTTATGTTTTTTGTTTTATCTCATGATAAAGTGGCTTGCCTTAGTTTATTTGCTTATAAATCCAGCTTGTACAATACTGCAGTCTCAATTAGTTTCCCAAACTTGTATACACATTATCACAGTCATCTCTGCTGTATTTAGTCTTAAAAAGTTATCTTTTAAAAATCAATTTTATGAAGCAGTCTGTTTACCTGACAAAGTCAGTGTTCTTACATACATACATATATGTATCCCGTTCAAGCACCGGGATATCCCAGTTTGATAATCCTAGTAGTATTTGAAAAAGAGTATCAGAAAAATGAATTGCCGTAGGCTTACTATGGTTTAGTGATTTGAAAGACTTGTACAAAATCTTAACTGTAACTATTCAGTTGCAGTTTAAAAGTAATTCCCTTGGATGACAAAACCATATTTCTCCAAATCCTAAAAAAGCTGTTTGTTCAAGTAACGAAGAACATTTGAAATCAAACCTGGAAAAGAGCAAGATGCGTGAAAGTACATTTTTTTCCCTGCACACAATAAATATTTACTTGATATAAAATATGATAATGTGACCATTTTAAGATTAATATTTCTTTTATTTCTAGGAATCAGTATTTAATCGAAGAAAATTACTGTCACCACAGCATGTAAGGCAAAATATGAAAAAGATCTGGACATCTATAAGAAAATGCACTTACAAACAAATTCTCAAATAAACAGCTTGTCTATTTCCTAAAGCCTTCATCAGCTACTGATAAGATAATTGAAAGTTAACCAATTTAATTCTGGTACTGTGAAGGGATAGCCTTCAAAAAAATGAAACCATAAGAAAAACCCAAGCACTTTCATAGATGACTGAGAGGAAACCCTACAATTTTAAGACAGGGAATTGCTTCTTCTGGAAATGTGCGATTGGAGTATCACAATTTGCATGGGAAAAAAAAAATACAGATCTTAATATTTAACATCTTTGGTCAAGAAGGGCGAATTGAAACACATCAGTCCTCAATCTCAGTCTACGCTCTCCTGTTGCTACTAGCTCCCAAAGCAAAAGACATCCTTTATCAAGAGGCAGCTACAGGATTCTATTCCTGAGTTACTATTCTGATGGCAGACCTCTAACCTTCTGAGAAATCAGTTAGAGGAACCATGAATGCGAGGTTTGGGGTTTTGTTTGTTTATCTG
>VZSZ01003352.1:4669-75739 GCA_013398815.1 Ibidorhyncha struthersii | reverse complement strand
CGTCGCTCTTCGGCTCCAGGTCGGGCGTTTCCGTGCTGGGGCTCTCCCCGTTGTCAGGGGTAACGCAAAGCATCTCGGAGCGAGCGCGGCCTTCCGGGGCCGTCGGCAGGTGAGACCGGGCGGCGGGGGGAGGTGCCGGCCTGACCGAAGGCGCCGGGAGCCCTCGGCGGCTCGGGCGGCGTCTCCTGGGCCCGGCCTGCGGGAGCGGGGTCGGTGGCGGGCGGCGGGAGCGGCCGGGGCGGCGGGCGGGACAGACCCGGGTGTTTACCGAGCTGGCGGGCGGGAGCAGCCGCCCCTCGCGTGCCCGCCGAGCCGCTTGTGTGGCGCTGGTGGCCGCAGCCCGGCTGAGGTGGCCCAGCCGGGTGGTGGCCCACGTGAGGCCCCGGCGCGCGGGGGAGGGGGCTGGGCCCGGCCCCGAGCCTGTTCTCTCACTTGCCCCCTCAGTGCGGGTTCAGGATTAGATCAGGTTTTTGCTATTTACTCTTTGTGTTTTACTAGTGAGAGGAAATAGTATTTAGTTGTTTCCCATCTTTTTGTAGCACAACTAGTTATTTTTTTTCTGGGGCTAGCAGTTTAACCCCTTTAAAATTTTAAAAGCTAGCATTTCTATGTAGGGATTATAAGAAAAAGCTATGTTTTTGCATAGGTAGCTGTCAGGTCTTGTGAGGGAAACATCAGGGCAGTGCGTACAGAAAACTCATTTAACGAACGTGCTTGGTGATGGGGTTTCTGGTAGGCTCGTGACCGGTAGCAGTTCTGCAAGAATAGCCAACCTCATCGTAACCAGCCTCCCCTAGGTGCTAAATGTGCTGACAAGGTTGTCGTACAGAGCAGAAAAGTAGCTTTTTAAGAATTGTCAGCAAAGCCAGAATAGCGTAATTAAAGTGGGGTTTGCTTTTTTTTTTTCCCTGAATGTAGACAATCATCTTTTGAAATATGTGCGTGTGTTCTGGCTCACTGCTGTCGTTTGTAGCAATAGAAATCTTCATCCTAAATTCCAGAAAATTCAAGCCAAACAGATAAAAGCTATTTGGCTTGCAGTTTATTTCAGTACTCTGTCAGGTAATGAATTGAGGGGAAGTCAACCCATATCAAAGGATAATCTCCCACTACTCATAAGATTACTGACTCTTTGTGAGATCTTGTGCGCGTCTGTGTTGGTGGGTGCAGACAGACGCAATCCTTTGCCCATGCTCTGAGACGATGGGCAGTTATCAGTCTGCATTGGTTCCCGTATTGGTGGTGTATGACCTGTGAGCTGATGAATCCTGAAATAAGGCTTGATTTCCCCAAAGGACCTGATATCCCAAGCACAGGGCCGCGTTAGTATGGGTGTATGATGTCTGGAGTAGACCTGGCTTGTGTCTGGCCAGTTAAGAACAGGGGCAGAGAATGACCTTGAACCTTTCTTAATTTTTCTCTATAGGCAGACATTAATGTCATGTCTAATGTTCACCTGTGTGAACCTCATAAAGGTCAACATGGCCAAGTGCAAGGTCCTGCAGCTGCATCGGGGCAGTCCCTAATATCGGTACAGGGGGGTACTAGTGGATGAAAATTTGGACATGAGATGACTGTGCACTGGCAGCCCAGAAAGCCAACCACATCCTGGGCTGTATCCCCAGCAGTGCGGCCAGCAGGGCGAGGGAGGGGATTCTGCTCCTCTCTGCTCTGCGCTGGGGGTCCCAGCATAAGAACGATGTGGAACTGTTGGAGCGGGGCCAGAGGTGGCCACAGAGATGCTGCGAGGGCTGGAGCCCCTCTGCTGGGAGGACAGGCTGGGAGAGTTGGGGGTGTTCAGCCTGGAGAAGAGAAGGCTCCAGGGAGACCTTATAGCACCCTTTCAATACTTAAAAGGGGCTTATAAGAAAGATGAAGAGAGACTTCTTACCAAGGCCTGTACCAATAGGATGAGGGGTAACAGTTTTAAACTGAAAGAGAGGAGATTTAGATTAGATATGAGGAAGAAATGTTTCACTCTGAGGGTGATGAGGCAGTGGTGCAGGTTGCCCCGAGAAGCTGTGGCTGCCCCATCCCTGGAGGTGGTCAAGGCCATGTTGGACGGGGCTTGGAGCAACCTGGGCTGGTGGGAGGTGTCCCTGCCCAGGGCAGGGGGGGTTGGATGAGATGAGCTTTAAAGTCCTTTCCAACCCAAACCATTCTGTCATTCTATCAACTCTTAGGGTTTTTATGAAGTGCTTGTGGCTTGTTTCAAAAGTGTCCATCAGGCGTATCTAATCTGATTACTGAGATCAGGTATCTAGACTTGGTCATGTTTATACCAATCCTCAAAGCAGTTAACTTTTTCAGAAATTCTAAAATAGAACATGCAGTGCCAGAATCATTTGTTAAAGTAATGCTACTCAGTTTCCTTTTTTCTTTGAAGGCTTTTTTGAAGAGGCATCTGTCAAAGCTACAGAGTGTAAATACATGAGCTTGAAGCAACAGTAAACGTGAATAATGAATTCCCAAGATTACAGAAAGCAAATGAATGTTGGTTTAGTGATTTTTGCACCACTGAATAATCTAATTGTAGAAGTAATTTATCTATTTATGTATAGCAGTCTTCTGCACATATATATTAGGTATTGTCCATAATTTACGTTACAATATCACTGAACCTTGTTTTAGTAAGTGCTAGTCTGCCTTTTTAAATATATACAGTATTGATTGAGAAATTGTTTTTGCTGCCTATTGATGCCAGAAGGGATAGATCGTTATAGCTATCTTAATTGGAACAAGCTGACGGTCATCATAGCAAAGCAGACAGCGTGGCTTGATGTACCCATTAGCAAGTTGATCAAGAGATGCCATTTGTAAGTTGGACAAACTGATTTTCTTCCCTCTCTGAAGGGGACTGAAATAACTGAATAATAACAAGTAATGTTTATGATTACAGATGCAAGGAACACAACAGCAGAAAAAGGTGGCTCTAGAAAAGGCATTACAGCTGTGTGGTTTTATGTGGTAAAACTATTAGTTCATACCAAATGTGTGGGTTTTTTTTCATTTAGGCATCTCAATTTTTTATTTTGATCCAAAGCAAATTTCTCTATTTGTTCAAGTTTTAAGCCTGTATAAAGCTTATATTCAAATATAGACCAGATTCTTCCCCTGCTAGGGTAAAATGAAACAGGTGAAATAAGAACAAAAGTGGTAGAATGGGTATAGTATTTCGAAGCAGAACTGGAGATTTAAGAAAACTATTAAAAACCATGAAATAAACATGAAAACCACTCCAATTTTTAGTTGGTTTGGTTGTTTTTGTTGGTTGTTTTTTTTTTTTGTGTATGACAATAGAACTAAACCCACCTGCTGCTAGGAGAATGCAGAGGATTTTGAAGGAGTGTGAAGATAAAGGTGAATGGATCTTGTTGAAAGATCAAATTGCTTGTTATTAGGCTAACTATACTTGTTTCTCGTTTGAAGTCTGATAGTTCATGTTGTTCCTTGTAATATCAGAGGCAAGATACAGAACTACCAAAAATGTTACCCACCTTTCTAACCTCTATGATTTCATTTTTCCCTTTTTTTTTTTTTGGGGGGGGGGGGAAGGTGGCGGGGCAGAGAGCCTTATAAAGCAAAATACTTATTTTAAGCACCGACGGAATAGTTGAAGTAAACAGACTTTAAAACAAGAGTCCATTTATGTCCATTTTACATCCTGCAGTGGTGTCCGACTGGTGACTTAGGTATATCTAACTGCTGTGCATATGTGTGTCTGCAAGTCCTTAACTCATCCTTTAGCTGCACAGAAGAAAATGTCTCTTCCTCTGAAACGTCAAGGGAATCTTTTTAAGCCTTTCATGTTTTTTTTTTTTGTTTGTTTTGTGTTGGGGTTTTTCTGTTNTTTTTGGGGTGGTTTGGTTTGTTTTTTTTTTTCATCAGGTCTTGGCATTATTTGCTAATAACTCTTGAGGTGTTTTTCTCCAGCTATTTCTCTTTTCAAACCAAGCCAATAGGATCACACAACACAAATCCCAAAGACTATCTCTCTGTATAAGAGATTAAAGATTATTAGGGGCTTTCTCCATTTCTGACATACAACTCAAAGAGCATTGCTTTCAGGCTCTTTTCCTCGGAACATCAGCACTTATTATTTTCATTCAAATGTAGATAACAGTTCAAATGTATGTAACAGCTAGTATGAGTTACACCAGTCTTGTGTAATTTCAATAGCACAAGCTCCAAAGTGGTGACAACTATTAAAATTCATTCTGAAAGCCCAGATATGAGACTTTACAACATAAAATCGCTCTGTCTGTACGTTGACATCTTTGGATGTGAAGCATGGCAAGTAGCTTTCTGATAAATTCTGAGTTATTGCAGAGTCCTCTGAAATAAGCCAGCGTAAGCCACTGGTGAGAGGTTGGTACTACCTTGTGTGCACCGGGAATCTACGGACTACAAGGCTGAGTATTCCTCTGTAATTTTTAGAAATACCATTTTGACCTTTTTCATGCCTGTGTAGCGTGCATTAACAAGATGATGCTGTAGCTTTATTTTTTCCCCATTTTTTAAGCATACTTGTTATTATATATAGTATATATTATAAATAATATGGCATATATAGTGTATATATGTATTAAACATACCTGTTAGAAATGTTTGTTTTCCTTGTACAGGTTCGCAGTCTGTGACAGCTTCTGTTGTTATGGCTGTGTATGTGGATCATCGAACAGAAGCTCCCGACTCGGTTGCCTCCCCGTCTCATATAGCGTGGCACCCGCATCATCCGCTCCTGGCAGTTGCTTCCATCAGCACAGCATCAGGGGGCTGTGTGGATATCTACCTGGAACAGGTGAATAATCAGCAACTTTGCTTTTGGGCTTTTGCTGGTTTGAAACTTCACTTTTTTATAGATATTTATTTGCAGCCTTACTTATGCTCCTTGAATCCTTCTCTCTGGATTTTAATCACAATCCATGTCCTGTGCTATCTAGGACCTGTCAGATTCATCAGCTGCTGATTACACATATTTTATAAAAAGGCCTTTGTAAATTAAATTGATCTTGCCTTTGAAATTTAATTTTTACAGCCTTTAAGTCTTTGTTTGTGATGGTTACCGATTTGTTCTTTACTTCTTCTAGTAAGAGAATTTCAGGCTTATAAGTAACATGCACACATGCTGCTGTTTTTTTTTTAATCTCTAAGTAAATTGTACTAAGAAATGGCAATTAAAGAAATCATTCCTCCACCTTGAAATTGAGCTGATTTGCTGCACTTGGATTGTTCCATTTGAGTAGGTTGTTTCCCAATACGATTTCTGTCTGTAGACAGGTATTTCCTTTGCATACTCTAAACTTTATACAAGAGGCTTGCGTAGGTCTTTGATTTGCATAACTTTCAGGAAAAAAAAGTGTGTTATTTAGGGAAATGGTACTACAAGCTATGTAGCAGCAGATGTACTGGAAACGTTTAAGTCTGTTAATATGAGTAGCCTATAAAATGTATACTTCTCAAAGCATATTATGAAAAATTGTCATCCAAATTTTACAAATGGAAAAATAAATACACAGGGAGGTTAAATGATTTGCCTGAAATATTGTTGCAAACTGTGCACAAAGGAGGGTCTGCCTTTAAGAGCTCTTAAAGCATTAGATTGTTCTGTGTCCTCAGTCAGGTGCTTTATTCTTTTTCAAAAGTTGGGGTTTTTTTTCCTTGAAATGTGCTCAAAGCCTTCTTATCTTTCATACAGGAGTAAAAGTGTGATATTCCAAAAGAGCTGCTCATGTACGCTGTGAGGGAAGAGTAGCCTGGTAAAGCAGAGTGAGGCAGTCACTTGACACTGCCGTGTTTTCATTATCAATTTTCACATGGATGTACTGCATGTTGTAGCAGATTTTTATGCACATGAAACAGCTGTAAAGAGAATTTGTGTAGCCGCTTCATAGCTCTTGCAGAAAGCTCTATTACATGCCAGTCCTTTACCGCAGAAAGATATCTTGTTGACTAGGAATCGGATCTGAAGGTTTAGCTGCATCCTTGTACTGAGTTTCCATTGTACTGAGCTTGCGCTTTATTTCCATTCGCAGGGAGAACATGTGTCTGATACACACATTGAGAGAAGCTTCCAGGTCACATCACTTTCCTGGCACCCTTCCAGACCGATTCTTGCAGCAGGCTGGGAGACGGGAGAAGTTGTGATACTGAACAAACAAGACAAGGAACACCATGCTGTCCCACCGAATCATGACACCAAAATCACAGTCCTAAACTGGAGTACAAATGGTACCCGCCTTGTGTCTGGCGATCAGGTGGGTAGTTGAAAGGCAAATGTGTGCTTGTGGAGCACTGTTGCGAGCCCTCTGATGGGAAGGGATTATAGAATGGATTGGTAGGAGAAGGGATGGTTGCAGGGGAGATAAATTTCCTCACTTTAGATACAAATTAAAACTGTTAGGGTGTAAAATCAAATCTCAGTGTTTTGACTTTTTCTACAGTACTTGTTGCAGTTTTATCAATTTCTCTTTAAATAAAAGTGTATCTAATTACAGTATGTGCTGAGCAGTAGATGAGGGTTTAGGGCTATTTAATGGATGGGGTAGTTGAGGCAATTTGAATTATTTGTTCCTGTCTATGCACGAATTTTGTGGCAGACTCAGGAATAAAGCCCAGATGTTGAGAAACAAATTCCAGCTACAATGTACTCATCCATAGTGAGTTCATAGCAATGTTCACTTAAGTACAGAAAATCCATGCTGATCTCTCTTTTTCTGTTATTATTAATACTCTAAAAGTGAGTCAAAGTTATTGTATGGAAAATACGTTGTGGAAATACTTGAAATGTGACAGTCTGTTTCTTGATGAGCTGGTTGTCATTTTACATAGTGGAATGAGAAAGTAGCTATTGAATATTTAGTATTTAGAATTAAGTCTTCCTTCTGGTTTTCCCAGTTCTTAAGTCAGAAAAACCTACCTTTTTTTTATTTTTAAATTTACTATATTTTCCCTGACATAAACTTGAGCTTGTCCAAGAATTTAAGTTCTGCTCTTTGAGAATTCTTACCTATATAAGTCAGAGGAAAATATATTTTTAAGTCATCATTTCTAAAATTCTGTTCCTGCATTTAACAGTAATGCAGAAATTCAAAGTTGAGTCAAAAATGTATTTATCCTCCTCTTTATTAGAAGAGAAGGTGCTGCTCGGCCAAAAGAAGGTGATGCATGGTATAACTGAGGCCTTATTCATACGGAGATAATACATTAATGTAGCCACAGCTTACATTAACCCTACACTTATGAACAAACTTCTGTTCAAATTGATTTATTTGCTGTCAGATCACAGTAATAAAGTAATCTTAAAGCAGATATAGCTGTTCTTACAGGCAAATTTAATGATTTTATAGACTCTTCCTAACTGGTCCTCTGATGAGAGTACTAATCAAAGTAGAGTAAGTGGTTTCAAGGAAGTTCCTTAACATGACAAAACACAACCTACATGTGTATTGACATGAATGCTCTTTAGTTTCACATAGCTTCAGTTGCTGTAGTTGGAAAGACCAACCTTGATAGATGCAACAGCAGCACAGTTGAACTCAGGAAAGTTCCTTATTGCAAAATAGCCGTGTTAACCTCTGCAGAGGCTGAAACACACAGCTGAGCACAGTTCAAGGTATTTACTCCCTGGTGAAATGTAGGTCCTTAAAAGCCTGCAGCTGTGTGTGCATGAGCTAATGAGCCCTGCTCAGAGCCCAGGCTCATTTGGCTGAGCACACAGCTGGTTCAGCATCCTGTGCTGAGCTCCGAGGGTGCCTCTGCTCAGTACCGTGCTGGGTGGGCCCATGTATCCCTCGTCTTGCACGCTCCATCTCATGTACCGTGCTCTGATGTGCAGCATAGGTACGCGTCACTTCCTACCTCTTTCCCAATAGCTTTTAAGTTTATTTTTAAAATGTTTCCCATGAAGGTATGTATTTAGGTAACTTCTATTAGGTGAGTGCTGCCAGGATCATACTCTGCTCATATTAGAGGAATACCCTTGGAAAGAACATAAATATTTGGGCCCTGGTTTGGTTTCTGTTTGATCTTCATAACTGAGAGTACTCAGCTGAGAACATCCAGTTGTCATAAATTCCGAGTTGCAAGAAAATTATTTGAAAATAACTTCTTAAGGGTGGAATTGCATGCTGTGAAAATCAGAAGCTCTTAATTTGTGTTTTAAGTAGCAAATAACATGGACGGCTTCCAGGTTTTGATCACACAGAAGAACCCTAAGGATCTAGGTGCTTTCTGTAATGAAAGCCTATTTATAAGGCAAATAGCCTTTATGACAAGAAGCTAAAGCTTTGGGTTGTTAAGAATGATTGGGAAGACACAGGATATCTTTTGAGTAAATCTTATAAAGTCAGTGCCCTTTGTCCTTTTCAGACCAGTTCTGCATCCTTTCTATAACCGGTCACATTTAGAACAGGTAGTGAGCTTTTTTATTTCCAACCTCATGCGTTCCAAACTCAGCACTGACTTGGCAACTAGGTTATCTGGATACAGGGTGGGATATGTAGAACAGGATGGAAGGAAAGTCGTCAGTAGCTTCATAAAGCTGCAGGCTTTTCCTCCAGCTTATAAATGGTGTGGGTTTTCTTAGTTGAGATCCCTGGTATTTGGTGACATTTAAAGCTGAGGGAAAAGGGAGAGGAGGAGCCAACAGGACATGAACTTTTAGATGATAGGATCCTGTGATTTCCAGAGGTAACCAGCAAACAATGTATGAATGGCAAGTGGCCTCTTGGAAGAGGAGTACAGTGTTTTCGCAGATGCACTGCTGTGTCATATTCTTTAAGCTGTAAGAGGCAGCATTGCACAGTAAACAGTTTTGGGCGGTATAAATATTATTATCTTAGTGCTGAAAAGAAGTGAGGACTTTGATTCTTGAAAAAAGGAAGGAAATGTTACCTTGGAAGGCTTCAGCTGCATCTTATGTGGCTTCTGGTTAGAATTGTGAAGAATAAGTGTTTAGAGCTACCACTGCTACTTTCACTTCTAGAAAGACTATACTCCATTGAAAACAATGAAGAAAAATAGAGCAAATTATAATACCACTTTATTGTTATCTACCTTAGTGAAAAAAAAAAAAAGAAATTGAACTTGGTATTGCAAATTGTTGCTGTTTTTTTCACGTAATGCTTACACAGAGAGCCTCCAAATGCAATTTGGTTCCCTAAGCACTAACATAGTAACAAGAAAAATAATAATCTTAAAATTCCAGCTGTGAGGCTGTAGCGTAAGTCAGTTTGTTGGCATGGTTAATGTGTATGTCATTCTGAACTGTCTTTTTGCCTCTTTGCCTTCTCCTTTTTTTCCCTCATCATCAGGGGGTTGATGCTCATTCAGAGCTGGCCCTGCAAAAGGCATGTTACCTTCAGAACTTGTGCCAGGCTCTGAGGGCCAGCTTATATTGACTACTCTTGAGTTAATTAGCTAACAAGTCTTCCTTTCTTTAGCGTCTGTGATTCTTCTAGTTACCAAGTTTGGTTTCTAAAAATGAATTTTTGTTCTAGATGAATGTCTACTCTGAAAGAAGAGAAAACCTCCAGGAATTAAATTCTTTCCTTAGATTATCTGCATCTTGTGACTTCACATGTGTCTAATCATCTGTATCTGTGTTATGAACTTATTCAGGGATGCATATCTTATATTGAGATAAAAGATAGTAAAGCATCTTTTCTTTTAGCAATCAGACTACTTGCAAGAAAAAAGTGAAGAGTTACCTAAACAGGTACTTGCATCTGTTGCAGAGGAAGCCAAGGCTGTTCCATGTAATTCCTCTGGCAGTATCATTTTACTAATAATGGATATGACCAACAAGCTTTTCGAGATAACTTGATTTTAAATAAGCGAATAATAAAATATTAAAGATAATTTTTATTCCTTGTGGCTTAGTTTTAAGTGAGAGTAATTGTATGTGCCAACTAAATGAAAGGAAAGGTGTTGCTCTGTCAATAAAATGTTTATTTTTATGTACATTGAGTTGCTGGAGTCCGATTCTCATCTGTGTGCAAAGCGTAATGAATGAACTGTTGTCTCTTTCTAGCATGGTGTCCTGGTTCTGTGGCGAATGGACCAGCGAGGCAGAGTGCAGGGTCCTGCCCTGCTGAAACAAGAGTATGGAAAATGTCTGTCCCACTGTGTCTTTCGACCACCCCCTCCTGGCGAGTAAGTATGGTGTCCCCTCAGGGCTCTGGTAGACCAGGTCTTTCTTCTGTTCCACAGAACGAAAAATCCTACTCACAGACAAACCTTTTTTTTTAATATATGTATATAGAGAGAAGTTCTTGTCTTAACTGTCCTTTATTTCCAAGTACTTCTCCCACTTTAGTAGCTGGCTGTTTGTGTCCCATATGCAGGAACAGATCTTTTTCCTTTTGTCCATACCCTTCTCTCTGTTGCTGTTGATTCTTCTTCCCTTAGTTCTTCTGATTAGCAATGTTGCTGATTGTGTAAAGCAGAAAGCACACTGAAAACACAATTATCAGTGAAATTTTTGGCAAGAATAATTAAATTAAAAGTCAGTTCTTAAACTTTATTATTTCTTTCCTCTCCACATAAAAAATAGGCAACAGCTGTAGCAAAAAAAAAAAATAATTCCTCGTCTGGGCCACTTCTGTTTCATATCTCTGTAAAAATAATAACGCTTATGGAAAAAAAATGGTGCAAAACAATGCAAATGAAAAACAGTATTAAAATTTTACTCTGTATCTTTTTGAGTATGTCCTTTTCCCAGTCAGTGTATGAAACATCTTTATTCTCTCTTTACACTATGTTTTATTAATTAATCATATGTTCTTTGAGATGGAAAGTACTCTGTTATGTAAGGAATTGGAAATTAAGTATCTGTGTTTGCAGGGACTTTGTACAGCTGGCGAAAGCAGCTGTGGGTGGTGATGAGAAGGCCTTGGATATGTTTAACTGGAGAAAAGCTGGAACAGGAGCACCTCTGAAAATGGGACTCCAGGAAGGACTGTCCTTCTTCATCACTTTGACAGATGGTAAGAGCAAAACTACTTTTACGGCCTGCTGGAAATTTGTCTCCTTTATGCATCAAAATAGCTCAATGCATGATAGTCCTGTTTTCATGTATCCAGCATCTGGAGTATGTTCACATACTCATCAAATTCATAGATCCAACAGGACAGAGAATTCATAGGAGTTGAAGAATGTTTGGTAAGAAGAAATGAATACAGTTTTTAAAATCTTAGCATCTTCAGGGTGAGTCCTCTCCAAAAGGGCAGCATAGGTATTGGATTAGTCAGGTTCCTCAAGAAGTGAGTGTAAGGAAAATTACACCTAAGTGTAAATAAAATTAGAAGTTACCAGCATTTTGTGCAAAGCTTCAAAATAATGCATAAGCTGTGGGGATTTTTTTCTAGAAATATGCAAATGCTGCTAGAACATACCTTTTAAAATAAATTATTAATTTACCTTTTTCTTTTTTTTCTTATGCTTTGAAATGATGCTGCAGTCTGGAAAAAAGCCTGAATGTCTGTTTGGTTAGTTTTCTTCCCTGCCATTTTTCTTTCCCTCTCCCTTTTACTGTTCTGGGTACTAGTTTGCTCCCAGCTCATTTTCTTCCTACCCCACTTCTCATGATGCCTTCTGGCTCTCTAACCTGTTAACTCTTTAGAGAGGAGCCAGAATCTAAGTGACAGGTATTGTAATGAGTATGTTTCTGGTAGATGATCTGAGTAGGTAATCCTCTCGATTCAAGTATTAACTACTCCGAAAAACATTTAAGTTGTGCTAGTTCTGCAGCTCAATTACAGCTTGATTCAGTGTTTACATTACCAAGAATGAGACCCATCATTTACACCAGTATAGCTTCCGTGTGATTGCAGGAGTGCCCTTCTCCACCTGTATGTTTGCTTGGCAAAACAGGGGGCTGTACCTTCACTTGATTTGTGAGTTACAAGTCTCTTTACTAGATATGAATCATTTAAATGAAAAAGGGGTACAGGGCACTTCTTAAACATACAAGGAGAGAATCTTTGAGCGGCTATGCCTGTGACATCGTCGCTTTCAGAGCAGCTGTCGTGGTGGTACGCAGCTCCATCTAGGGCCAGACTCGGAGTCCTGCACATGGGTGTCCTTGGCATCTTCTTTCTTGGGCCTCCTGTTCAAACTTGTCAAATTTCAGTCGAATGACACTGACCCTTTCTTTTGAGGAGTCTCGTTGCCTAGGTTGATTTGGCCATATGTATTTTGGACCCGGTTCTTAACTGAGTTAGTGATCTGCCATAACTTCAGAATCGGTTGAAGTTTTCACAGGGTTTCAGTGTGACCTGTAAATTTCTTCTAAAGTATGGACTCTCAGCACGAGCTTGTTTAATAAAAATGAATTAAACCCACCCACGTTCTTGTTGCATGCTTTTAAATATCTCAAAAGTCTTGACTAAAGACAATAGAGCATTTTTTAAAGCAAAACAGAGTAAACAATTAAATTCCTAAAAAAATCTTAAAACAAAATTAAAAAAATCTCCCAAGTTTCAAGTATTTTATTAGTCTAGATACTTTTTGATGCTTCCAGAACATTGATCATTGCAGTAAAACAATGAAGTTCAGATAACATGTCACATCAGATGCTTATCTGAAGAGAGGATACCTGAACTGATAATTTTCGGAGGTTGTTTTGCAGCACTTTCTATGAGCACAAAGCATCATCATCCCAAAAAATCGTCATGTTTGAGATGACTAGCACAGGTATTGGGACGTAACCTGAATAGTGGAAATCTTCCTGATATTTTTACTGATCGCACCCTCGTTTGTCTTCACTACAGACATTTTAGGTCATGAGTAATAATCCTCTTGTGGTCCCCTTTGTATTTCCTAAACTGTATACACTTCCTGCTGCTTTTTATCTTTGGAATCTCTGAGTTATTTGCTCTACTTAATTATCTCAGATTTGTTAATTTTTGAGATTAGTCTCTTGTGTGATACAGTGTGAAAACTTCCTTAAAGTTATGCAGAAAGCTATAACCCTCTCCCTAAATGCCTAAATAGCTTCAAAATAGCAGGAAGTGTTGCCTGTGAGATACTTAATACTTTGTATGGTAATATCCAAGTACAGAAGGTTAATTTAACTTATGAAACAATTTCAGATGGCAACTAAAATCAAGGGACTGTCTGTTTCTTGTAAAAGGTGGCATAAAACTGAGATTCAGTAGGTGATCGGTTACTACAAAGTGTTACTACAGTAGAGAGGTATCTGTGTGATAGAAAATGCTACATTGGAGAACCATCCCAACAATCCCCAGCATCAGAACAGTCTGGGTGATGAATGGATGGAGAGTAGCCCTGTGGAGATGGAACTGAGGGTACTGGTGGAGCTGGACATGAGCTGGCAATGTGCGCCAGCAGCCCAGAAAGCCACTGGCATCCTGGGCTGCATCCCCAGCAGCGTGGCCAGCAGGGTGAGGGAGGGGATTGTGCCCCTCTGCTGCGCTCTGGGGAGACCGCCTTGCAGTGCTGCCTCCAGCTCGGGGGCCTCAGCACAGAAGAGACATGGACCTGTTGGAGCGGGGCCAGAGGAGGCCCCCGAGATGCTGCGAGGGCTGGAGCCCCTCTGCTGGGAGGACAGGCTGGGAGAGTTGGGGGTGTTCAGCCTGGAGAAGAGAAGGCGTCAGGGAGACCTTATAGCAGCCTTCCAGTATCTGAAGGAGGGGCTACAAGAAAGCTAGGGAGGGACTTTTTACAAGGGCATGTAGTGACAGGACAAGGGGGAATGGCTTCAAACTGGAAGAGGGGAGATTTTAGATTAGATATCAGGAAGAAATTCTTGACTGTGAGGGTGGTGAGGCAGTGGTGCAGGTTGCCCCGAGAAGCTGTGGCTGCCCCATCCCTGGAGGTGTTCANGTGGGAACTGGATGATCTTTAAGGTCCCTTCCAACCTAAACCATTCTATGATTTAACAAGAGAGATGAATGAAGTTATCTGTTCAGTGTTTTATTTCAGGGAGAAAATGTAGCCGTGTGGGAGAAGGTGGGAGAGGAGTTTGAAATTTTTTTTTATGTAGTTGGGATGTAGAGGATGATAATATATTTGCAATAGTTTTGGAAATGAAAACATTCTTTTTAATTAAATACATCATATTGCCCCTTGGGTGCAATATTTTAGCATGGATCCTTTTGTGTTTTCTACTTCAGCTTTTGAGTGAAAATATTATTTCATTTCATAGGGTTTTTTGATTTGCACTAGTTTGAAATGTCATGTTTATATAATACGATTCGCTAAGAAATTATGTATGTGTGTGTGGCACGAGATCTGTCAGATTTTGATGACTTATGGGTGATTTCTGTAATACCACTTGCAAGCTGCTACAATAGTTCTGGGTTTTTCACTGGATACATCTGTGCATGATTTATACAGTATTACAAGTTAGCAAAAGGATAATGGCTTTTAAAATATTGATAGGTGTGGTAGTTGCCAAGTCATACACTATGTTGGTCAGCGTTCTCAGAAAGACATTATCCCATTTGCTTGTGAAATTAATGTAGGAAAGCTGTATTTAGTGTGTGTGGTGGAGTGTTTCTAAACAGTAAGGAGCTTCATATCCACAGATTAGTATAATCTAGACTGCTGTAAATCATACCAATTCTTAGCTGCCTTTCTTCTTTCACAAATTATTATTAATACTGAAGATTTCAGAAGCTGTCATTCATGCACACGCATGCAGAAAGTTTACTTATTGTTTAAAATTATTTAAATGATGGCATTTAAATGATTCCCCTCTGGATTTCCTAGATGGGGAAAAGGGGAGTAAGTTTTATTTTATTGCTCTGGTCAACTATTGTAGTTTGTATCCTGAGACAAACTAGAAGACAAAAAATTGTGGTTATTTTTATCTTTTCAGCACTCGAGGAATATTTTATTAAAGTATAAAGCAGAAACTTTGACTTCTGTAGCTAAAAACTGTTGACTAAAAACGATACCTTGTTTATGTGCACTACAGGTTCTGTGCATTATGTGAATGAGAAAGGAAAGACAAGGCATGTATTGTCCACAGACAGTCTGGTCCAAAAGCTGCTCTTCATGGAGGAAAGAGATGTTTTAGTTGTAATAACAGAGAACCTGCAGTTGTCATTGCATGCAGTTACTCCTGAGGGAGAGGCAGAAGAGCTCATGAAGGTAAGAGCCAGACTACAGGGTAAAGTTGCAATGTTCAATCTTTGTAAGTATTTATTAGGGTTTTTTGATTATCACTTTTTTGCTTGCAAATGAATCAACTCTCATTTTTGCTTCTCAGGAATACCTTGATGAGCAAATATATGCTCATTTAAAAGTGAAATAGAGTGATGTGTTACTGAATTTGGAAAGATGGTTTTCATCTTGCCTTCCTGTTTTTTCTTAGTTTCTTTCATTTTGACCCTTTTACACTTCATTTACCTTGCCTCAGGGAATTAGAGAAGAATTGAAAATTCCAGTATTAACAAATATTTGTTAAAATGACTTGTGGATAAATAGTTGATAATCTGTGTCCTTGGTTTTATTATCAGCTCAGAGCTGTCTTGTCTTTCAGATTAGTAGGAGTAGTGATATTGTCTTGGTGATACTGTCTTTGTCTGCAAAGCTGAAAGATGTTTTAGTTCTCACATTGTGAAAGCGTTTTTCACAGCTGCAAAAGATAGGAACCTTTTAAAAAGTAACAACCCACAAGTCACAGGATCACGAATAATAACGTAGTGACCCCTAAATTATTGTATAGGGACAAAAACCAAACTGACCTTATCCAGGACTTATAATCACCTTGGCTTAATTAAAATACTGTGCTATTGGAGGATACTGAGAATACTGCTTGGGGGGATGGAACCCAAACCTTCACCTTCCTAAGACTTTTTTTTTTTTTTCCCTCTAAGATCAAAAAAAGACTGGGCATTTGTGTATTACAGGAGTGTCCACTTCTTATTAATCATTACTTACTTTTGACTAGAAGTAAAATTTGGTATTTCACATTTTAAAGCAATCTTTATAAAATTCTAAGAGAAGATGTAGTACAAGAGAAAACCTGCTCCTTACCTACTTAATTAACCCACTACAAGGTTTCTTTGATTAAACGTATACATCATGTACTTGATGCATTTAGTGGTGATCCCTGCCTGAGAGAAACTATGGGTCTATCTGAACTGGCGGACAGGTCTAGTTATATTCTAACTCTTCAGCCAAGCTAGGGAATTCAGATGCTTACTGTCTTTCAGTGTGTTCCTCCTGCCTTCTGTAAATTTACTTATTTACTTATGCTTAACAGGTGAAGTTGAGTGGGAAGATAGGTCATTCTGCAGACATCATTTTAATAGACCATAGCCTTGTTGTTACAGCACTAGGTGAGATGGTCATCAGGTAAGAATCCTGTTTTAAAGATGAAGATGTTCTGGCTGCCCGTGAGAAGTGCCAGCTAAAAGTTTTACAGTCTGCAGTGCACTGAATATTTTACTGAACTGTTGTTGTGGTGGTGTTGTTGTTTGGGGTTTTTTTAACCAATAATGAAAAAACTACCAACATTTTCAAATTTTGTTTCTCAAAATAAATAGAGAAGTGAAATGAAAAAATCTATTTCCTTGAGGTCAAAAAAATAATTCTGTATCTTTCCTTCTTTCTAGTTATTTTATTTTATTTTATTTTATTTTATTTTATTTTATTTTATTTTATTTTATTTTATTTTATTTTATTTTATTTTATTTTATTTTATTAGGCAGTACTACCCAAACCTGTTCCTTTCTGAGGGCTGTTATTGATTTCTTCTGAAAATATAACCATTTGGGGTTTTTTGCGTGAAAAAGATAGCTGCTTTGCTGTTCTTTCCATTGTTATTGTTTGATTCTTCAGGTAGTCATAGCATCAGCAACATGAAAAAAGTGCTTGCTTTTCAGGTTGTTTCTCTGTTACTGTAATATGAGACAAGTATTACAGTTACTTCTATCCCTAATTCTTTAAACTAAATATGTTACTTTGCCACACTGCTATGTTACCACGTTCTGTAGTTTTTATCTTTTTGCATCTTTTTAAAAGAAGTATTAAATCTTTTTGTCCTGTCTTCACTATGACTTGCTCTCCCTGTTTCCTTTAACTTTTTGCGGGGTGTGGGAGTGTTCCATTAACATCAGTAGTTCACTTTCTTGAGCCTTTGTCTGACACTATCAGACAAAATAATCTATTAATTTTGTGAGAATGTGATAAAGACCAGGTATCAAGAAGGAATATGTTTGATGACAATGTTTAGTTCTAGAAAAATATATCTGGAATCCAAAGGACTACTGGTTAACCAAGGAACATTCTTAAAATAGAGGAGGATGCATAAGTAGGGAGGAGGAAAATTGCAACTAGACCTCACTTACTTTCTGTTCTTTTTTTCTTAAAGCTGGATTTGCTTCTCACTCCTTCCTTCATAGCAGAATATCACAAAACATGCTGCCGTTTAAAAGTCAAAGGAAAAGGAAGGAGATTGTTAAGAAATTCACATTCCAGAGGCAGCTGCTGGCAATTTAATTTTAAAAATTGAATGATCTGGGCATTATGGAAATAGCAAATTAATGCCATGGAGAGCGTCCTATTGCCTGTGTTTAGCAAGACACCTGGAAGGAAAAGCATTGTTAACACTCTTGTTTTGTGTACCTTAGGTTCTGGGATTTGGACCGAGATGAGAACTATGTGCTCTCCCCAGATGTGCAATTTGGCTTTGAGGGAGGAGAATGTATTAACTGTGTTTCTTACTGCAGTGCTAAAGGTAAGAAATAATGTGGTAGCTGTGATCTCTGGATCCTAAACCTCGTCAATCCTCAGGCTTCAGTGCCCTGTAGTCATTTCAGTATATTTGTCTTGTGACTGAGGGTTTCAGTAACAGTGTGTGATGTGAAGCTTTCAGCTCAGGAGTGTGCTTTTGAAGCTACAATGAGATCGTTTGATACTCACCACACTTCGTCTCAGTGCAGGGTTGTCTCCTGGCACATGAACTGGATTCCATTTGGTGACACTGAGCTGGTACAAGTTCTCCTGGACTACACCTAAGGTGCTCCAGCATGTTATGTTCATTCAGTCTACAAGCCCACACTAGAGCTAATGCAAAGCAGAACTCGCCAAACACGTCTAGCATGGACGTCAGGTCCTTAAAACTGATGTTTTCTACAGAGCTACTCCTATGCATCACCTTGTTTGCCAGTGTAGGCATAGCTAGTGTCTGCTAGAATAGTTTTCAATGGTGATTTGCCCATGGTGACTACAAAACCAGCTATTCAAAATTAAATGGTTAAAATGAAATCATTGTCTGATCCATTCAGAAGAGAACTTAATCTGGTAGCTTAGAAAATGGGCCTTGCCACGTGAAACTTCTCCCATTGTTTCTCCAGAAAGTTTCTCCGGTTCAGGACTAGGATGCTGGTTTCCAGGCAGGCAGAGAGATGGATGCTGTGAGAAGAAGGCTTCTCAGTACCTTAGAACTAGAGCTAGGCTGCCTGCTACTTTCTATAATGTGGGGTTGTTTTTCTGAAGTTTAAGATATTAAATGCCTAACAGGTTTGTGAATGGCAGGTCTCTTAGCAGCTGGTACTAACAAGGGGAGAATAGCGATGTGGAGGAAAGCAACGGGATCTGCTCAGAGCATACGGGCTTTGGAGGGCAAGGAGAAGTGGAAGCTGCAGGCACCTACAGAACTTGAAGGAAATGTCACTCAGATAAAGGTAAGACAGGAAAGAGTCTTCTTGCATGTTAGTAGGACCTCACAAAGATTAGATGAATAGATCATCTTTGTGAAACAGATGAATATGATTGCTATCATACCAATAGATATGTGCACCAGCAGAGGCTCATCCTTCTTCAGAAGAAGGAGGGAAAACCATCAGGATCAAGTAACTTTTAAAATTGAAATGGGCAGAAATATTACCTGTTTGTATCTATTCTGTTACAGGCAAGGTTGAAATGCTTAGCAAGATAACACGCTGAAATGCAAATACATCTCTCTGACTGGGAGAATCAGCAGTCATGGCAGCCTCAAATCCAAACATCTGTCCATTATATGTCTCATTGACAAAACCTTTCGATTCAGCACCCTGAAATGATTTTCTGGAAAAGATAGATTGTCAGAAATGTTAAATTTACATAGATTTATAAAAATAGCAAGTAAGGCAATCTGACTAAATGCATAATTTTATTTGTAGATAATTTTCTTCTTTTTAGTTCCTTTCTCTCACTTTCTACAATCAAATTTTACTTGGTGAGAAGATGTGCCATCTAGAACGGAATGCTGTGTTTTTACACACAAAATGATGTTTTCAGCTGCTTTTTTGTCAGAAAAAGTTGCTTGTTTTCTAGATAATTGTTTTTATATGCAAGTGTCAGACTAGATGTGGATGATAAGTTTTCTCTTACGAATTTGTGAAACCAATTCTTTAAAACATTTCTACTGCTATTTACAATATTTTTAATGCTGAAGGCTATGACAATACCTAGCATAATATTTATTTTTTAACCCATTGTCTGTTAAGTGTCAGGTTGCAGTATTTTTATTTAGTTGAAATATTTTCATTTGTCACAGTAAGCTTAAACACTGTCATTCTATACTTACTAGCATTTTGATATATGCAAAAGAGAAATGCTGAGCATTACAATCATAAATTTAAATTTAAAATGTTTTACATTAACCAACAGTTAGCTTTTTTGACCCCCACCATTCTGCTAAAAGGCAACGGTTGTGCTTTTAGGTTCTCCACCATTTTTTTATTTGTTTATTTTTTATACCCTATCATTAAGTTTTTTCCAGGTTTTGTAGAGTTTCTGTTATAAGTTAGGTTTTTCTGTTGCTGTGCTTAATATGTGAGAACAATACTCATTACTTCTTACATATCTGGTGCCTTTCAAGAGAAAGTAATTTTGTGTTTTCTTTTATTCTCTTTTCACATAAGAATGGAACGTATTTAAAAAGCAATGGCACTTGCTTGCTTGGGGTTGGCACATAGCAAGAGTCCGTACCAGAGTCCTACTTCCAAAATTAAAACCTAAGTACTATTAAAGTCGAGAACCCAAATCTTTTGTTAAGATGCTTCAGTAACAAAAGGTCCAGGATATAGGAAATAGTGTGTGCCATTAGTATATCATGCATCTGCTAATAAATTGAGGGAAGGGAAGAGATATAGGTGTTTATGTCAGCTTGACCATTCAAGCATTTTCCAGATAACAGGATATGGAGTGCTGTCCAGAAATAGCACCTTGTTCCCAATGTTTGTTAGCATAAACAAAAGCTTTGCCAAACAATTGTCAACAATCACTGCATTTTTATCTCATGTTATAAAGCTGTCTTTAATTATGGAAACTCTAGACTATTTTTTATGGTAATCCCTGCATTCCAAAAAAGATTTTGTAAAAGATTTTACAAACTGTTACATGTGGAATCTTTTGATAATTCCTATAAAAGCCTTTTCCTATACTACCATGAAAAACTCAGAATAGGAAGCCATATACCATGGTGAGGTCAAAGGGCAGCAATAACTTTATTTGACTCCTTCCCAACCTCATCTTTTTTCAACCTGATAAGGTGGCTTCAAAAGAGGAGTGGTTGGGAAGTGCACTCTAGCTCATCGGTTGTGCAACATAGTGTCTAGTTAATTGTAACTAAGTGCCATTNACACAATTATTTCCAAACACAACTGTTTAAATCAGTGTTGTTGGAAAGGTAGAGCTACAGAAATATCAGTATGCCAGGAAATTCATGTGAAACCTCAAGCAGCTTTGAGGGAAGCAGAGATGTCAGAGACTCGGCACATCCCTAGAGTTTATAGAGCTTATCAGTTGTGCAAGGACAGAGAAGTCTTCAACTTTGAAGGGATTCTCTGCAGGTCCAAGAAACTGTATAACTTATCCAGCCTATGAAAGTATGTCTGTATGGTCTCTGGTAGATTTAAAAAAAAAACAGCCCCACAAAAAACCATCCCCAAACCCCTCTGCCTGCTCGCTGGCCCAGCCCTGGAGGAGCTCCTGCGCTGGGGCTGTGCAGTGACCTATGGACTGCGCTTACCCAGGCGAGTTATCGATGGTGTGCAGAAGCTCAGGAGTAGCACTCCTCCACCCCCACTCAGAGTCTGAGCTGCCAGGCTGGAGTTCGGATCGCTTCTGGCTGACGTGGCATGTACCAAGAGTTCACGTGTAGTCAGCTGGTTGCCACAATGCTTGCTGAAAAGAATCGTCCTTTGGTAGGAATGAACGTGAACACTGTCAGACATGCTCGTTTAGCTGAATATAGAAAGAAAGAATGAAAATGGGAGCATTAGTTTCTCTTTAATAATAGAATTCGTCAGCTGCATGTTAAAAACTGTCTTTGCAAGCCATCTTGGAAACAGATCCTATCTTTCTCCTATTGAATTTTGTAAGGTATTTTCAGTTACAGAATTGCTCTGTGTAAGTGCTCTTTTCCAATCTTAAAAGGAGGGAGAGATAACCTTCATAGAACTCATTGAAAAAGAGTTAGCTGGAACATGGACGTTCTTCCAGGAGAAGGGGCGAAGTGTATTTTTGGACGCCTTTATTTGTGCACGTGACTTACTTAGGGGATTCGCACTACGTTGACTGAAAGGGCTATCAAAACTGCAGAAAAGAGTTTGGTAATCAAAAAAAAAGAAAGTATGCATGCAACTTGCTTTTACGGATCACAGCATTATTAAGCCCTTTAAATACATGATACTCTCTTGCGGTAGTAAATGTGAGGTGGTCAATAATATCTTAGGAGAGACAAGTGGATTTAATTAAAAAAACAGCTCCTCTACTTAGACTGAGGGAGTCTGAGTAGCTGGGTAACAAGCATAATAGTTTTAACCAGTAATAATTCCTAGTCATTAACTATAGTTGTATTTAGATAGTAGGACTTTGTGTACGTGTAAAAATGTTTATTGTGTCCTATCCCTTGTCATCTGTCTTAGGACATTGCTGTGACTGTTCAGGATGAAATTGTGTTGTGCTTTTTTTTTGTTATTTATTTTTCCTCTTCCCATTCTGTGCAGTGGGGCTCCCGAAAAAACCTGCTGGCAGTGAACAACATCAGCTCTGTGGTGATCCTCAGTGAGCAGGCCATGTCGTCTCATTTTCATCAGCAAGTGGCCGTTGTACAGGTGTCTCCCAACCTGTTTAATGTGACTACTTTCAGCACAGGAACCACACACAGTCTTCGTGTTGATATGAATGTTAATGGAGTCTTCACTACAAAGGTTATTTTCTTCATTTATTTCAAAGAATCACGGAATGGTTTAGGTTAGAAGGGACCTTAAACATCATCTAGTGCCTCCAGGTTGCTCAAAGCCCCATCCAGCCTGGTCTTGAACATTTCCAGGGATGGGGCCTCCACAGCTTCTCTGGGCAACCTAGGCCAGTGTCTCACCACCCTCACAGTGAAAAATTTCTTCCTGATACCTAATCTAAATCTCCCCTCTTCCAGTTTGAAGCCATTCCCCCTTGTCCTGTCACTACATGCCCTTGTAAAAAGTCCCTCCCCGGCTTTCCTGTAGGCCCTTTAGGTACTGGAAGGGGCTCTAAGGTCTCCCTGGAGCCTTCTCTTCTCCAGGCTGAACACCCCCAACTCTCTCAGTCTGTCCTCACTGCAGAGGTGCTCCAGCCCTCTGATCATCTTTGTGGCCCTCCTTTGGCCCAGCTCCAACAGGTCCATGTCCTTCTTACGCTGAGGACTCCAAAGCGGATCGTTGACCCTCAGTTAGGGTTAGGTTTGATTGTTGCTTGATCATTTGCCTAGTTAGGTGTATGGAGACCAAACTTTCTAAGTCTTTAATATAACCCTTCTTTGATATTCAGTTTACTGTGTAATGGAAGTATTGTTATGACGGTAGCACTGATGCTGTGGTGGACCTGATTTTTCAGATAGCACAGTGACTCAATAATTCTCTAGGTGCTGACCAGAGAACTTTTTGGGTTACCAAAAGCATTCCAACCCAATACACAGAGGAACTAGTAAGTTGTGGCTATTGTGTGGAAGGTCTTGCTGTGTTTTTGCAGGAATTCCTGTGTGATTCCAAAAGAAACTGAATGCATATATTCTTTTGCTTTTTTGATTGTTTTAGGATGCTGTAGTATTCTGGAATGGGAAGCAAGTTACTGTCTTTGAGTGTTCAGGAGATGCCTTCAGAAGTGCAGGTAGGACTTAGAACACTGATCAGAGTTGAAATGGTTCTCTTCCTCCAAAGTTGTATGTTCTCTTCATTTGTGATAGCTGATGGACTGTAATCATAAGTGCAACGTGAACAATTTTATTAACACTAACTAGACTTCATATTCTCATTTTGCAGAATAGAAAGATTAGGGTATAAAAATCATCAACAAAACCAGAACTCAAATGCCAACTCGTACGTCTGTGCTTTATTCACTAAATAGCCTGGCATATAATGTGTAGGTTAACCTCAGAATATGTTGGTGTTCCTGTATGCGAGTAGCAGTGTGGCAACAGAGGTAAAACTGAAGGTGATGTGCATCTGTTAACAGCTGTTCAGCTACAACCCAATCCTGGAAGTACCTAAAGACTAAATGTACCTCATTCATAGAGTTCCTAAGGCATCCGAGTGGGTGACTGGCCTTGGCAAAACCAAACATCTTGTTGCTGTTTCCCACAGATTACATGTGTACCTGACTGTCACACCTAGACTTGAAAGGTATCCTCAGAGCTAACGGGTCATATCGGGCCTTGCACAAAACAGGATATGAGCATAATGCTGCTTCTTTTAAGTAAAGCATTCCAACAAAGAACAGATTTTTTTTTCCTACTTTTGTAGCCATCGCTTCTGTTGCCTTCTACAGATAGGTCATGATGGTGGCTATTGAAGGCTTTTCTATTTTGCTTGGGAGAAACTGTAATCAGCATTACATAGCCCTTAAATAGGAACTGGGCAGGAGTGGGCTTTAGTCCCAGCTGTCAGGAAAATCTGTTCCATAAATACAGCTAAGGCAAGTAAATTAGTTTTTTCTGTGATTAATTCTCCTTAAATATTTATGCCTTGAGAAACGGGTTATGCATAATTCCATCAATCCCATCCAGAATCTTGAGAGGTTAGGCTTTGTCTTTTAAGAATCATAAAGTGTTTTCTGAGAAGTGACTTATCTTGTCTATATTGACTCATTTATTTTATAGCTTTCCCATGCTGAATCAATGCGTTATTACCACCAAAGTCCCAACAGTCTACAACACTCCTGAAATTATTTAAAAGCCACTCTTCTTTTTCTGACATAGATTCCTTTATCACTCTTCAATTGTAGTTCAATGAATGAAGGAAGGAATTCTCGTAATGGAACCTCACATTGCAGTAGTCTTTTTCTTTCTTTCACTCCCGGTATAAACTTTCCCCTTCCTCTCCCACTCACTGTCATGGGCAGAGTGCACAAAACACCTGTTTTCAGTAGGAGTCTCAGCTTTTGATTGTAGTGGCAGAATGGAAGAAGGCTGCAACACCAAAGAGTTTGGGAATTGATAGAGACTGATGGATTAAAAAATGAATTTGGTGCAAGATAGTGGAAATTTTAAATGCTTTAAGTCAAAGCTCCTTTTTTTTTTTTCTTCCTTTTTCCAAATCTGTTTATTGTAACGATGGTTTTATTGTGATTGTTCCAGGCTCTTTTCTTTGTGACTCTCCTGTTCTGGCCGTGCATGGAGAAAATCTGTACACCGTTGAGCCATGTCGGGTCCAGGTCCGCACTTGGCAGGTAAGGGCTGACGGAACCATGAAGAATATGCTTTTTTCTTTTCAAAGATTTGTGTTACAGCTTAAAAGTTAAATGGATGTTCTGTAAATCTATTAACTCTACCTTTGTCATAGAAAGATTATTTAGAGTATTTCAGCAGAAAGATCTTTGACATTTTGCGTTCTTTAAAAAGTCTGTCGCTTTAAACGCCACTGCACTGTAACTAATAAGTATTTATAAAAGAAAATGGAATTCTGTTAAGGGCCAGACTTTAAGAGGATCAAAATTGCATGCAGGTTGAATATGCATATTACTGACAGAAAAATGAACATACTGAATATTGTTACAAGATAAAGAAAAATCTCCCCTGTGCATTGTGTGTGTTCCTGCAAAATCTTGCTTAACCTTTTCAGCCTCTGCAAGTCCATGAGAACCAAATAGAGAAATCTAGTTATCAGAGTTCTATGATACATAATTTTATTTAAGAAGTAAATGTTGTATTCAAGAATGGGCAGGATTTACTACAATAAGGACTGATTTAATTCATATATTTATTTTTGCAGTTGTATATTAAAAGACCTTCAGGGACCTGTATTTCTGTGTCACTCTTAGTTGGAAAAAAATGTATTATTGAAGAGGAAATTGTTGCAGAAGGATACCTCTAAATTTTGCTTTTTCTGAAGGCTGTACATCCAGTTTTCAACCTGAAACACAGATTGCATTTGTAGAGACTGTGTGTGTGTAGTTTGTCTCATTTTGCTGGTATTGATTTGTCTAACACAGAAGTTCAGCAGTTAGTTACTTGACCTGGTGACAAAATAAGTCCCTTCTAGTTATAAACTCTGAACACACAAACCTGGTGTTACATGTTTCTTCTCAGGGCACAGTTAAACAGCTGCTGGTGTTCTCTGAAGCAGAGGGGAATCCGTGTCTCTTGGATGTCTGCGGAAATTTCCTGGCTGTGGGAACTGATTTGGCTCACTTTACAATCTTTGATCTCTCTCGCAGGTATTAATAAGCCTTTTAGAAGCATCTGTTTATAATTGAGGGTATATTTTGTGGGGAGGAGGGAGTCTTTAATTGATTTTGATCTGATGGAAAGTGATAGCCATTTTGAATCTTGAGACAATACATGCAGCCTGTATGAACTGATGGCCTATATCTAAAGCAGGGGAAGAGGCACAGAATTATTAGACAAATCATGGGATGAGTAAAAATAATAACAGTTTTCTTAAGAGGATATTGTGAGGTATATTTGTGTGTATTTGAAAGTGGGTGGAGAATTTATGGAGGATCAAGGCAAGGATGTCACACACTTCTGCTGATAACTTGACCAAGACCTTAATCTCAGAAGAGTTGAAATAAAGAAAAAAATAAATGCTAGGTCTCGTATCTCCTCGTAAACCAACTAACTTGATTCAGTCAATCCGTAGAGGAAGTGAACCTAGAATTGTGGACACTCTGTTCTTCTTCCTGTTTAGGTTAAGAGAGAAGTTTACTTGACTTTATTCAAACTTTACTGTGTGTTTCAAACTTTATTCAAACTTTACCATGCTGACATAGGATGGCATGAAAAAGCTATGTGCCTGACATGACTTTCAGTTTGAAAATTTATCTGTTAATGACACGTAATTTTGAAAAGCTGAGAAACCTCAAGAGAAATGGATTCCATTCTTCCTTACATACTGGTGCTGGAGGAATGCTAAAGCCTAGTTAGTTGCCCACTTGGAAACTCATTGGCTATGTTGAGATGGCACAAATTCTGCATGGGACAAAATCTGAAGGTTGTTGGATTTGGGCAGGTTGTAACTATCACAAGTATTGGATTATGGTGTTTGATAGTGGAGAAAAAGTAGCTTAACTCCTGCATGCTATGTTAAATTGTTGTGGCTAGTAATGAAAATACCCCTTCTCAATTGATGACATTATAGTGCTCTTGAATTTCCAAGCAAGCATAGTTGGCTTAGAATAAATGAGAGGTCTAAACATGTAACCCAAGAATCTTGTTTTTACAGAATCAAAATTTTTTTTATGGGATTGTATTATGGGCCTAAATTACTGTCTGTCTTCTTTCTGTCGCATTCTTTTGATTCATGAGATTTGTCCTCTTTGTTGCTGGGTTTGTATCTATACCAGAAGTAAGATTCTTTTGAGATAATAAAAAAAGTGGGGATCGGTGTGTGAAGTATGTGAATGATAGTCTTTTGGGACTTATGTATAGGGGGAAAGGGACTAGTAAGATGATCTAAATACCCCCCCCCCCCCGCAATGACATTTCTTTACTTCTGCTCCACGGTGTGTTTTCCATACACAGAACTCTTATGTGACGGGCTTTATTCAGCATTCATGGTACTGTGCAACTTACTTATGTAGAAAAAACAGACCTCTAAATTCAAAATTCTGGTAGGATGTTTGTGGTGTATAGCCCTGTTCTGGGGATCCTGTTGGAGCACTCAAGTTTATTCTTGCTGATTCATTGAGGAAAGAGCATCTCATTAACTTCTTCCTGAAAGAAAGGCAGGTCGCAGCAATTCTCTGGAGAGGAAGCTGGAGTCTGGGGCAGTGGTGTCATAAGGTAGAAATGGTTTGTTTTTAAAAGTCTCACCCATCATTTGAAAAATGTTTTGGCTGATGTGTATTGCCAGTTGCTTGCCACCATATGATTTAAATTTATTCCTTTCCACAGAGAGGCAAAAGTGCACTGCAATAGCAAGAGTTTCTCTGAGCTGTTTCCCGGCCTTGGAGGCATTGTGTCTGTCAAGTGCAATGCTAATGGCAATAAAGTCAGCATCCTCGTTAGCAAGGTGAGGCAAAGCTCTTCGCTCGCTGCCCTAGACCTGACCATCAGTTTAAAGGCTGGCGCAGTTCAAGAAGATTACTGAAGACATAAGACTGACTTCTCAGAAATAAACCTATGTGTTCTATGTAGTCTATGTAGTCTTGAAATGTTATGTCCAAGCATGTAACTAACCACCACAATTAAGGTATGTTGAGGTTTTGTACATTTGGTGAGAAGAACAACCTGGAAAAGGAAACAATATTTTAGCTAGGAAAGCTACTTTGTAGCGTTTCAAAGAAATCAAATGCTAACTTGCTAGAATAGAAAAACAGTAAGGAATTTTCTGATATTTGTTCCAAAGAATGTTCTTGTGTGACAAAACTGGGAGTGTGAATCAGATGAGATAAGCATACCATCTGAACTTTACTGTTTTTTCTTTTTGACTGCATGCCTTAGTAACTTTTGTTTTCCCTTCTTGTAGACAGATGGCAACATTGATTCCAAGATCTGTTTCTATGATGTTGAAATGGACAAAGTTACACTCTTTGACTTCAAAGCTGAGCAGGGAAATAGTAGAGAGAAGCTCTCTTCTGGACAAGGTGTTGACAAGTAAGAAGCTTTTATTTCGAGAAGTATTACTTGTGGATTTAAGATGGGAATCTGCCCTATGAAGACAAGCAACACATTGATTCTAGCATTCCTCTGTCTTTGTGTAGGAGCTTGTATGAATTTAATTATTTTATTTCTAAAGAATTAGCTAAAACCAGTGTCAATCAGCCTGCATCCCTGTTTCTTCCAACTAGGGAGTGTCGAACAAAGGTACCAGAGAGCAAGCTCAAAATAAGCAGGAGGACATGGTTCTTCAGCCAACATGCAGCTGAGCTAAGGAACTTCTTGCCAGTTATAGACGTTGAAGAAGTAGAGATGTAGATGAGATGTAGAAGTTATAGATGATGAAGGAAGGGTTCTTGGAGATACTGGACAAATTCACAGAAGAGAAATACAGTGAGAGTTATTAGATATGTGGAAGCCATTTGTGGCTCAAGAGGTCTCTGAGATAAGGATGATTGGGTGTTGGGGCATTATGTGTAGAGGTATTGTATGACTGGAATCAGGATTCTGATCTTAAAATAGAGGAAAAATCTTGGAAAATCTTGGAAACCTACTCTCCTATGAAGAGTTTAAAGTGTGGGAACTGAAAAGAGGACGTTCTGAAGGAATCCTAGGAAAAAAAGATAATTTTAAAGTCTAATACAAGATGGTTTTGTATGGATAAAAACTCATGAAATGTCTGTGGCGAAATGACAGCTTTGTTTTCATACAAGCTGTTCTGTGGCAAATACATAAGAAATCCTAGTAGCAAGGCAGCAAAATGCAGTGAACTAGGAATTCTCATGGAAGTATGGTGGAATGTTAGGGTACAAATTCCCAGCTGGTTTTACAATAGTTTTTCTGACTGTATTTTTCTTAAGAAAAAACAGCATTAGAATAGGGGGTGGTTTGCTCTTTTAGCAACTATCTGGTACAGATATTACAAGCAAAAAAGGATTTACTGTCCTTATCACTGAAAAACAGAAGAAACTACCCAGTTCACCAAAAAACAAGGACAGTGCAAATTTGGGGCTTTATGTCTTGATCAGTTATGCAAAGTGTAATAATGAGTAGTGAGAAAGTTGTTTTCAAGTGTAGTATCTTGTGTAGCCCAACAGAGGCCACCACAAACTAGTAATACTGTTTCACTGATATTTAAATGGTAGATGGTGTCAGCATGAATAATCCATTTATCTGTGCTTCATTTTTATAGTATATTGAAATTGGAATGAGTAAACTTACCAGCAAATAATAATAATCTACACTTCTTCCCCTTTTCTCTCTCTTTTCCTGGGGCAGAATCTAAACACTCCCAATTTTTTTTTTACACAAATACTGTTTTTCAGTTTGCAAGTAATTTAATTTGAATTCAGTGACATGGATAGGTCATTGTGTATTTCTGCATCCCTTTGAATCTCTCCCGTAATTTGCCCTCCAGCGCTACTCCAGTCCTCCCCACAAAGTCCACCCTTCAGTGGTGACAGCAAACGAGAAAAATATTTTAATGATGTCTTTGGTTTCTCTCTTTTTAAAAAAATTGACACCTGTTTATATTCTTTACTTTTTCAGAAGAACCCAAAGCCATTGCTAAAATACTCTGATTCTGTTTGTCTTGAGTCTTAACATGGCCGGCACTGAAGTAGTATTTAAATGCTCAAAGGAGGCAGTAAGTTGTTTCTTATTTAAACAGCTGCCAGAGAGTGGCTTTCCTAAGGCTGCACGGGTTGTCCTTGTGCTGAGTGTGCCATTTCACAGTGCCACAGAATTCTCC
Source organism: Ibidorhyncha struthersii (assembly GCA_013398815.1). Taxonomy (NCBI): domain Eukaryota; kingdom Metazoa; phylum Chordata; class Aves; order Charadriiformes; family Charadriidae; genus Ibidorhyncha; species Ibidorhyncha struthersii. The sequence goes on along the minus strand of VZSZ01003352.1, from coordinate 45,950 downwards.
ATACACAACGAGAAGTTCAAGCACAGTACCGAGGAGAGGGAGTGAACTGGGGCACATAGAGAGACTGATGTCCCTCAGTTGCAGGTCAGGTTCAGCTGCAACTCTGGAGTTTCTCTTAGCACTGAGAACTTCAGCAGTTCAAAGCATCAATCCCACTGCATGCCCAGTTCTCTGCTGAGCTCTCAGTAGAGAGAGATCTGTTGCCTGAGAATATAAACTGATTTCTTTTTTTTTTTTTTTCCCCCATCAGTTTAGTCCCAGTTGTCTAGTTGTGTTCTCTGTTATGACCACTGCTTAGCTGGATTTGAACATGAGGCATGTGTACTAAAACTCTCTTTACTGCTTGTCTAAACGCACATCAGTGTACTTAAGCTGTCTTTAACCTGGCTGGGCACTTCTAGCAGTGCTGGCAATAAGCACCTTGGGGCGGGTTGTAAAACCCACAAGAAGGCAGCGCTGAGGTAGTCCCTGTGTTACAGCACCTCCGCCGGTAGCAGTTGCTAAGGTAAATCGTTTGAAGGATGTTCAAGTATTTCTATAGGACATGTAATCTCAGTGGAGGCAGATTTTAGGTGCCTATTTGTGTTTGTGGCAGTACCAGCTTTTTTTCTACTGAAATGCTTTATGTCGTATAGTCATAGTTGATGTATACAGAACAAACTAAAAGTGGCATTGCCATGTATAAAGTGTTAGGAGGTAGGAAGATGCGTATGGTTAACATAACAGTGCAGAGGTACTGGTGTACATAACTGATCATCATCTGAAAATTGTCCCTTCGTTAGTACTTTATTTACATTCATGCACTGAATGGACTGGAGTTATTTTGTCTCCCTTTCTACATTTTTTTTCTTGTCTTTTGCTAGGTCTGTTGTGGAGTATCCAGAGTTGCACAGTCACATTCCTGCTTGCCATTTCTGGGACCAGAGTGAACCAAGACTTTTTGTATGTGAAGCAATTCTTGAAACAGGCCTACAGTCTCCAGATCAGAAGAAAAACCAGACGGAGAGCACAGTATGGTCTTTTGCTTGTTTGTTTTACTTTGCTTTACATGGTTTTCCCTATCCAAGTAATAAATCATTGGCCCTTCATTAAGGATGTGGCAGTAGGTAGTATACATTATCTTGTACAAAAATGAGTAGTGAAACTATACGTTTGGTGACTGTGGCTTCATGCAATTACTGTACATTAGCTTTCTGATTTAGCCCTAGCTTGCATACAGTGACGAAGACAAAGAGGTGATTTCTCTATCTATGCTAGGATTTTGAGGATGATCATAATGCAAACTTGTACCTGGACTACAGTTTTGCAGGTGGCATTAATGGGTGAATCGATAATCTAGAGGTTTCATACTTATGCTAATTTTTAAAAAAATAATGCAGAGTTTATATCTTGAGTCCACTTTTAGCAGCAAGAATTAATGCGATAGGATAACAGGACCCTACCATTAAGGTGAACAGTGAAGTATACTTTTCCCTCTCAGTTCTTACCATCTTCTGCTTTGCTGGACAGACATTGTACATTTTTACGGTACTTCCCAAATTGTCTTTTACAGTCTTTTTTAAATTAGAAAAAATATTTCATTTTTATTGATCAGAAATGATCTAATCAAAGATTTCTTTCGTCAGACCAACAGTTCTTCCCCGCTTCCCCTGCTAACATCCTTGTAGCTGTCCTTACCATTTTGTCTGTACTGAACTACCTGTCCTTCATAAATATTCCATTGATTTGAAAGGTCCGTGTTGATTTAAAGTTTTCTGATTCATGCATGATTTTAGTTAAACCTCTTCCAAGTAGAGATAGAAAGCTCTTTTTCTTTTGTTAGTGGAAATGACTTTAGAAAAATCATGGGAAGATCAAGGTAGAAATGAGGAATGGAATTAGGGTCTCAGGAGACCTTGGTAGGGTCTTCTAGCAAAGAGAAGAACATTTCAACCTAATATTCCTAATGTAAACAAGTAAAACTGTTTGGCTTCTACATAAAGTTGAAAAATAAAAAGGTATAAAGGGAGTGCAACATACTTTTTGGTCCTTATTCAACAGAACTTTTAACTGTGTGCTTATCCTTTAAGAAATTAGAAGTCTGATTAACTTTAGTTGGAAGTAAATGCTTCATTTTGACTTGAGTCAGGTCAGTATCGAAGGTGTTACAGAAACTATTTTTAAATGGCTGGTATATCCCAGGGAACTCAAAGCAGTCAGTGAGCTGCTGAAATTATAACAGAAGTAATACAGTATTTAAAAAGAAAAATTGTCGAAAACAGTTGGGAGTATTTCTTTGACCTGAGTCAGATCTGTCAGAGAGACTTCTAGAGAGCAGTCTGTGGCCAGGCACTTCCCTCTTTATGGTTGGTAAAGCTGGTTCCTGAAAGGCAGAGGTGTTGGTCCCTTTGCAGTAGGAACACAGTCTGTAATGTAGGTGGAGTTGTTGGCTACTTACTGTAGGGGGGATGCGTGCAGCTCTGCCCTCTCCACCAGCCGTGTGCATGTGAATGTATATGTCATATTATTTTTAAGAGAAGGTTCTGCCAAGTGAATACGGAAAATAAAAACAAAATGAAAGAAGGATATTGAAGCATAAAAACAAAACAATGCTTTGCTTCCTTTTCCAGATGGATGTTTGGATTATATCATTCTTCAGTACTGAAGAGCACGGCCTTTTGCTTCAGGAGAGCTTTCCATTACCTTCGTCATACCAGGTTCTTCTGGGCATAGAGGTGCCACATTATTACTTTGCAAAAAAGGTGAGGAAACCTTTCACAATTCCTTCCCTTCCCATAAGTTCAGACTTTTCACTGTGGAGGGATCAAATTTAAGCAAATTGAGTCTGGGGTAAGTAGAGCATCTCCAATGGCAGTTGTTGCATCACATGTAGAAACGGCATAAAGGTAATTCTAATGTGGGTGTACTTGACAGTATTGTGGAAATCATACTGGACTGGCTTTTTATGGGTATTGCAAACTGGATGTGATGTACAAGTATAGGAGACAGTAATTACCAGGGAACACCACTAAAAATGGATATGAAAAAAGTTCTCTTTCTACTTTATGTAATCACCATGCCTGTTGCAAGTAAGGGGAGGGGGTGTGTGTATCAACTTTATGTAGGCCGTAAGAGGGGACATTTCCTACTAGCTTCAGCAGAAGCAGCCATTTCCTTGCTGGAATGAAGCTTAATCCCCACAGAATGCCAAAGAGAGCAAGAATACTCCTCTTGCACTATCACCAAATGCTTACGTGCTACAAATACCACAGATGCATGCTTTAACTTCTTGCATTTGAACATGAATCCAAAGTTGTTTGCATCTTAGGTAAATAATACTATGCCTAATTCCAAGCATACTGGAAGAAATGAAACCCATTACCTACAGATTGGTTTTCTGATTAAACTCTGACCTGAGTTGCTTAGTGCCTGTTAAGATGATGATTTGCACTGCTCCCTTCTTGTAGGGGGAGCTTAACAGAGTCTGTTTATTCTACCGAGACGTTATTTTTGTAAAATCTGCTGGAACTTAATATTAATGAGACTTCTAATCCTCTAAATCTTCTGAGTAAGACAGGCCAAGGTGATCACGTAAATGTAACTTCATGTAGTTTCGGAGCAGTATTAAACAAGGAGAATGCATCTAGATGTTTTTCTACTTTATTTAGATTCAGAGCAGTACTTTGCAGTTCAGCCCCCTAGCACAGAACTGACTGTTGTCACTCTTCCTGTGCAGGTCTAGCTTTTAGAGTTGCACTCTAACTTTCCTTTTTCCTTTAATTTGAAAGGTCAAAGATCTGCTGCATTTTCTAATCTTTCTTTTAACACTTCCCCCCACCATATCTCATGCTATTTTACTTTGATATTATGTCTCTTTTTTTTTTCTTTTTTTTTTGTTAACTCTGTATGGATTATTGCTGCCATTAGTTGTTTTTTCGGAGGGGATGTGTCTATAAACCTGTAAGTATCTGCATTATTTTGCTCCTCTTCCTTCATTCTCTGCTTTTCTCTCTTCTGTTTCCATTTCCTTTCCCCAGTAGGTTACTATATCTTAATGACTAAATTACTTGTTATAAATAATGAATTTTGGAAACATGATTTAGTATATTAACAGAGCCTGTTGTAAATATAGCAAACTGAGTTGATGCAACAAGTCTGTTTTGACCAAATTTCATTCCAGGGTTTCTCCTTATTCATTATAATGTGTTTTCTGTCCTCGTTCCAGAAATTCTGCAAGTTGTAGTCACACACATTTGCACTTTTGATTTCTGTCTTTTACTGTATCTAATACTTTCATTGTATAATAATATAATACTATATTTTTTATTAGCTTCTGTAAACTTTAATATTTAGTTATCTCATCTGACTATGCAGTTGGAGTATATGTGAAATTTGGTGTCCTTCATGACTCAGATGATCTTCCACTGTGTTTGGCTTGTGAAAGTTTCCTTGTTACACTCAAGACAGATCATTTGATATTGATGATTGACTTTATCTTTATTCTTTTTCCGAATAATGGTTAAATTGCTTGGAGCTGCCTTTCAATAACTGGTGAAAGTATCACTGAAGCTCCACAGGTTCCAGAACTGCCGATTGTGTGGGGAAGGGTTTGAATCTGAGCTTTAGTATACATATGCTTCACATGAAGGCAGGAATAAAAGAATTGGGTCTATATAGTTAACTTTCAGAACAGTGGGCTCATTTTTGAGAAAAGACTAACCTCAGAGAAGTCTCTATATGAAATCTCCAGAATTCTGGAGACTTAAAATAATAGTTGCAATTAGAATTATAATAATATATATAAAATAATAATAATTATAGCTGTAATAATAGGAGGCTGCCTCTCATGGTGTTTTACCAATCTCCAAGCTATCACTGATGTACTGTGACTGTTTGTTATGATGTGCTAAGCTCTTCTATCACACTCCATATTTTGGGGCATTTTCTAGGAAGTTCTGAAACATTGCAACTATTGTCACTATTGATCATGGTCCTGTAGAAATAGAAAACTTGGACCATAGTGGAAGTAATGTAATTAATTGCACATACAAAGGAGTAAGTTTCAACCTTCTTGATATCTAAATGATAACATTCTCCTTTTAGCCAGGAGAAGCTGATACAGGACAAACAGAGTCTGGCTCAACAAAGGTCTCTCAGATGGTTGCAAGAAGACCCATGAGAGATTTCATTGGATTAGGAGACTGTGATAAGACTATCCGGGATGCCATGCTGAACTTCAGCTTCTATCTGACTGCTGGAGACATGGATGAGGCCTTCAAATCCATCAAGCTTATAAAAAGGTATCGTAAGTATTCGTATGTATTTCTTTATGGGTATAGTTTGTTTCTGTTAAAAGTTGGTATGAAATTTTGATCCTCTTAAATTCTCCTTACGTTTTTCCTCTCTGACTTCATTCTCCCTTTCGTTTTTAACAAGGTGAAATATCTTTATCTTACAGACATTTTAATGTATTCTCTGCTTATTCTTTGTCTACAAGATGTTGCAAGCTCTTTTTGCAAGGTTCTTTTTTACTAAACAGGAAAAAAATATTGATAACAAGCAATCTTATTCTGTGTCTGAATGGCAAAAATCTCACATTAATCACTAGAAGAAAATGAACATTCACAACTTTATTTATACATCTAAATAATCACAGTAATACAGAATATTACAAATTTATCGACCACATAGTTGATTTTTAAATTTAAATGTACATTATTATAATATGGATATTGCAATATTAGAAGAAATAATATAATGTCTTTTAAATATTCCAATATTTTATTTTTAAAAAACCCTGCAATTAATAATAGCATATTATTTCTAGAAAAGATTTTCCAGAAAGTAATGCAGGCAAATGAATACAAATCTTAGTTGGTTTTTACAAACCTACTGCTAGAAGAAACTCTTTGTCAGCTTTATGGTATTTTCCGCTGATAGTCTAGAACAAGGTAGTCATTCTAGAGCATCAGTCTCTGCAGAGTGTTGCTCACTTTGAATGTGGTGCAGAGCAGCAGTTGGGGTTGAGTTTCTTATTACATCAAAACTGAGTGCAGAACAGAACTCAAGAGCCAGCTTGACGATCACATTTTAACGAAGTGGGGAAAAGTGTGGTGGAAATAACGATAAAGAAGAAAAGCCATGTACTCAGCTAGGAGCAACACAAGAGTCCTAAAGAATTTGTAACATTCACAGCTCATGGTCCTTCAAACCTATCAGTCACTGTGCTCAGAGTAGCATCCTTAGTTTTTAAACATCTATCATTGCTTCTAGTTTCTGTATCCTAAGTATTTCTGCATAATAGTTTTTGACCTGTTGGTTTTCTTCCTGAAAGTTACATGCACATGACTCTTGTGAGCTCATGTGCTGCTCAGGGTCAGGCTTATAAACATTACACCTAATTCCATAGTTACTAGTTATTTTCATTTCATTACCATATTAAGTTACCAGGCAGGCCTTTTTTAAATCTCATGCTTCAGTCCTGTGTGTATGTGTCTCTCAGCATTGCTGGGCAGAGCTGGGTGTCCTGACATAGCACTCTCACCTGAAAATGTCACAGCAAATGTTAAAGCAAGCTGGGAAGAAAAGAAATTAACTTGGGCTGAAATAATCTGTTCTTAATCATTTCCGATAAAGTAAGTTAATAGTATCTGTGATTATTAGGGAGTCCATGGAACCTTCTTCTGTAGATATTTGCCATCACTGTAACACTGAAGGAGATTTTTCAGCAACATGTAGGGCCTATTCCAGCTGTGTACCCTTTTCGTTTTTAATGGCAGATCTGTTTACATTATAGGATAAACCCAAACCTGTGTCTCAGGATATAAAAGAGGTGTCTGAAAAAATGCAACTTAATTCTTCTGCATTCCCTTACTTTACAATTAGAATGGCTACAGTTGCTTTTGCTTTTTACTGTCTGGGCTGTGCTGTGGCTGGGGAGCAGGCNAGGGGGGGGGGGGGGATGCAAGGACTAAAGATTCATGAAACTTAAACAGCTGTTAAAGTCATCACTTATTCTAGAGTGAGTTTTCTGCTTTTTCAGATTGCCTGTTAACTTCAAAACTATTGTCACTGGTCTCCCATAGCTTTTTACATTATTATTAGGGAGCAGGATAAGTTCATGCAGACAGAGAAAACATGTTTGGCTGCCTCTTTTCTATATTCTCGTTGCATATACTCAGTGTCTGCTACAGCTGACCCTGCTGGCGTGTAGCTGTGATGCTCTGTCAGGATTCTGACAATCCAACATTCTGTGCTGTACAGCAGAGGGAGAGGGCAATATAATATAATATATATAAAATTATGTGTTTTATACATATGTATATAGATGGAGCCCATCCAAATAATAATTGAGGGCCTCTGGCCACAAGAGTGAGCTTTGTGATGTCTTTCAACCCTTAGTTTTAAATTATAGCATATATTTATAGGAAAAAAAACTCCAGTGCAGATCTCCTTGGAGACCTTTCCCCCTTCAAGTCCACTCCTTCAGCACGGTGACTCAACGTAGTCGTTTTCCAGGCCACGGCGAAACCGAGCGGTCAGGGTACGGCTGATGACAATGACCCGGGGCGCCATGCAGTCCTCGCGTCTGTGGAGGATGTTCCATATGAGAATGGCAGCTGCCAGTGTGGCCAAAAGACAGGCTCCAATGTTCAGATAGCAAGACCAGGAGAGGTTGGTGTATGGTCCGATGCGGTAGAAAGTCACCAATCCGATAACCAGAACAAAACCTGCAAGGAGAATGTGAGAATTATTTTTAATGAGTTGTTCTCATGAATTTCTGTAGTGGCAAGATGCCATAGGGCAACATTCATGACTCTGTAAAGCCTTTTCATCCCTATTATGATGTGCTGTATGTGTTCTTGAAGGCGTATTTGGGCATGATGATATATGCAAAGACTGGGTGCCTGAAATGGCGTCTCAATGTTAGGTTTAAATCTGCTCACTCTGATTTAAATTTCTTACTCCCACTTAGCTGTATTTCGCGTTATGGTTTTTTTTCCCATCCTCTTGTCTCACTTACACAGATGTCCTCTTTCTTATTCCCGTTGGCAACACAGAAAACTGGTATATTAATAATAATAATGAAAATCTTTTATTCAGAATATGGTACACTAATTATGAAATTTTAAGATGTTTATTTAAGACAGGCCACTACTGTACACTGCAAAGATGATGAATATCTAAATATCTTACAGAAATAATAAAAAAAAAAAGTACAGAAGCTTAAAAAAAAGGGAAGGTGAAATAAATGGGACTTTGGTCCTACTTTTTCTATGCTGGAAAAAAGTGTTATGAGGGAGCAGTAATATCATGCCTCCAGAAGCTACCAAAGGCAAGGTTTCCATTCCCTTCCTAACTTTAAAACCTTAAGCACAGTAGTAAGTTCCCTAAAAGGTAGGTCATATTAGAGTAATAACACCGCACTCGTGTAGCGTTTCCATCCAGAGGTCACAATGTGATTTGCAAAAAAAATGAAAAAAATATTTTCCACGTTTTTTTTTTGGTAGACCCCACTGGTAAACAGTAATGTTGTTTCAGAGATGAGGTGGGGTGACTTTTCTAGTCCTGCAGAACGTCCTTATTAGAACAAGGGGCAGAATCCGTATCTCTTGATTCCCACTTTCTTTTGTTACTAAGACTGCCCTTTCCCTGAAGAATGCATCGATAAGCACACAGTTACTTTTCTGCCCTCTATTTATTGTATTAGTCTCTCTTCCCGTCCTTACTCTCAACTAAAACTACTTTTCAGCTTTTTAAGAGAAGTAATTTATACATTATGACCCCTTTATGAGGAAGACGAGAATAAAGAAAGGTCCATAAACAGCCAGAGGATCTCTAGATACCATCTTCCTAATCTCATGGGCAAGGACAAATCAAGAGCAAGTAAGTCCTGGTGGCTGGATGCTGTTTTCTCAGTTAGTTGTGCTGCTTGCAAACACTGTTCCCACAGCCACATGGCAGTGCTCTGGAATGGTGCGACACCTGGCTCTGGTCCTTGATTTTCCATGAAAGAGCACATCCTGAGTGTGCATTGTATCAAGTTTCTTTCTAAAAAGAGTACTAGTAATGCAGTGAAGATGGAAAAGATATAAATTATATACAGATAAAAAAAATAGAGGAAGGAAATGAAATACGAATAGGAGAGAAAAAAAGTCAATCATGACTTAAGTAGGCGTCACACTTTTACTACTCAAAGTCAATAATGCGAAGGTTGAATCCCCCTTCTGATAAAACAAGCAACAAATGAGTATTAATTCAGGAGATGTCTGGCATCTTCGGCTCTCTTGTGTCTACCTAGAAGGTGGTTTGTAACTCAGTTGCTTGCTACACCTCCTCCTGAAGCAGCACTGTCCCACAGATTGCATGTCCAGGACAGGGTTTGCAACAAGGCATCTCTTCCGAAGGATGTAGGAGGAGGAAATAGGTTCTTACAGGAGGAGTAGCTCTTCCCTGCTCTTCTGCCACTCTGCAGTAGCTTTTGCTGTGAAAAACAATCTAATGTACTCTGGATGGGTTTTAGGTTGTCAAGTCAGTTGTAAGGACAGCAATTAATAACTCCTTGATTTCGTCAGTAAGTCTGGTAGTTATTTAATGGTTCAGCTTAGTTATAATGAACAAATTTCATCTGGGAAAAATGCAGCCACGTGGTGCATGCTGACTTAATTGAGTTGCAGAAATCACTGGTCTGTACAATAGTTTGCTAGCACTCCCAAGTTGAGTCTACAGGCTAACTTAGGAGGTCATTTTAATGTTAGCTGAGCTGGAGATGGATCCCAATACAGAGGTGGTCATCTAGCATTATTTCAAAGCATGCTGGTTTGAAAGTTGCTTCTCGACTCCTGTTTGAAAAAATACTGAGTTACAGTTGAGGTAGAAAAATTGTGAAGTTGTGCTTTTGAGAAGTTAAGTTTAAATCTTCATTCTTTTCAGTAATCACTGTTGGATGACACACCTTATATCAGATTATGCATGCTTTTTAAAGTCCTGGGTCTCTTGAAGCCAGGCAGATGCTATCTACATCCTTGGATGGACTGTTGAAAGCAAGTCATCTGTCTTTGAAGGAGTTTATTTTTTTTTATATTCATATGCTTAGCTCATCACCACATGAAAGTGGGTATGTTCTTTCCTTGTGCATTGAAAATCATCACTGAAGTTTGCACATCTTTTTCCAGCATTCACTGAACATTACTTTTGTCCCCAAAGCCACAGTTAATTGTGCTCTTCCTTTTCTGTGATGTTTCCTTGAATTGCTTTTGAATTCTCATGACTTTGCTGTTTGGTGTTATCTGGGCCTTGTATGACTTTATTGTTATTTTATTTTTTAAATATAAAGTCAACTTTATTGTTGACTTTCTTTATTGTTAGCAGTAGTAGCATACAAGAAGATTGCAGCAGAGCTGGGGAACAAAAGTTTTCCCTCATTTCCAGGATAATTCTCCGAGTTCAGTCTGTCCTGAGGCACATGGTAGATAAGAGAGGGACAGACCAGATCCTCCATTGTGGAATACACCAGTTTTTTTTTAAACTCTTGTCTGAGATGGCTCGGTTCCCTATCTGTGGAACCAAGATGATAAAACTTCTTTTTCTCCTGTGTTTTGTTTGGCATTTCAGAGCTTTGGGAGCAGAGCATGCTAGTTCTAATGTGCTTATAGAGAATGTGTATCTCTGCATCTACATTTGAGGTTTTAGGTCTTCTAATACAGATAAACACTGACAGTGCTTTGCTCTTCCACAGGTTACAGTCCATTTTCAAAGGATGATAGATACCCGTTTTCTCATAAAGGTAGGAAATTGAGAGAAAGGGAGATTGCTTACACCTCCGGTGGCCAAGTTGTGGACCTGTTTCTACTCCTTCCAGTTTAAAATTCACAGGGTAATGAGGTGCAAATCAATAGACCCATCTTACTGATCAGTCTGCCATACAACAAAACTTTGTGTCATCAGTTTTCCTTTCCGGTTTTCCCTTCAGAACTCTTTACCAGTTCACGTACGCTTTCACAGGGAATACAAAAAGCATTAAATAAATTTAAAAAAAAAGAAGTGTGAAGCAAATCATAAAACCTCAAGCAGGAAGAACTTTGAACCTAAGCTGTTTGTACCAGTGACCACTTACAGTGCTCACCTCTAAGGGGCAGTTATAAATATTAACAACAGCCTATTTTACACTATCTTGCATTATTTGTTTGAGGCTCTCTTGGCAGAGGGAGCTAGGTTCAGGAACACCAGTTCCATAGAGTAACCCTGATGCCATGGTGGTGTCTTGAAGCTTTATTTCCAGATACTGAATTGTGACTCCTGCTTTCCCACTGCAGGTTTAAAGGTATTTACCATTATCTCTAGCTTAGAGAAGTAATGGATGATTAACACTTCTAGTTTCCTTACTGAAAGTCAGGTTTGCTTGTGCAAACCTGCTGGGAAAAATCTTTAGGGTTCCCAGTGTGAGATCTTGTACTCCCTTGGGCATGAATTTTGCCCCATTCTTTGCTCATTTAGCCAAGGCAAGCAGCAGTGGTCTATACATGTTCCTTTATGGCACGGTAGAAGTAAATAAACACTGTAGGAATATTTGCAATATCTAAACTTTTTTCCAAATACCCAGCTTTTAATTAAGTTACTTTTTTTACAATTTTTTACAATTTTTCTTTCTTGCTTATGTATCACTTACGGCTAATCACTGTCGTTAAATGGCTACACATCTCTGTGCTAGACTGGCCACCTTCATGAGCTCCCTTCCATCCGACGGAGAAATTGTCCACCAGGAAAAAGCACCAAGACTTCTTTACAGGTCCCAAAATAAAACTATTTATGCTAGCAAGTTTATTTCCCTTTGCAGGCCCTTTGCCTAAGCCATGATCAGATGAGCAGCCAGTCATGCAAGAGGCTTTCTCTCCTTTTGCAGTTCTGTGCCAGTGTCTGAGTGGGGGGGAACTGGGAGATAATGGGTTTGAGAGCTCCCTGACTTGGCAGATAGCAGGGAGTTACTGGAGCTCTTGCAGGATCTGTTCAGAATACTTTGCTGCAGGCTAGACAGGAACTGACATTTGAGAAGTGAGAAAAACACGACAGAGGTAGGAGAGTTGGAAGCATGTTACTGTAGAGTTTCCACAATTAGTTTTACAGTTCTGCCAGTGTAAGTGAGCTCTGGAATAAAAATGTCACTCTGAACACTATTTTCCAGCATTCTTATTTCATAGTATCATGACCTGATACTGGATTTATAAATGTAGGAACTCAAGAGCAAACTTGAGTTGACTGGGCAAACACATTCAATTCACTTTTTTTGTGCCAGTCTGGCCCTTCTCCTTCAGTGGTTCCTCTTTCTTAGGGAAAGTAGTTTTGTTTTTTTTAATATTTTTTTATTCCTCTGTTATATGGGTGTATCTCAGGAGTGGTGTCTTCCCAGTTTGGATGAAACCTTATGAATAATTACATATGTACCATTCAGTTGCAAGCCCCAGTGTATTGATGTAATAATACTCAGCTTCTGTTAGGAAAGAGAATGAAACTGAAGTTTGACTAATGTTTTATTTTTACTAACACAGCTAAAGCAGAGTATTTTCATTATATTGGTATCTCCTGGTTTGCTTACTGCTTTCACTGTGAGTGTTATTAGCATTAGGAAATCCTTGACAACATTTTAATTTGTTGCCTTTGAATATTGTTAAATATTCAATAACTGTATCTCTTGTGTGAGAATTCAGTGTATGAAAAATGGTGCTGGAATTCTGCTCCTACTGATGGTTGTGTAATAACTCAGTCGTTAATGTAAATACACCAATGCAGAATTTGGCTCTGTATTCAGAACAGCTAGAAGTACACCTATACAAATTAACCTTGTATTAAGAATAGCTTCTGTTTCCATGACTGAAACCGACTTTAGTGTCTTTTCACTTTTTAGATAGATATTTATGACATTGAGTAACAAAGTCTGAATTTAGTTTCAGTATTCCGATAAAATACCCGGAGGGAGACAGTTGGCTTCCCAGACTATTTCCCACAGGTAACTCTACTAAAAGTAACCAGAAAATTGCTCTACTTGCCATCAGTCTTCTTGATCTCTTAATTTACAATACAGTTTGAGGAGGGCTGCAGATGGGAAACGTTTCTTTAAATTTAGTTATGAAAATATTAAACACTTTCATCTGGTTTTCATTTCTGTTTTGTAGCAATGACAAGACTTTTAGCTGCATGGCTGAATTTCCCTGGATTAATTTCATTATGTATGTCAATCAATTTCAGATCATTTTATTGTGTATTGTCTAAAGTCTGCACAGAGGCCACATCTTTACTAAAAATCCTGATGAGATTACTTCAAGTACTTTATTTTCCCATAGAGCTGCTGTTTATCTCTAGTTGTTTCCCATCCGTAGCAAAACAAGCCTGGATGGGGGGGCTTTTCCGCTGGGGAAGGAAACAGATAACAAATTCACTAGGAAGACTTTTGGTTGGGACAGTATTGACTCTGTGAGTGGGGGTGGGTTGGGAGAATGTTGCTTTTTGAACTTACATTTCAGATCTGTATACTGAATTTCCTGTTTGACTGTAGCTGGCTGCAAGCCAACTACAGATTTTTAGCATTTTAAAAGAACTCTCATAGTCACTTCTTTAATTCTGGGATAATTTTTTTTCCAGACACCCCTTGATTCACATTCCTCCTTTTTATTAGTACATTGATAGTACAGTTGAAGAAATCTACACTGTGTTTTTCCTGGGTCGGGAGAAAACCTATATTGGGAGTTATAATCCTTCTCTTTACAGCTTGTCCTGTAGGATGACTTTTGCTGACAGGAAGAGGGAGAAGAAGGAAAATAGACCAGCCAGACTTGTTCAGAATTCACAACCCACGCTGGTGCAGCGAAACTGCAAACAAGGAGGGGAAATTTTTCACCCCCCTTCTCTATGTATCCCATAAACATTCACAGGGAATGATTTAGCTGCAATGAATCAAGCCTGAAGAAGCTGCTTGTAGGAGCTCAACTGTATTTATCAAAGTGAGATAGATTCCCAAAGTGCGATTGCTGTAGGGCTTATGTAAATGATTAGTCAATTAACACCTTTTCCTTTGTCAGCTTGGCACAAAAGAGAGTTGCTACAGTGCAAGGCAAATGTGGCGCTTCTGTAATAGTTGTGTGCTCTTTGTTGCAGTACCAGGCTGTAAGCTGTGGAAGTATGCTTGCTTTGGTTTAAAAGACCACAGAGACTTTGGTGGCCTTTGAGTTTTCAGTTGTATATCGTTGAGTACAATAAAAATTTCCTTCCAAGGATTTTGGTAAAATGTAACATCTCTTAGAGTTAAACAAGTTATGAGTAGCAAAGGTTCTCAGGGGCAGTAAGACCCTCTTGTCCTTCACTTTTCACTACTGAATTACCATGGCTTTCTATTTGCAGTGTTCTTTGAGTTTGTCAGTCCCTCTTTGTCTTTAACCTGATAAGACTGGGCGATTTAGTCAGTGTAAGGCAGGGAATTCTGCTCTGTTGGAGATCTTCAAAGGGAGGTGCAGAGCACTGTTTAACAAGTTTAGGTCTACTGACAGTGAACTTAGTTTTCTTGGTTACCTTTTGGAGGTGATGCCAGTCCTTGAGCTGAAGGTTGAAAAGCATTCCCTATGAATTAGACATAATTCCTGTTGAGTAGCTGTTTAAATAAGGATAAATGTGCAGACTTTCACACTGAAAGTCAGCTGCAAACACTGCTTCGCACCTCGGATTCAGAGGCAGCTGGAGTCAATGAAAGCTCTGCTTTTGATCCCAGTAAACTTTTGATCCCAGAGACAGGTAAGAGCTTTTGACAGCCTGAGCGAAAACAACTTGTGCAGAGAGAAGCAGTCATTGACAACAGATTGTCTGAAGTTTCAGTGGTCGTCTTTTGTCTTTAAGGATGAGCTGCTTCCATTTTTCAAGTGCTCTGTCCATCTCCTGATGCATCAAAGGGTGAGAGTAGGGTAACTATGGATCAGGCTAGGCAACTCCATTTGAAACTTTTTTAGGAGGCATCTTCATGTATATACAATAGGCAAGTTCATAAGAATCAAGTGAATATTTGAGTTGAAGAACTTTTCATCTCACGCTTCTTTCTGCATTGTTTCTAGTGCTGTGTCTGTCATAAAACATGTTCCTTATACTTGCATATCCAAATGATATTTATCTGGTAATGTATTTGTTACCGTATTTGTAATCGGAATATGTGCCCTTGACATTGAGATGCTACAACAAATCGCCTGCTGCTCGTATCAGTATTTAGACATGAAGAATTTACGCAGATCTTCTTCCTGCTGCGGTTGTACCCGTTGAAGAGTTCAACACACTTCTTGTGAGTTACCGCCCTTCCCAGTTTGCTGGGTCAGCTGCTCCCGTGAACTGTTTCAGTCAAATTCAGTGGGATAGGCTACCATGTTTTAAGATCTTTGCAAATGTGGTTCATTTTGCAAATGTGTGAAAACAAGATCACTTTATTGTGAGGTTTGAAATCCACAAATAAAATATAAAAAAAATTGAGAAGTGATGAAAACATTTAGCACAAATCAAGCAGTCAAGTTCTCTCTTTTTGTTATGATTTTTAGGTTACTTACAGTATCTCATTTATTTGCTTCTTTTTCAGAAAGTATTAGGTTTACAGCTCCATAGATTTCATCTTAGAACAGATCTGGCTTGAGGGTGTCGTGAAGGAAAAAGGTGGAAGGAAGTAATACAGAAATCAGGACCACGTTGCTATCGTGAATATCTTTGGCTGTATTTGCCAATGGCCGCTTTGCTGCTCTCTTCTGCATTAAGATTTTCTGGATATCAACCAATCTAAAGTGGTAGTACCCAGAAAGAGAGAGAGAAGGTAAATGGTCTAACAATTGTTTAATTTAGGTTTAATAGCACAGAAATGAGAGTATGCATGAAGTCAGATTTCCTGTGATGCGTTAGGGGTCTGGAGTGAAATACACCATCAGCAGAAAAACACCGTAGGAAAAGCTGGAATACAATGCTTGAAATTCAAGAGAGAGGTGAGATTGTAATTCGTTTGGTTCAGTAAGAAGAGAAATCTTCGGGATATTGTGTATTAAAAAGTAATTTAATGCTGAAAACAGATTGGCAAGAATATTAATCATTATGATTCTGGTTTATTCCAATCTTGGACTTTCAGAAACTAGGATAAAACCTAATATAAGTGATATTTTATCCCTGGTATTCCCCATTATGTTTCTAACATTTCACTCTAAAGTCTGTGAGTACAATCACCATTGTATAAGATCGGAGACTTGGCTAGTCTCCCTTAAGGTCTGATCTAGTACTGCTTGTAGTAGTTTAATACTCTCTGTCCTGTTAGTATGGATTTCCCTTTCCAGCTGCTCTTCTCTCAGCTCTGTTTTTCATCCTATATTCAGCACATGGAGTTTGTAACAGTTCCTTGGGAAAAAAAAAAAAAAAAAAAAACAAAAAAACAGAAAACCCAAAACCCTCTAGAGGGAAATTTCTGAGCATTGACACAAAATTCCACATACAGCGCTGGTTCCATTTTCACCACATGCTTTTTCCAAAGCAAACAGCTCACTTTCCTGTTAGCTGGGAGGTGTGAGGTTGCAGAGCGTTGGAGCTGCGTGAATCCCATTGCTGTCCCAGGAGCAATGCTGTTTCCTCTCTTCTTTCCTTCCTCTTTGCTTCCTGGGGCTTTAGTTTCTGTCAGAGGTCCATCCTTTTTGAACGACTGTCAAATGCTTGTGTAGGTACAGAAGTGAGAAAGCAGTGGAGCCTGG
Organism: Ibidorhyncha struthersii; assembly: GCA_013398815.1. NCBI lineage: Eukaryota > Metazoa > Chordata > Aves > Charadriiformes > Charadriidae > Ibidorhyncha > Ibidorhyncha struthersii. The sequence continues at coordinate 29,226 of VZSZ01003352.1, read as the reverse complement.
AGTCATTGCAAGCTCTAGTGGGATCAGAGATGGTTGATTTGAACTTGATTGATTTGGAGGATGATACTTGGTACACTTAGTTTTCTAAAACAAAATGGACTTTTGTTCAGACCTCAGGAACTGTAATGAAACCCACACGTAGTACTTTAGTGTGTAAACTCTGACTAAAAATAAGTCAATTGTAGGTTGACTTTGTGATTCTGAGCCATATACTCAAGCCTTCCTCCATAATATTAGATTTCATTCTACCGGTGCCCCTTGCAGTTCTCTTCAGCACTTTTTGGCATATTCCAGGATCAAAGTTAGAGATCAAACAGAAGCTGGAATGAATCAAGATTTTTTTTTTTTTTACTGAAATTACTGACAGGATGAGCAATTGCAAAACAACTCTCTAGATCATTTGGATTTTGGAAAGGAAAGACCAGAGGTGGGTGCTTGTGTTTTCAGTAGTGTATTTGAAAGTGTAATAAATAGAAATTACCCAGCCAGTACTCAAGAAATATTTAAGATCTAAGATCTATATTTAAGATCTAAGAAATATTTAAGATCTAAGTATGTACATTCTTAAATATTGTTTGCTTTTCTCACGCAAATTATCTCTCTGGCCTAAAGTACTTTGGCTTTGACCCTTAAAATGAAGTAGGGGAGAGCTTCACACTGATCTCTCTCAGGCTGTTTTGGGTGGACAAAGTGCTTTTAAAGACAAGCTTTGTATCCGCTGTTCGGATGTTTTTTGCCTAATCTTGCTACTTTACTTTGAAAATAGAGGAGAGGTTTCCATCTCGGTGTGGAGGCTCAGAGGCTGAGTATTACTTGTGGCTTATAGGATAAGGGGCAGCTGCTTTCCTCCCTTTCAATAAAGAAGGGTCTCTAGATGTAGCAGGAGTCCTTCATCAGAGCAATGGAAATGCTCAACTTGCTCAGTCTGCATGAGTTTTGTCTGATATCAAAGACATTTCAACCATAATGTATAAAATGCTGTTACCTGGGCCCAATCCAGGGAATTTGGTGGACCGGGCTGATTTTTGTGGCCAGTTTGAGTGGCTCAACATTACAGAGCACACGCTGGGCTCTGTGAAAGAGGAAACAGCCTCTTTTGTCAGTGCAAGCTGTACTCTGAACCACCTGTCCTCTGAGTGCAGACCCTCGATTACCCAGGTGGTCAGCAGTTGAGCTACCACCGTCCTGGAGAACTAGGGAGGTCTCCAAGAAGTGTATTTTATATTGGGACAATGGCAGGTATGATAACTCCTCTTTTTTCAAAAGTATTCGTTCCAGAAGACTTCAGCTGGTTGTTGTGGATATCAGGAAGGAATTTGTTTAAACATAAAACTTTCATTAAGATAATGAGATGTAAAATGATCATCACATTACTGACTGCAAGGCAGAAAACCAGCTGATGGTGGTGAAGGAGAGTGTGACGTAACTGCGAAGGAGGATGGGGAAGGGGGCAGGGATAGCCACCACAGTCATTGCATTATTTCTGCAGATGGGAGACCTTTGGTTCATAGAGCGCAATGTCCCTCTTTGTAACTGTCCCGAGCTGCCACATCCATCTCTTCACACCTTTTGAACACAGGCAGGCAGATGAACTCCTTGATTCAACAGCTTCTTCAGCCATTCTCATTAGTGTTTTGTTAATCATCCTGACTCTGGCTTTCCTTTCCTCTCCCCTGCCAGCACTGGGGATTTCAAGGTTCAGCTTGCATAACAGGTAATAGCAGGCATTTCCTTCTCCTGTGTCGGGATATCCTGGCGCCCTTCAGTCTCTCTCTGACTGTGTTTAAAACAGACTCCAGCACAGGAAAAAAAAAAGTGCCAAAAACAAAAAAAAAAAGCCCAGTCTAAAATTAGCAGCATTGATAGAAGTAAGGCACATGGCTGTCCACTGTGCTGCTTGTCAATGAAACAACACGTCTAAACAGGGCCAGAATGCATTTCCTCTCTGGGAAAAACAGACCTGTCAAGTTTTGGGGAGGATGGGAGTGAGAGTAAAGCAGGCATCACACTGACGATCAGGGAGAACTATCCAGAAGGTATCCAGAGTTACAAAGACCATGGTGTACATGACAAGGCTGTGGAGAAGCAAGGCTATAGATCTGTCTCTTGGTAGCACTGACTGGTGCTTGAGGGTCTCACTGCACCTGGAAGCTGGATCAGATACTCTGAGAGTTATAGAACCTCTGCTGCACTCTCCTCCTCTTGTCTGGATTTCAGGTTCGTCATCCTTAATGGGTATTTACTGCTGTGAGGACCATATTTAAATGACCTTGCAGCAGTGTAAACTTGAGGTCTCATGGTTTATACGATTCTAAATATTCTGAGTTTTCAAAGTTGGAATTAAAATTTAAAATAAAATGGTGTAACTTTATTATAAGCCGTTGTTTACATTAATATATTTTTAATCCCATCTTGTTTACATTAATATATTTTTAATCCCATCTTGTTTACATTAATATATTTTTAATCCCATCTTGTAAGCAGCCTGAATGTTATACTCCATTAGTGACAGTTTCATGCATGGATATTTTATAGGATTGGACTCTTGGTGTAATGAATACTGAGTGACTTATTTTATGTAGTAAAAAAGGTGTTATTGCAAAATGTTTACAGTTTGTTGCGACTGCTGTCAGTATGGAATTGTGATAAAACCATTTCCTTCTTTCCTCATTCATTTCTGTATACAGTCCGTGTCCGTGAGAATTACTGTGGGAATTTTATTTATAGCAGTCAATGTTATGAATTGACTTCAGCTTTCTTTGCTAGACTACATACGTATCTGTCTATCAAAATCCAGCTGACGGTCATAGAGTAAAATTCAGTTAGCTAAAAGCAAATAATCATGTTTCAGCAAGACTTCAAAAACACACTTGGCCATTCTGCTCTTCTTTCAAACAGTTCCTTTGGTATGTTTTGTCCTTCTAAATTGTGGGATTACATTGCATCCAGTTTATTTCTTTCATGTTTGCCTTCCTGGTTTCATAGGAAATAATAAAGGTTTGTTTTTCTTGGTTGGCAGAAGACTCATTCTGATATATGCAAGATAAAAGCTTCTATTCATGCACTGCAGAATCTCATGGGGAGAGCTTTTAAGAGACAAGGAGCTTACTTTTAGATTTAGGCCTTTTTGCTATTCTTTGTCACTTGAAAGATTTATAAAGTAAGAAAATGTTTTTCCACCTGGATTTAATAGAGACTAAGTATTTTTCCATCAGTAAAAAGAAGTAGACTTACTGGCAAGTTGGAACACAGCAGCTATGGCCTCCTCCCACCACTGGGTATCCTGAGAAATGATAGGTAGCTCCATCAGGCCCAGGACGAAGATGAGCTGGCCAGCAGTCAGAGCAACAGTGGCGATGAGGTTACAAGCACGCATCATGTCAAACTGCACTGGGGAAACAGAAGAAGTAAGCATAAAGTTAAAACGATATAAAATTGGGAAAAAGAAAATCCTGGCTAAGCAGGTATGTAAAGTCTGTCAGTTGATAGAAAATGGTTCTCAGGCACTGTTCCTTCTCCCAGCAGTCCTGTGCTCTAACTGCATTCCCTGTGGTCTGACGAGGAAAAGATTTTCTTTAGGATGTGTATTGAGTCTTTCCTTTAGTTACGCAACATCCCATATCTATTGCTTCAGTGCAAAGCAATCTTGTATCAGCCAAGCAGCTAATTTCCATGCATGGCTTGCTGGAGGTGCTTGACTCTTGCCCTGCAAAGATTCTACCTATAATTAATAGCCAGAATTGTTTGGGGCAGGAATGGTGTTTGTTTTGTGTTTGTGTGCTCTGGCTGAAATGGAAACTTATTTCATTAACAAGTTTTCAAGGCCCTAAAATGATGATCATCCCAAGGACAAATCTGTAACACCCTGAATTTCTTTTCACCTAGTCCATCTGTATTGTCCTAGAAAATATCCTTGGATGTTAATGCTAACATCTTACTGGTTTAAGGAAGCTTTGTATAGTGGATTCTTAACTTTTCCTTCTTTTAACATTTATTAATCTTTTGGATGCGCTGGAGAGACCCTTGTATTTCTATCTGTGTAACAAGGGAAACGGTTACAATGAAGATGTCAATGCTTGGCAGTTCAGAATGAGGTGTCATGGCATAATTTACATGTGTAAGTAAAAAGTTACATTTTTTTAAAATATATTAGTTCATATATATTTTAGTGGATGTTGTTGTGGGAGTCTACTATCAACCACCCAGCTAGGACAATGACACCAATGAATTATTCGATAAGGAAATAAGTGATATCTCTTAATCATCATAAGGCCCTTGGCCTTATGGGTGATTTTTAACTTCCCAGACATCAACTGGGAATATCATACAATGGACACAAACAGGTCAGGGAAGTTTCTGAAGCACAATGAAGATAACTTCTTGGTGCGGGTACTGAGGATGCCAGCTGGGAAAGGTGCCCTCCAAATTTGTAGTTTGTAAACAGAGAGGGACTTGTGGGCAAACCGGTGATTGATGGCTGGCTTGGTCACAGTGACCACAAAGTAGCTGAGTTTCAAATCATTGGCAATAGGAGAAAAACTGCCAGCAAAACTTTGACCCTGGGTATGGGGAGAGCAGACCTGGGGCTGCTGGAGGAGCTAGTCAGTAAGGTCCCCATGGAACTGTAGAATCATTTGGGTTGGAAGGAACCTTGAAGATCATCGAGTTCCAACCCCCCTGTCATAGGCAGGGACACCTCCCACTAGAGAATCTGCTTTTGAAGGTACTGGGGTCCATGAATGCTGCTCACTTTTTAAGAGCCATCCTTTAAGAGTGCAGTGTCAGAAGTCAAGCAAGCAGGGCAGAAGGCTGGCTTGGCTGAGCAGGGATCTTCTTCTAGAACTTAGGCAGAAAAGGAAAGTGTACAGACATTGGAAGCAAGGACAGGTGACACGGGAGGACTACAGAGATGCTGTTTGCCGCTGTAGGGAGAAAATTCGTGTGGCCAAAGTTCGATTGGAGTTCAAGCCAGCCAGCACTGTGGAGGAAAACAAAAGCGCTTTTTAATATTAACAGCCAAAGGAGGACCAGAGACCTCACAAGTAGGGACACAGACAAAACAGAGACATTTAATGCCTTCTTCACCTCTGTCTTTAACACCAGTGATGGGCCCTGGGACCCCTGGCGTTTGAAGACCCTGACGGGGGGGATGATAAACTCCCAGCTGACCCTGCTCCAGCTGGATGCACATAAATCTATGGGGCTCGATAGCATTCATACCCGGGCACTGAAAGAGCTGGCCAATGTCATCACAGGACTTCTCTCCATTATTTTTCAATGGCCCTGGGAGTCTGGAGAGGTTGCTGTTGACTGGAAGCTGGTAAACGTTGTCCCAGTTTTCAAGCAGGGTAAGAAGGAAGACCCTGGTAATTACAGGCCGGTCAGTCTCACTTCAGTGCCTGGTAAAATTATGGAGACGCTTATTCTGGGAGTTACTGAAAAACACTTGAGAGACAATGCAGTCATTGGTCATAGCCAGCATGGGTTAACGAGGGGAAAGTCCTGCGTAACCAGCTAAATTTCCTTCTATGACAAGGTCAGCCATCTAGTTGACCAAGGGAAGCCAGCAGATACGGTGGGTTTGGATTTTAGCAAAGCTTTTGATACTGTTTCTCACAGTATCCTCCTGGATAAACTGTCCAGCACACAGCAAGACAAGTCCATCGTACGCTGAGTGAGCAACTGGCTGACAGGTCAGGCTCAAAGGGTTACAGTAAATGCGGTGACATCAGGCTGGCAGCTGGTCATGGGTAAGATTCCCCAGGGCTCAATTTTAGGGACAGTGCTCTTTAATGTCTATATAAATGATCTGGATGCAGGAATTGAATGTACATTAAATCAGTTTGTTGCTGATACTAAACTAGGAGGAGCTGTGGAGTACCTCAATGGTACAGAAGCCTCACAGAGAGATCTGGATAGACCAGAGAGCTGGGCAGTCACCAAGCATATGAGATTTAACAGAGCAAGTGCCAGAGTCTCTGCCTGGGATGGGGTAATCCTGGTTATGTGTACAAACTGGGGTATGGTAGGCTGGAGAGCAGTCCCATGGAAAGAGATCTGGGGGTCTGGGTTGACAGCAAGTTGAGTAGGAGTGAACAGTGTGCCTTGGCAGCCAAAAGAGGCAACTGCGCCCTGGGGTGCATCAAGCACAGCATTGTGAGCTGGTCGAGGGAGGTGATCATCTGCACTGGTGTGGCCCCACCTCAGGTTCTGTGTGCAGCTTTGGGGACCTCAATACAAGTACATCAAACTATGACAGTATGTCTAGGGGGTGACCAAGATGGTGAAAGGCCTTGAGGGCAAGATTTATGAGGAGCAGCTGAAGTCACTTGGCTTGTTCAGCTTGAAGAAGGTTGAGGGGTGTCCTCATGGCAGTCTACACCTTTCTGAAGGGGGGCAGCAGAGGGGGAGGTGCTGATCTCCTCTTTCTGGTGACCAGCGATAGGACACAAGGAAATGGAAGGAAGCTGTGTCAGGGGAAGTGCAGACTGGACATTAAAAAAAGGTTCTTCACTGAGAGGGTGGTTGGTCCCTGGAACAAGTTTCCCAGGGAAGTGGTCACGGCACCAAGCCTGTCAGAGGTCAAGGAGTGTCTGAAGGACACTCTTAGTCATATGGTTTATTTTTAGGTAGTCTTGCGAGGAGCAGGGAGTTGGACTCTGATCCTTATGTTGGGTCCCTTCTGACGTGAGATATTTTATGATTCAATATTAAATATAAAGAACAAATACAGAAATCATTACAGACATAGATGTTTGGAGTCTTGGCTAGAAACCTGATAAAAATGTGTCTCCCAGCTGGCTACTGAATGGAATATATTCATTGCAAAGTTGGGTGCTTTTAGTCAGGCTTTTTTCCTGCTTTTCCTGTTAACCTGATAGATGTCCTGTTTTCATCCTTTTCCTTCCTCTCTAGCAAAAGGTGGGAATTGTAAATATCGTTGTGCCAGTTCAACATCTCTTGCTAATACATCGTTGCTATTCTCAAATAGAAGCAGCTCAGTGTTTGAGTTGGCATATATTAGAAAAAGAAAAGACTCTAGACGTGAATATTCATCAGATTTCCAAAAGTGACTGAACTGGTTATAAGATTAATGGGTGCACTGACCACCGGTATTTGATTCATGTTCTTCCAAGGAGACTCCTAGGAAGTGCAGAAAACAAAACTTGGTATAAACAAGCAAGGGTAAATTTCATTGAGGTAATCATTGAGTCTGGTCTACTTTTGCGAGTCATAAAAATGAGTTTACCCTTTATTTTCCCCTCAAAGGTCATCTTTAGATTCCAGTGTTATAAGTAACAACTCAATTAAAATTTAATAAAATATGGTATTGTATCTGAAAGAGTTAGTTAAGAACCGTAGTCCATTAACTTTTTTACATTGAATAAAGAGTTCAGAAGATAACATGCTAAGTATTTTTGTTTTTTTTCCTAGTGAGTTCACCTCTGACCAGAGAGGAAAATTATTCCGCTCCGACAATAGTTTGCTCAAAGATTTTGTTTTTAGTCCTTTCTAGCATTGGGAGCATTTAGATATTTTTGCTGTGTTGAACGCTTACAGGTCACAAAGCATGTTGGCTGATAACAGAATCATATTCAGATGTCTGAGCTTCATAAATATCAGTAAAACTTCAGGCATTTGGAGTGGTTTTTACTTCTGTGATACTTTGAGGACTAATGCTCGCTGAGGAGATACTCATGACTTTCAAAGGAGAAATGTACTAAGTAAAGAGTAGGCTTGCAGCCATTATTATTAATGTACTTTGTCAACGGAGCTATCTGTAGTGTCAAATTTAAAAAGTAGTTGGTTTACAGCATAATGAATTCCGTTGCCTTGTCTGTTTATAGTATTCATGAGCTTTAAAAACACCCCAACCCTTTGTTATTATATCTCTAAATGTCTGAAGCTTATCCCCGAAATACGTACCACCCCTTGACATAGAAACAAACAACAAACTTTTGCCTTCGCTGTTACTCATGACTTCTTTTTAGCACTTAGCTGAATTACAAATTATTTTGGCGTTGCCATAGATGATATTCTGTCTAGCATACTAAAAATAGTAAGTTTATGACTGTGACTCAATTGAATGCATAATAATTTAGTCTTTAAGTAATGGTTCTATGATCACTGTCCTCTCTTTCAACTGGAGAGCGCAGTAGCACTGAATGCGTAACAGCGATGATCTTTACTGCTGTTTGCAGGAACTGCAGACTCAGGGATGCTTATTTGCCTAATACTCTCTTCAGAGAGATGTTGAAATGCTGCAACTGCTATTTTGCATAGCTGCTGCTTTTAACCAAAAAAAAAAAATCGCATATGGTCCAGGCTGGAATCGCAACAGGATGATGATAGGGTAAGGATAGGAGAAGGAGGAAGCAGCTGGTATGATTTCATTAAATATGAAGACAGTTATTTTTTATGGAATAATGTATTCAAGAATTGAGTACCCATCCATATTTCATATTAGGATATTGTTGTTTTATTCTAACAAGTTTAATGTATGAATTGTCAGCTTTTGGTTGTGTTCTAGAATTGTAATGATTCCTTTCCCTCAAAGGGGAAAAAAATCAAACTTAGGAATGTATAACTCCTATCGAACTCCATTCTTCTTGCAGTGGAGCTTGTTCATTGTATTCAGCCTGAAAGCGCCGTTCTGCAGCTGACTCTGCTTTCTTACTCAGAGCCATTGTAACTTTGCATGTTGTCAGCTCAGCACATGCCAATTCCATTTTGTATGTACGCAGCCCTAAGCTGAGCTTCTGCAACATGCAACCTACCACCCCAAAAGCTGATGGGTGTGGAAAGCAGCTCTGGCCTCCTTTCAGTGAGGACAACTGATGGACAACACTGACCAGGAATAGGAATTGAGGGTGCACTTTCAAAGCGTTTCTTCAGAGCCTGTACCTGAAGACATAAATCATGTTGAGGAAGGCCAAGCCACAAAGCTCTTTTCCTGCTTGAATGACTGCTTAATCTGGGAATAAATATCTCTCATAAAATTGGCTGCAGTATAGTTTTTGTAAGAGCTGTGAAATTTAGTGTTTACCTTTGTGCTCTTTTACTCTACCTGTTGCTATTTTAAATTATATGTAAACTAGAAATTCCTCATTAGCCAGCTTCAGTCCATTCTGGTGTGTTCTCTGTATACTTTTTAATTAGTATGAATTTAGGATCATCTGTTGAACCATTGCAAACACTTCTGCTTCATCTACAGCAGCTGTGATCCCACTGTAACTTTCTGTGGCCATTGCAGACATCATCAGCTTTAGCGGAATGATTTATGTTAGCCGCAATTTGTTAAACAGGAGGTGTACAATGATTATAGTGTCTGCACAATTACTGGTGGCATTTGTGTTAACCATTAGCTTTAAGAATCTATTGTCTAAGATTGTCATGACATAGGTATTTTGTATTTTGGATGCCCCACTTTTTTTGTTTTGAACTCATTGTTAATGTCACCTGTCTCCTGAAATTTAACTGTGAAAGGGGTTTCGTGTAGCTAGAGGTGGATCCTTCCAGCAGAACAGAACTGGACGCTGCAGACACAGCATGTCTGACACAGGTGAAGGAGGGAGGGCAATCCAGAGTGGATCCCTGTGGATCCCTGCTTTTTACGTACCTTTCCTTCACCTCCCTTAAGATGCAGCTTGGCTGTCGAGAACTGGAATGGGGTAGACACTGAAGGGCTCCAAAACTGCTCTAAGCAGACGCTGTTCATCAATATAAAATGCTAGTCTCTGACTTTTTCCTTCTGGAAGCCCATCTTGATCCCAGTTTACTCTGAGAAGAGTTAATTCATGGGCAGGGTATCCAGCTGGGTCTCTTGTACAGCCGCCGGTACTGGCTAATGAATTCTGCTTTGTTTAAAACACAGTCATCAGTCAAGGGTCAAAACCCAAACTCCAGGGATGAGACCAATTCAAATTCCTTGTTGTCTTGCTCACTTCCTAGACCAGATGTATCCATCTGGATTAGAAACGTTGATTTGATTTTGTTATTTGCAAGCAGCAATTTTGTTTTGTTATGTTCCATGATAGCCCCGGGACTCTTTGTGCATTGCAGAAGTAGGTTAGTCATACTGGAGAGTAATTTGCAGTGTTTTGGGATAATGAAGAAGGATGATCTCACTGAAAAATCAAATTATGCTAATTGCTTAAAATGTGAGGTTTTCTTCCCCTTTTCTGTCAGCATATAGGGAAAAAACAATCATAGATGGGAATTCAAACTTTTGTCTGATTAAAGTACAGAGTGTGTATGATGGGAACTAAATAGCCCAAGATATTTTAATATTTCTCTAAAACTTCCCCTTAGAAATACCACTTCTGGTGAACAAAAATTTTTGGGCAAACTTAAGTTCAGCTTCTGTAACTTATTAAGTTACCAGCCCTGGAAGAGTCCAGTGACTGCGCAGTGACTCTCTGCCTGGGAACCACGGTGGCTCTGAACATCTCACCCTGGCTTCAACCATGTCCTGCCGGTCAGCTGAGCTGCAGGAGCTGACTGTCAGCATGCCGTTAGTGTATCCCCGCTGTGGGATGCAAAATGTCTTACATCCCAAACCTGCTATTTAAACTTTGTAATTAGATGGGCAGGAATTCATTATGCTTAGCTGGAGGAGACCGTAGACACCTTCAGCTGCTGCGAAGTTGATGACATCTATCAGTTTATCCATACTTTATATCTCCTGAGGAATTTTGCTTCATTGTTTTTATTGATTGTTTTGATGTTAACTACTTTAGTTGCACTCAGCTTCAGTTTTCTTTTAACCAAAAGTTACCCTTTTAGTATCGATTTTAAGAACTATTCCAACCCACTAGAGTTCTGAGTGTAATAACCTTGTCATCATGGACTTGCTTTTTAAACATTACTCAGTTGTACACTGTCAGCATAAAAAGGCAGACTTTACACGAGGAATTCAATGATTGCTACGTTTATGATGACAGGATTTTTTTTAAAAAAAAAGTATTCTATCTGTGCTCTTTCCTTTTTATGATTCTTGAGTTTATAGATTAGAAATTCATATGTATTTATTTGGTATACATTCCGAGATGTACCTGATTGTCTTCATAAATGCTTAATGTTCAGATGTGACTTTATTCTGGAAAGGAGGATAAGTGGTTGCATTTCTGAAACAGAGATTTCTAAATAATTATGGATAGAACTGGTAATACTGATTATGGTTAAATTGCTTCACTTATTTCTGTCTGCAGGCTGAGGTCCTATTCTGCTGTTAAAATTTAATCTAACTAGGTCGGTAATCAGGTTTTCTCTAATATAATCAAGAGATTCTAACTGAGTACATGTTTTTTCCTCTGGAACTTGACATTTTGCTGAGGTGTTCTCCTGAGCTAAGGGATGCATCTCCCGCTCTTCTATTAATACTCATTCCAGTAAGTAATCTGGTAAGTCTTAGTATACACTGCCTTAATGGAACCACAGCCGACAACTAAATCCTGTGAAAGCCCAGCAGCGCTAGGCATGTTGGTCCCATCATGGCTCTGTTGTCACAGGCAGTGGATATGCCACGCTGGTTCCTCCAGCCACGGTGCTACCAGGTGCTCCAGAGCCGAGAGCAAAGAGCCTGTTCAGTCAAAGCCTGGAGCCCTCACTGGGAGGCTTCTCATTCCTGCCCCGGTTACTAAGCCACTTGGAAAAAAAGTAACAGTTACGCCTGTGCATTAACCTAAAGATTTGAGGCCTGCCCATGATTCAGTTTGGGCTTAGTGCCTGGTTTTGTATAGCAGAGTTCTACTTTGTCAGCCTTTTGGAGTCATTTTTAAAATCCACATTATAGGGACTTCAGAAATGCAAAGCCAAGCATGCAAACACTGGGAAAAGCCAGAATAGTACACTTTTACCTAAATGGGCTGATACTGTTTTTTCATGGGAGCTCCGATTCATGCAACGCATGAAATTAGTGCTTTGCAAAAAAGGTGAAGTGGTGCCGTTCAGACCAGCTCTCTATTTGACTTCTGTCTTGCTAACTCTTACTCGTGGTCTTGCTGTTAGTGAAGTTGAGTTCCAACCTGGAGAACTGAATTCTGTACTAATAAACACTTTTAGAAGAAAACCTTCTTTATAATTCTAAAAGAATCCACTTTAGCCAAACTTTTGGCAAATAATTGTGTGTTTGCCTTGTTTTGGATGTCAGCATTGTCATCAAAGACCAGATGTGCAGAAACGTTCTCTGCAGCTGACATGGCAATCAGCTGGAGCTGTGCCTTGAATATCAAGAGCGCTATGAAAATGCAAAATACAATGCAGACATAGCAGATTGAGCACTTACTGTTAAAATAGTTAAGCGATAATAAGGCCAATAAACAGAATCACTGTAATTATTTATTGACGGTCAGCATCATGCTCTTGTGCTCTGTTTATGAAGTCTTTGGACATTCCGTTTCTTCTGTTGATTTAAATTTGTGGTATTTATGTTGTTAACCTCTCAAGCTGTTCTTTTGGAATATGAATTAGGAAATACATTGAAACACTTTAAAGGCATTTGTGGAGCAAACTAAAACAAATGCTGGCAGTATCTGAGCGCACCTTTGCATGAGTGAGACCATGGGAAAATTTAATTAAAGCACTGCCCTTTGATACAAATATATTTTGATGGTCTGAATATACAATAATTTCTTAAAAGGGAAACAGATCTGAGTCAACTTTTTCTTCATCAATTTATCCCTTTCCACATGAGGATGTTGTTTGCATGTCTTATTGTAAGGACAGGACTTTATCCTGGAAAGGAAAGTCTTTCTCTCTCTTATCTCTTTAAATCTCCGTAAGCAGCCGTATAGCTTTCAGTTACAAGGAGTCCTCCATACATTCTGTTGCTGGATGGATATCTTAAAAATGAGAACAGTCACTTATTTGGCTTGGTTTCATCTCATGGGTAGCTTTCTGAAGTATGCAATTTATGCTTTTTCACTTAAAAATAATAATGAAAAAAGGGGGGGGAGGGGGGAGAAACAAATCTATTTCAGCACAATTAAAAGAATATTCTGATATGACAAACTGTTGAAATCTTCCATCCCTTTAGGTATTTTGGAACTTTATGAGCTCATCTGAGTATGAAACTTCACATTTGACTATTTAGTTTGAAAGGCATACAGATCTTGTTTGGGGAAGACAGGAAGCATGTGGTTGGTTGGCTGGGTTTTTTTTTTAACAGCTTCAGTTACTTTTGGAGTGAAGACATAGCTACATCAACGATTTTCAACATAAACAAGTGCTTATGGGGACCTTTCAAACTCAACATTCATATCGCTTCGATACAGTGACCAATATTAACAGATGAGGCTGTTACATAGTTCCTGTTGTGATGTTTGTTGTCTATGTGTTATGATTTGCCTCTTTATAAACATCACTAGGGTATTCAGTGTTGGTGGCTGTAATAAATGCATTTAATCGTTTTCAGTCTTAATGCTTTAATTGAATTCAAAGTCGTGATAGTGGGAGTAATCAAACATTGATTTCTCTGATAATATTTCTGTGCACTGCATGTGAAGGTACTGTGTTGATATATATATTACATTCCTTTTCCTATCCTGACTCCAAAAAGGTTTGAACTTTTCCAAAATAAGTACACAGCATAGTAAAATCCACATTAAAATAAGCATTCCCTGTAATTTGAAGAGCCAGACCTCTTACAAGTCACCTGAATTGCCCTCTACTGTTAAATTAATAATTTCACTTATTTAAATATTGATCATATTGCAGATGTTAGGAGGGGAAATCACAAGCCCCGAGCTGCCAGCTGGCTGCACTGCCTCCATCTCTGTGTAACGGCCTGAGCTGTTTACCAGGCAGCCATGTATATAATAAAGTTTGGGGCTTTTTTTTAAATCTGATGGTAGTTCCTGTCTTCTCCAAGTGCAGTGGAGGACTTCTCCAAGTCCTCTCTTGATCTGTAAATACTGAGAAAGGAACATGGGTCTACAACAGGCTCAGCTGCTTGACTCAGCCTGGCTTCCATCCAGCCAAATTTCAAAGAAATCCATGGACACTGGAAATTTGTGTAAATGCAGTGGACATGGGTGCTCAAGCAAAGTGTTGCCTCTGCGAGCAAACGGCAGCTCCTTACTCCCACGCCGAGCAGCATCCCACCATAGCCACCGTACGTGCGTTTGCATAAATCGTACATTTAGGCTGGAGAGGTGCTTATATTTGGTCCCTATGGCAGTCACATAGGTGCTTGTGATCCTGTGCCTCTCCCTGGCACTGGTTATGCTCCCTTGTAAGACCTACAGTTAACAAGCACTGTCTTGCTCTGGGTATTTGCAGTTGAAATACACTTCCCGTGGTTGGGATTTTCGTTATGTCTTCTGGAGCCCTGAAGAACCAAGCAAGGTTTTTATATCTTTTTAAACCCCTCCCTATTCCTGCGTCTCTACATTGTTCAAAATGTCCTTTAGACAAAAAAAGGGACAGACTGTGACCTTGGCTAATGAATAAATCAGCTCCATCTGTCCACCCAGAGATAGCCTTGTAGCACAGTAGGGCTTAAGGGCATGTTTGTACCGTGCAGCGTGGTTAAAAATATCTCAGCTGATTCCAAGTAATCTGGTATGTTCACCCAGTGCAGCGCGGTATCGCTGGCCTGGTGCTGGGCCAGGACGTAGGTGGTGGTGGCTTTGAGCAGAGCTGGTTTGCTCTGAGAGCGCACCACTGGCGGTGTAGCCAGGTCTTCTCGCTGCCCGAGGCAGCTGGTGTGTCCCTGCGTGACGCTGCATGGCATTGAGTAGTCCAGATGCACTGCCCTACCCAAGATCTTACTACGCATATGCTTCTACTACATGTGCTCTTTTTTTGTGAAGGGTTAAGAGATGCAGGCAAGAGCATAATCTTCTGAAATTTTGCAACAGCTCTGAAACTGCAGCTCCGTAACCTTTGGCAAATTTCATTGCCCTCACTCGGATGACCGGGGAGTTAGGCTACCTGGCTAGGTTTCCTTGAAGTGTTTTGAAGAGGGGCCACCTGAGTTCTGGATGAAGCCTTTACGTTGGTATTGTCTAGTGGTTTGCCCATGTTGGATTGGTGTCCTCAGAACGGGGCCCTGATGCCCAGCATAAGCAAAGATTTCAGATCTGATAGTTTGCTGCCACAAAAAAGGAGCTGTCTCACCCATCATCACACTTGCATCACTCAGCCTGTGCTAGAAGCAGTACCTCTTGGACTCATGATACCACCGCTTAATGTGACAGGAAAAACCACGATGCAAAAAAAAACCCCATCCCATTTCCAACCCCCCTCAACCTTCCACTCCAAACCTGGGTATCTCCTTGCTGTTAGTAATTTGAACTGTCTCACAGAATCTTTTTGGCGTTACAGATGGTTGAAAGAAGGCTGGAGGACTGCACAGCGAGGTGGAGAGAGAGAGACAGAGGTGGATAAGGGCAGGTGGAAGGGTCTGAGGTCTCCCCCTGCCAGAAGCAGTGAGCCTTGAGCCTGAAGGGCAAAGCTGAGGCGCTTTCCCCTAGGACCACGTCAGCCCCGTTTCTTGGGCTGTGCCTTCCTGAAATAGTTCACGCTAAGACACTTTGTTTCTGTATAATATTTTTAATATTATTCACTCCTGTCCCTGGATTTCTTCTCTTTTTTTTTTTTGCATTTCTAATCTTTTTTTCTCACCGTGTCTCTCTGCTACAGCATCTGTAATCTCCCCTTGTCTTTTATGTCACTTTGTATTTACACCAGTGGTCATTCACTGACATTTTAATATCCTTGATGCAGCATTTACATCACAGGATTTGCATGCAGAACACCTTCATTTTCCTCTTGCTCCAGTTGTCTGTGTTACGGTGAAATAATGTGCACAGGTGTCCTGGTAGTGGGGAGTTGGATCAGGGAGGGATTTGATGTGGAATTTGACTTTGTGTTTCCAGAGAGGCTTTTGGCAGACATGCTCCATCACATTGACTTCTTCTATTTATTCCCTGTGTGATCTTTTGACAGATCATTTACTACAGCTTTTACCCAAAATATGCAAAAGTTCCATTATTTTTTGTTTCAATTTGCTGTAGTTTTTAGTTTTAGCACATGCAAGTCCTGACACATAAGCTACTTCCGTAACTTTTCCTGCAAATCATTTTGCTTGACCTGTGTATGTGATGAGGGGGGAAAAACCTGCCCCAGCTTTATTGCCTCCCCTGAAAAGGAGCTTTGCCAATGATTTCAATGGGAGAAAGAGCAGGCAGGGAAAGTCAGTGAAAAATAGGTTTTAAGAATGTGCGTGTCTCTGCCGGTGAGCGAGCCTGCTCAGAGCAGTGCATTTAGTTGGCTGATACTTACATACTACTTGTGCAGAATAATGACAAGCAAATTCTCAAAGGTTTGACAGTTTTTCTTTTGAACTGTGAGATAAATAACTTTCCCCAAAATATGTATGTGTCTATATATAAAAATATTTTTTTTATATGAGCGAGATTGTGGCCTTTTTTACATTGCTATTGGAAGAACATATTTTCTACTTATTGTTCTACAAATGGCGTCCAAAATACTACTTTAACTCTTACCATCAAGGAAGGAATTTCTGTGTTCAGAATGTTATTTTTTATACATATGTATATACACACATACATGTTTGTGATTTATCTACAACGGACAGAGGAGGATTGCCATATATATTACTAAAATAACATGTGATTTCTTGTTAGAGAAATTCTTTAAGATGACAAAAACATGGATGCAGAGTCAGGCTCCTATTGACTATGTGTGCAATCCATGGAAATTATTTGTCTTAAAAACACATGCAACAGATTTGTTTCTTCCTTAGGTTGTCATGGCACAGCTGCAGAGATGAGATATTGTTTTAAATGCTTTATAAGGATTCAGAATTGGCCTTTTGCTTACTGTTTGCTCCCAGATTAAATAGTGAATGGATGCTTTATTCCTATACAAATTGAGTCATTGGGCTTCAAAGTCCTCCTTTAAATTAGAATTTTAGAGAGTGTTTTTTAGAGAATTCTTCTCGGGACTTGATCATGCTATAATTATTACTTTGAATTTTTAAAATTTACTATCACATTTTGCTGCTATTTGACATAAGAAATGGCTGCACATACAATCCTGCTATGAAACTGATACCTCTATGCCAGTCTTTATAGCACCACCCATCTTCTGACCCATGCACAGCAAGAAATACGAGTTTGGGTGTTTAAAATGCTGCAGGAGCCAAATTCAATATGCAGGACCTCATTCTAGCTGTTGCATATAGAACAAGTACTTTTAAAATTTATGAATGGTATGCACATTTTTCATATCAAAACATGGCTTATAAATATTAATTGGGACAGCGATTCCAGTGATGAAGTTGCAGATACACATCAAGGAACTTCTTCAACAGTCTCGCCCTTTTTATAATTATA
Organism: Ibidorhyncha struthersii; assembly: GCA_013398815.1. Taxonomy (NCBI): domain Eukaryota; kingdom Metazoa; phylum Chordata; class Aves; order Charadriiformes; family Charadriidae; genus Ibidorhyncha; species Ibidorhyncha struthersii. Next base: position 11,863 of record VZSZ01003352.1, on the reverse strand, counting down.
TGTCATTACGAAAGTTCTTTCTTTCAACTCAGAAAGAATTGAAAGTTAGGTGTAGGGCTTTCTAACAGTTCAGAAGTTTTCTGTTTGTGATTTATGCAGGTTTCATATTAGCAAATGTGCAAAAAATGTTACTGCACAATTTTGTTGGAAAACATGATACGGAATGGGTCCACATTAAAGCATTTTTTAAAAGAAATTCCTCTCATATTTCTTTATTTTCATCTCCAGAGGAATATAAGAGACTTTGAGGAGGTGCAGAGCATTTTGCTCTTTCTCCACATTTCAAACCTTGAAAAAAATATCCACCGGAAATGATTTATGTTATGAATGCTCCCATCCTTTGGAGGCACCAGAGCTGTTTACGAGCGCTGTTTAAAACCTCTGGAAAATCGTCGTGTCTGTCAAGGCATGAAGTTTACAGACATTTGTTCTGTTAAATTCAATTCCTTGAAGGATGCAGTTAAAGCATTGCTGTGGCTGAAGGCACAGCCCCTGAGGCACCGCCGTGTACAGCGCTGGCCCGACACCAGCCATGGGAAGCGGGGGCGTTCGGTGAAGCAAACCTCTAGGCACTGTGGCTAGTTGTGGTCACAGCCATGGTGTCCGAGATGACCGCAGGTATTCCAAGCACAGTTCTGCTCTGGTTTCTTAATGACACCAGGGTCACACCATTAACTTTATGAATGTGATGAGTAAGGTGCACTTTTTAATTACTGAGCTTTATCATTCTCATAATTTGCTTACAGGTTTCATCTCACCCAAAAATCCTAACTAGCTCAGTTTAAGCTATGTGCATTCTTCAGATCCCATGAGTGTGAATTTGCAAAATAAGAAATACACCATGCTTAATGATTTTTGTGTTCCCCAAGTAGTATATACTATTTGTATTTTTTCACTGAGAATAGCTGCATGCATTAAGGCCTATCTCGATTTTACATGTTTTTACCAAAACTATTTCTGTCTTTTCCACTCCTGGCACTTCCAACAAAAGTAAACAGAAGGGAGAAATAACTTAGCATGGCATCTGAATACTTTCTTTGGGTGTTTGTGGGTTTTTTGTTGTTTTTTTTTTAATTTATTTTATGGTATTCAGAGCAACTTGGGGGGGGGGGGAGGTTAATGGTTTGAGCAGGAAGGGATATGCTTATAGCAGGAACCCAAGAGGGAACAGAGAGCGGCAGATGTCTCAAAGCTTTAGACTTACACTTCACACATTATTTTTTCGAAGTACCTCATTCTTACACTGTATAAACCAGACAGCACAATGTAGGTTATTGCTTTTGGGGTGGTAGGAGGAGGAGTTTAGTTCATCACTGGCAGACGTAATTATTCGTATTTTTCCAAATTCATTTATTCGGGGATGAATGTTAAGAGGTGTTCAGACTGAGATGGTTAACAATGATTTCAGGATGCTCTGCTAGGCTGTAAACCTCCTGGGGACCAGGTAGCCTGTATAATCATGACCTCACATAAGCAGAGAAGACGAGATTGAACTTACGTTTGACAGTGCTGCGCGATTCCTGGAACCCAGCTGACTCGGAACCCCAGCCCAGGGCTTCACACTCGCGCTCCTCCCCTTGCCCATGCCTGGCACTCGTGCTTGCACCTCCTCTGCTCTTTTCTGCCAGCCAGCACATCTTCCAGAGCCCCACGCTGCGCTTACGCCCGTCCTCCAGCGTCTGGTATACCCAGTTGGGAGTAAAGGCAGCTGCATTGTTAAGAATAAGCGAGACCAGGGCTACCAACACAGCTGTGGCTACCAGTTTCTGGACAGTCATATCTGACTGTCAGCTTGCTGCCAGTCTCTATTTGCAGAAGACACGAGGTCTCAATCAGCTGCAGCACATTGAACTTGGACTTGAAACAGAGGCAGCTTCGCTAGGATGTTACGAATGGCTAGAGGACATCACCGTTCATTCTCAAAGTCAACTCCAGAGGTGTTTCTGATGAAGGAAATGAGAATTTTGTGAGGTAGGTGGGAGAATTCCATAAAATAAGAGCCCCAAGAAGCTTTTTTAGGTCCTTCCCAGCTTTGGCTTATCCACCTTCTTGCACTTTGATAAGTAATGCCAGTCCTGTGATGAACTGAACGATAGGGAGGTCCATTCCTTGTGAGACGAGGCAAAGCCAGAAAGAATCCAGTCTCAAGGCAGGAGAGCCTGAGTTGCTGTGGGGGCAGAGGCGGGGATGCTCGCCAGCAGCGTGCTGAGTGCGCCAAGTCCTCCGAGTCAACCAGCGCCGCTCCAAAAGCCTTTTTTTCGGGTGTGAACTTCAGAATATCCTGCAAACTGTGACAAATGTCATTCTCTCAAAGCCAAGCCAAGTTGGAGGTGAGCGCTGTCATCCCAAAGGAGCTCTGCAAGTTTGGAGTATCTGGAAGAGTTTGCTGTGCCGTGTCCCTCTCTGAATATCCAAGCTGCAAGTGCTGGGACGGGAGAACAGCCACTGCTGCGAGGAAAAGGCCCCCCCACCTCTCCACGAAGAGGAAACGGCTGTTTTTGTGGCTGTTTTTGGTGAGCTTCAGGGCGTAGTCGACTGCAACAAACAGAGCCACCGCCACGGCAGTCAAACATTAACAGGATGTGTTTCCTGAAAGGAAAAGACTATGGAGACTTCTAAAGTTGTACCTCCTCCCCTCAGAGAGCCCCCCTCCCCGTCCCGCTCCTCCTCCCTCCTGCAGCACGGCGGGCTGCGCATCGCCGGGACCCAGGCAGCGAACCCCAGGGCCTCTTGCCAAGGGCAAAAAAAAAGAAAAAAGAAATCCCCAGCCTCAACCCTCGGAGAGCATCAGGTCTGCAGAAACGGGTTGAGGAGAGGGTTTTTATTAAATGCTTTTTACCGAAAGCTGAACAAGATTGGGGTTGGCTGTTGAAGAGCACAACAGAAGGGGGGTGGGGTGGGGTGTCCACTGGTGTCCCCCTTCCTCTCTGCAACCCCAGAAGGGAGCACAGCACAGAAGCAGAAAATACAAATTCTCAACCTGATAAATAAATGAATTTGGGGGTGTCTGAAAAGGCCATTGCGAGTGTTATGCTGTGAATGAAGTGGAAAATCGCTGCACTGTGACTGTGCGGGGCCGACCCGGCCCTGAGCCCCACGTCCCCCTTTGCTGTGGAGCTGTGCAGGGCCCCTCAGAAGGCTGCCCTTGTCCCACCAGCGCCTGGGGGATGGACAAGCTTCTCCAACCTGCTTCATAAAATGCCTCTGGTCACAATCTGGTACTGAATTGCCCGCCATGCAGCAAGCCGGGACCGCAGCGCTGGTGCTGCAAAAGCTGCAAGGAAAGCAGCTCTAACAAACAGATTTACTGAGAATGTTTCAAACTGTCCCTGAACGTGGGTGTTTCCAGAGGGGTTTTGCCGAGACCAAATGGCTGTGCCATGATTCCATCAGCTGCCGGAGCAGGTCCTGCTGCAGGGCCGAGGGCAGCGATCCCGGGTGGGCAGGCATTGCCCCACTGCAGCTGCTGGCTTCTCCTGCCCCCATGGGCATTGTTAGTGCCTGTGGATACGCCCTTCCTGGTCTGAGCCTGTCAAAAATCTTTAGGCTGATAAAATACTGTGCAAGGTGTAGGATTAAATAGTATATCGTGAAATGAAGGTGTGACATTCTTGTCAACAGCCTGGAGAGGGAGTAGTGAGAAGTCGCGGCAGAGTACCTGCATCACCAGCTTGGCTCTCCACACTGACCCCACCTGAGAGGTTGGCACAAGAGTTCACACCATTGTAATTAATAAAATTAGATTAGAAACTGATTTAATTTTATAGCAGCTCTGTCTTACCAGCTAAGTTACTTTGCCCTTAGTCAACAGACCCGTACTGACCCAATACATGTAGACAAACTGGTTGGAAATTTTTTAAAAGGCAATGTTTTATTTTCTAAGACTCATTGCTGAGAGGAATGGAAAATATTTCAGTGAAGTTCAGATGCCCCTAGGTTTCAACTTTTGGAATTGAATGTACAAATCTGGCTGTGAATTCACCGCTCCTCTGCGTGCTTGGTTCATTTTTAATCCTTAAATAGATTAAGCTTTAGGTACTTTGAGCATCTTCATCCTCTGACTGCAGTACGGCATCTTTGATTTCTTTTTTCCTGTGATTGGTTGTGTTTCTATACATCTCTGGGTTAAGAAGTTTCAATATAAACAACACACTGGTGTCTGCCATTCTTCAAAGGAATTTCCTAAGAACAATTACTATATTTTCGTATTTTATAATCCAGGGTTTATTTGTTATTATTTTAGGCCTGTGATTCAGCAGCAAGGCTGGGAGTTCATACACAGATAATGCCAGGAGAGATTTACCTTTAGGGAAAATCTTTTCTATACATCACACACCTGCTTTTGCCCCCTCCTGTCTATGTTTTTTGTGATTTGTCGAAGTCTGGGCATGTATTTTCAGAAGGGCGCAAAACTTTGTTTGCATGTTGCACATAAAAAAAAAAAAGAATTGCAATTGTTTTTTACAAAGGCTGAACAAATCAGTCTAATCATTTAAAACTCAGTCACATCTCTTCCTCTTTCCACACCAATTATTTGGTGTGAGAATATTCAACTTCTTTTTTGAATTCTGTCAACATTAAAAATAAATCATTCTTCTTAAGTCATACTTGTCTTTGAGTGTCAAAGGGACCAGGTGATCTAAACATCATGGCATTAGTTTGTGGCTTGAGATACAGGATACTTGAGAAATTCTTCCTGTTACGTTAGCAAATCCATGCAAGTCGATGAGTTTGCAGCTTTCCCAGAGGAAAAAAATAAATCTCTTTCTCTGCCCCCATTGCCTCTTGTTGTGGCCACCGGAGGGTGGGCGGCCATGTAGTGAGTTGCAGCTGGGAACGGACATGGGTGAGTCAGGTGGATCAGTTCACTGCCTCATGAAACACAGGAGGTGGCGCTGGGACTGGTGACAAAGTTGGCCTTAAATCGGATGCTTTGTCCTTCTAGCTATGGTGAGGTGGTCATCTCCAAAAAGGCTGCGGAATGTTGAGTGCATGTTGTCTCTCTGTTGTTGGATGCTGCCGTATCCCAAATGATTTAGGGCTTTTAGTTTTTGTGATGATGGAAATTTTCCTGGGAACCCCGGTCAGAGCTTACCAAGGAGAGAGGACGCAGCACCGCAGTCTTCAGCCCGCCCGGATAACACGGGGTGAGTGTGGCGAGCATCTGAGGAGCGATGCATGGCAGTCGTAATTGCTGCTGCAGTCATTCAGCGAGCACATGGCTTTTTTTTCCCATGGTAAAATTTCTGGTGGATGTTCTTTTCTGGAGGTAGCTGTTTGCTAATTGTTCCATGCTAGAGAGTGGTTCTGCTCAGCGGTAGGTTAAATTACTGCATACAATTTGCGCAGCAGCTTATAAAGCATTTTGGGTCTTACTGGGTGAGAAATGAGTTACGTAAATGTAATTTTACTTTCAGAATCACAATAATTTAGATTATGTCAGATCACTAGGTGCTTCCATACTGATTTTGTCCATTTACTACCTAATAAATTCTGTTTACAGTTGTTTATGCAGGGCACAACCTTTTTTCTATTACTTTTTACTAGGCAAATTGCTTTTTATCATTCTATTCAACTAATAACAATAGCTAAAGATGTAAAATTGGGGCAGTCCCCAACTGAGTAGGTTGCACTAATTCAAAATTAAATGAGTTTTGCAAAGATCTGGAAATTTTCCTAGCCTTCTTATACCAAAATGGCTCAGTTATTCAGTTTTGTTGCAGCTTTAATCAAATGGTTCTTGTTGGCACATTCACGGTCAGTGACATTCTCTATCTTCGCTCAGAGATCTTGTGCTTCCCATACAAAACGGTCCAAGAATCCTTCTGATCCTTAAAAAAAAAAAATAAAAAATCCCTTAGTGGACACTTCCGTACTGCTAAATGTGCAGCTGTATATTCAATTGCGGTGCTTGCTGCATTCCTTAGTGCCCAAGAGTTTTGCTTGATCCAATTCACACTGAGCAATAGCTTGGTGTTGATTTTATCAGGGTAAGTTTGGAATAGACAAAACTATGTATTTAATATGATTCTATAGATACTGTTCTGTAAAGGTTGTGTTGCTTTATCAAATATTCTGTTTCTGCCAGAAATAATAATCTAGACAGCTTTCAGTGTTTTGATCACACATGAAAAATGCCTGACATAGTTCTCAGAGAAGCCCTCATTTAATATGATTAACGCTGCCAAGAATCTCATGGAATTATTGCAACTTTTCATATATTATTTAATTCCTTGTTATCTTTTAGTCCCACTGAACAGGGATAACCAGAATCCGATAAATGCATTTTGGAAGCATCTAACATAATTTAGCTACATCAGATCAAACTTCATTTTTTCAAGTCCTGAGTTTTTTCCAGGATACAAGAGAACAGACAGTAGGCCACTGATTTTGACATTTTAAGTCTGTATTTATTTTGCAATGGTTTGAAGATAAGATCAGTGTCCGTTTTTATAGATGTGTTTAAATTTTGACATCGTACTTCTAAACGATGAGCTTTTCATCCCTGCTCACCTCAGGTGTCACGTAGTTTGTCTCATTTGGCCATGTTGCAGCCCTGCGTAGCCGTTATGGGCCACAGCATGATGGTTCTATGTGACCAGTCCATCAAACCACGTGTATGTAAAGTTGATCCTCAATGAATTATCTGGTCAGAATCACCCACTGGTGCACATTTCAGCCAGATGACGTTATTCTAACACCTTTTTTCAGGGGTTGGAAAGTGCAACTTTTAAGTTACTGAAATCCAGGCAAGGGATTAACGTTTGAAAAATGGTAATAGACGTTGTTAATTTTCCTTAGGAAGCAGCACCTGCTCTGTCCCATCCTTTTCCTTTGCCCAGAGCAGCACGTAGGCAGTGGGTGGAGGCTGGGGAAGGGTGGTGCCCGCTGCCCCCGCACCCTGCACAGGAGGGTGAGTCTCGTAGGAAACCCTTTGCACCAGCACAGCACAGCACAGCTGCGTGGCTGGCGGAGCTGCGGACAACCTGCTTCGAATTTCTGGGACGGTTTATTTTGTGATAGGGAAGTGAAGCTGCCTTGTTCTTGCTGTTGGGTCAGCAAAAGCTCTCTCACTTGCTGGATTTATTTCCATTTTTGACAGCCCAGGCTGTGCCTGAGGCACCCAGGGACACCCATCCAGGTAGATGTGTGCATTAGGGCCGTAATAATATATTATGATATATATACTACACT
>VZSZ01003350.1:11125-42372 GCA_013398815.1 Ibidorhyncha struthersii | reverse complement strand
AGAAAAAAAAGAAAAAAAAAGAAGAAAAAAAAAAGAAAAAAGGAAATTTCCCCTCCCCAAAAGAAGCCAAGAACCCTGTCAAACCAAAAGGGATCAGCGCCTTCTGCTCAGAGCACATCTACGGCATAAGCTGAGATGCAGCTGCAGCCTGCACTACCCAAAGCCACATGCAGCCACAGCTGACTGCCTGCTCTACAAGCCACCCACCAGCTGTTGTCGGTGCTGAGAACCGCTGCCCAGGAGGGCCTGACAGCTAAAGGAGCCAGGGACAAGAGTCTCCTTTCATTCAGGGGATACACCTCAGCAGCAGGTTAGTCCTGGGCCTCCCTCTTACACAGCTGATGGGGGCGTAAGCTTGGGGATCTGGGGATCGCATCATCACAGGAGAGAGAAACTGGGCAGGACCATTGCAGGTCTGCTCCGGAAGACAACTGTTTTGAGACAACAGATGTTGCACAGAACAGGGGAGCTGGGATCTTGCTCAGATTTCTAACCTTAAGAAGGGAGGAGTGATGAATATATATTTATGAAGTTTTTTAAGCTTTAGAATTCTTGGCATGCTTTATGTGCAAGTACTTTCAGAAGACAGAAGCAAAACTCTTATTTGAAGTTTTTTGATTGTAACTTCTTACCTGCAGATGAAGATAGAGACGTCTCCTTATGCAGTGGGCTCAACGCAGTCTGCTGCTCCAGGCATAGGTGTTAACACTGTGACAATGTCAGTTGCTAGAAGAAAAAATTGAAACATTGTTATACTTAGTAAAACTACCTTCTTGAGGGTAAGGTCCTATTCCCACTCCTCCCTTTAATGCTTTGGAGAAACCCAAGTGTTCACCAAGCACCTATAGATATGGATATGTAACAGCCTGCTACATAGAAGTAATATTTTATTTTTTACAAGTCAGTTCAAAAGAAACACCGAATACTGCACTTAATTTGCTACCTCTTATACCTGGTGTGACATTTTGCTGCTATAAATAACTAAGTGTGGTAAACAACACTTCAACAGCTTTCCGGAACATTAGGAAAAACTAAGTACGGTATTAGGTAGTCACGAGAATCTATCACTGCTAAATCGTAAATATAGGAGATTATTTCACAATCTTCTTTCCTAATTTTCTTTGTAAGGAAAATAATCCTCAAACTGGAGGTGTTCCAGATGTAAAAACCTCCAAGTGCTCCCGAACTCATACCCTGACTCCCTTGCAGTAGTGAATCACGGCCAATGCGTGCATAAGAAGTCAAACAAACTAGGCAAAGGGTAACAAATCCCAAACTGCTGATTAAGACTAATATTAATCAGCTTGGAAGGGATGCTTACTACAATGATGTTTAACAGCATCATTGTGACAGACTTAACAAACATTGCCTAATACTATGTCATAGCCAAGGAGAACACGTGAGAAGCGGTTATTTTTAAACCTTCACCACCAAAGACTTTCTGAATACTATTTTAAAGGAACATACCTATTATGTGTAACACTACATGGGAACTTTATAGTTTGACAGAAGCATAAAAGAATAGATCTAAATCAGGAAGACTTTTCTCTAGCCTTTTAGTGCCTCCTCTTCCACTGTTGTCAGCCATTGATTTTTGTCAAGACAAACTGTTTTTCTCCTAGTACCTGTCAGAGCTATACGAAGAGATTCAATAAGCACCAACTCCAGTGTAAGCATGTCATAAGGCTCCAGAAAACAACAACAACAAAAAAAAACTCTTAAAGATCTGGAAAGAAAGGACTGGCCTGACTGACCACACGGACTTCTTTCATTATGGCCAGAAAGTTCAAAATAGGACATTCAGGAGCTCCAGAGATCTCAGGCACATGTCAAATTGCCTTCACCACCACCAGCTGAATATGTAGCTTTCATTCATGAACAAATATTCATTACATTCCCGAGCTGTCAGCATACGTTTTTGTGAAGCGATGTTTTCTGCTTTCCACTCTGTGGACCCACTAACTATTACTAATGGGTCACATGAGCCTTTTACTTTTGCTCTGAAGTGACCATAACCAGTTTTTGGTGAGTTTATGCCTCTCAGCTGAGAAGCTCTAATGTCATACAAGGAAGAAGCGCTTGTTAAACATTCTTATGCCTTTGCTTGCAGTTACATTAAAGAACATTGCTTTAGACCCTCAACTCAGGTTTATTCACCATGTAGTCATAACTACAGTCAAACATGCTGAACATTCATTTAACCCACCTCATGAGGTTATATCACCAGTGCTTCAGCCCCAATTACTTACTAATCCCCATATACACTTGTTAGATTAAAAAAATAAAGCCGGCTGCAGGATACAGATGGTGACTCAGTTCATCGAGACATACATGCTTGAATTTTGCTGGGGGACGTAGAGGTAGGGCGAGATGATATTTCTCTCCAAACTATGAGAGCTCAGCTTCAAGATGCTATATTTGTCTTCATCTATTGCAAACTGATCAACTGCTAAGATACAAGGAGTAAACATTTCAGTTCCTGTTCCTTGTTAACTACTCCAGAATACTTTACACAACAGGCAAAGAATAGTGGATTTTTAACCTGAGAGCGGAGTAGCTGTGATGCTGATCCAGCAGTGGGGACTGACACTTCCACTCAAACACAGCCACATTATCTTTAGGTTTACTGAAGCACTAAAGCTCTTCTCAGACCACTCTGCAAACTGAGTGGGAAGGAGTAAGGATAAGAGCCACATTCTGTCCTTAGGGACCCCTATTAAATCAGATTCTCAACATCAGCCACTTCCTCTTTGTTTTCCTCAAGCCATATGGCTTCCTGACAAAATCTGTACAAACAATAAATCCATTAATCAAGCCACTGCTGGCGGAAAAGGCACTTTTTTCCCCTTCCCTTCATCAATCCAGACGTTTTAATGGAGATGTTTTATGTATTTTATTTTATGGAAAATACTAAAGTCGTCTTTGTTCTCACACTGCAGCCTTGTAGACTGGAGCCCCAATTCCAGCACGTACTTGTAGAGATTCTGACATGTTGTTAAAATGCAAAGAGATACAGGAATAGAAAGAAGTCAGTCAAGCCAACAAGAAAGGAGTCCAGCCTTATTGAATCTGTTAGTAGGGATACAGTATAAATTGTTGCCCTGACTCCCTAGTATACTGAGTCAAGAAACAAAATAACAAAAACTATTTTTTTTTTAAATTAACAGAAGTAGGTAGAACAAGAGAGGCGTTAAGAGTCATTTCTATTCCTACAAGGCTCTGAGAAGTTTCACACATGCAAAAACCTGAAGGTGGCCACAAGCAGCTGAAAGGAAGAGCTTCTTTTAACAGATGCCACAATAAAGGACTTCCCCAGAGGCCAGACTTCTTAGCAAGGTGAACCAAGATGACCAACTGCACACAAGATGCTACATAATCTGTTTGGTGTCTCCAAACTGCTACAATCATGCAGGTGATCATGTTATTCTCCGATCATGATAAAATAAACACTGCACATGCGAGGAACTCTACAGTAGTGAGGAAGCACAGAAAGAAGAAGATTTCTAACTCTTGTAGGTGGGAAACTCCCTTTCTTGCAGGTGGGAAGATCCCACTCTCCTGTGGGAGAAAGGAGAAGAAAAATAAAACCAAACCTAACCAGGCTCATTGCTTCACCAAACAAAAACCTGAGAGACTGCTCAGCTTCACTTCTGCTGCTCAGTGCCAGCAGGCACAGGAGTATGCCAGCTTCATGCTGCTGCAGGGTAAAATTCTGTTGATAAAGAATATATGTACACTGTTGGGGAAGCACATAAAGCAAAAGTCAAAGTACGGTAAAGCATTCCCTTTCTTCCTACTCAATCAATAGGCTCAAAGAGGGTATAAGGCTGAGAATTCAAGAGCACAGAAAAGATAAAAGAAACCAAGACCTAATTTTCTTTGCTTGCAACATCAGACTATTCTTGTACTCTCAGATCCCACTTCAAGACACGTGTGGAGTCTATGTTATCCCTGTCTATCCCAAGTTACCATATGCATCACACTTTGGAGCCCACTCAGCAAAGAAAGGGGCTTCTTAGTGATGATGGAAGAAGGGAGAACCAAGGACAATTCATCACGCAAGTATATGATGGCATCACCAACAAAAGCAAATCCAACGAGTTGATGTGTCAGTCACCACCTCAGAGAATCTGAAAATGCAAAATGTCTCTTTTGAGGATCTGTTCCCACTGGTGTTTCTTCCAAAACTTCTTTGACTAAACTTTTATTACTCAATAGTCTACAGTGCAGAAGGAGGATTGGGAAAAACTAGACATTACTTTCAAACTCAGGTGATCTCTTTTAGTCCCTGGTTTCTAAAGAAACCGTGACCCTTCTACTCACATGGAAGGAAAATACGATTGGCATGGTAGCAAGTCTTTTTACATTAAATCATGTTTTATTTTCTTCACAGTTGTTCTGTAGCTTACTGGATGACCAAATCTATGTCCCAATTCATGTGAACGGAAGTAATCCTCTGTTGAAATGAAGTTCAGGAGAAACACAAACTAGTTTGACACTGAAAAAGACTTATGGAGAAAAAAAAAAACATTAAAAAAGGAATGAAGTTAACTTTTCTAAAGTTTTGGGTTTTTTTGTTTAAAAAAAAAATACAGGAAAGCAGCATCCTTGATTACATGCAGGAAATCTATAAGATGAAAGCCCTTTCCGTCTTTGTTGAAGTTAAGTAGTAATTAGCCACAAAGGAAAAAATACGGGAAGAGTAATCTCAAAAGATTGAGTCATTCTCTCCAAGGAACACATCTGTAGTTTTAACAACGTCAGAACATTTTGGTCAGTTCTCTGGGGTAATGGGAGATACACAGTGTTAGTTTATGTTTCTATCAAGGTAATGACAATTCTGAAAGACAGCAGACATCACATGGAGTCTACCACTATGAATTATTAGCCTTGAGGTTACAATCTAAAAGATATACACCATCATATCCAGAGTACAGATTGGATGCCTTGAGGTAGTGGTGAAAGGTATGCTTGTTTTGGACAAAGTAGTCAGGAAGATCAGGTACTGCGAGCTAGGGATGCCTTCCACCACATCTGGGTCAGATGGTCCCAATTATTTTCTCATCACTGTTAATCAAAAGTTATCCTTCAGTGGCTATATAATGACCTACGTAAAAATAAATCCAGGATTGGTGTTTGGCTCCTAGCAAGGAAAAATCTTCCTTGTCACAAATCAGGTAGTACAAGCAGCATCCTTGCTTGAAGTCTCCTTAAAAAGCCTGTAGTACGAGGGTCTGCAGGCATAGATGGTGTCTTCACATCGTGTCAAAATGGAATATAGGAAAGGTTGACAAGAAAATTTAGGGGTAAACCAGTGGAGAGGAGAAGGTAGTTCTTCCTCCTGCTAGCTCACTAGTCTATCCTTTCTGACCCTATTGATGAAGAGCATGTGCTCCCGAAGTAACAGTATCTGTATCAGCATATTTTAGCTACTGCTTTTACCTGTAAGAAGACTAATCCAAACTGGAAACAAGACACATTATTAGGAGAATATAAGGAGCATCAACCCGTTTATGTTTTCACTGACTGTAGTCACTTGTTCCTGCCTTCATTTGACTGTAGAAGGTAGCCAGTCACAGCAACACCAAAAAAGTTTATTCCCCCCCTTCTCCAGAGCAACCTAACACCTTAAACAGAACCGACAGAAGAATTGTTCAACTCCGACTTCACTGCATCATTCAGTCCCATGTCTGCTTGTGTCCATTTTGTCTGCAGCACTCATCTCAAGTCCTGCCTACATTACCAATAGCCTGTGGTCACATCTGAGTGAGCGGCCTATGTCTGTGATTCCCACGTGGTTTTCTGTGTGTTTGTTTCTTAAACCATATCCTGTGTCAGCAGGAGCAACAGCATTAACATCCCTTTCTGTATCAGTCAGAAAAGAAGTTGCCTCTTTGTTACTGCTATTTATCTCTTCTCAGGAAGAAGAAAAAAAAAAGGATAATAATCTCTTCAAATCCAACCCTAAATTACTCCCTCTTCACTCCACAAACATGGTATCCCAGTTCTTTAAGCTCTACTGAAGTGCTGACAAGTAAGTGCTACAAAAATCATGACACAAACCAAAATGAGTGAAATGAAAATTATAAAGCAGCTCGATAAAGAAAGTGTCTTGACCATGATCTTAAGAGTTCTGCCTATCAGTTTTCTCCTTGGAAGTATGTGAAGGGCATTTGCTTTCCATACTTCGCTTTCCAGGAACAACAGGCTTGAATTCATTTAATACAGTTTTAAACTTTTAGAGTTCCAGTCGTTGAGAAAAGGGAAAGAAAAACCACTTGAAGTGATTTATTTTCTTTTTGTTTAGACAACATATCCAAGAGAGCCCCAACACATAAGCTAAGAGGACATATCATAAAGTAGAATACTTGTGGGTAGGATACACTGTTTTCTCTTCCTCCAAACTCCAAACATTTTACCTGGCAACACCTGTCATTAAAGCCCGTTGTAACAATTCCCCCAAGAGCAAAAGGGCACACTGGCATAACACAGAGCCATCAAGACTCATCCACAGACTGTGCACATACTACACTACTCCCCAATCTCTTTGCACATTCTGGGCAACTCCATCGGAAGAATACTAGCATAACAACACAAACCTGTAGTTTTCTCCTTGACAGCAAATTTTTTCTTAAGACAGCAGGCACGGCAACGTCACACTTACTGAGAGGAGGCATGCTTTTGTCTGCTTCCTTCAGCAGTTCTAGACGTGCAAAGGCTCCTGCAGGCTGCTGATCAGAGACCTCCCTTAAAAAAAACACATCCCTGGCTATACTGCTACTGTTAAGACATATTCAGGCTCACTTCACAAGGTAGTTATCCAACATAGCAGTAGAGAAGATGTGAAGTCAAAGCAAGAATTTGCTTTGTTGTTGAAAATGTCTTTTTTGCTGTTAGTCATCTTTGCTCACAATCAACCAAAGTCTCTCTAGATTTAAAGTACAAGGAGAAACTCCATTATGTTACATGCCTGCCTTACCATTTGAAATAAATTGTACAGTTTCACCCTTAACTCTTATTCTGCAAACACAGCATCAAACTCTTGCCATGCCTACATATGACTAAATATTTTGCACTGATTCTCAGAAAACCACGCACAAGAAAGCATAAAGAAAAAGAGTCTGAGGTAATACAGTCAAGTGGCACTCAGCAGAAATTGGGATTAGGTCTGTGTATTCACATATCCACTGGCCTGTTTGGGTTGTAGATTACCAGAAAGTACATTGAGTTAGCTCCTGTTATTAATCCTAGCAGTTGGAACCATAGGTAGGAAGACATTTGAAAAGAACAATTCAAGTTAGAACATGTATGTCATTAACCATGCACATCTCTGAAAAAGTATAATTGGACAAGTCATCCAGGTATTTAGGTGACATAAAAGTGGTAGCACGTTGGTAGCATATAAAAGTGGTAGCACAATGATGTGGCATTTGCTTTAATTTCTTTCCTTAATGATAAGTAGTCCGGTTGACAGTAACTGAAAAAAAAAAAAAAAACTAGTACAAGATTCTGATTTACTTGTGTTAGTGTAGTTAAGGACACGCATCCATGCAAAACTAGTGGAAGAATAAAATCAGATTTCCCTTCCTTTGCCACTAAGCATGTGTCCCAGCCAGTGTAACGATTAAACTAGTGGCAGAACAGCAGTTTAGCATGCAGCCTGTGTTTGCAATACAGACAGAATCCAGCAGTCCCTTCAGTTCATTCAAACAGTCGATATTACAATTCTAGAGGAAACAATTCTTCACTTTTTCAGCACTGCCAGACAATTTCTATTTCCACATCACTGCAACTTATAGTTCTGGAGAGCCTGTTCTGGTTAAAAAAATCGTGAAAGACTGCTGTCATCTTTGTAAGCAAAGGACATGCTTTTCTGCTTTCATAGGTTGTTTACACAGTATAATTTTGTTTGATGATTTAGCCTGTTTTTATATGAGCACTGAGGTAAGCTAGTTTGCAGAATCCACATCAGGGACAGAATATAATTAAGATATCAGAATTAAACAGTCACTGCAGATTATTTGTAAATTCAAATTGGTTCAGTTTAGCATTATGCCAAACCAACAAAAAAAAAAAAGCAATTTCAAGTCAGTCTTTAGCATTAGCAGGAAAATTAGACATCACTCCGTGTTTCCAACTAACCCTTTCGATTCAAGGAAGCTCTCATCCAAAACTGTGATTTCCCAGAGGGTTTAAAGGTTAACTTCAATCACCCTTCCTTGGCAAAAAGGAGTTCTAAGCCCCTCCTAATAACGTCCCATTCCAGCCTTCTTAGAATCGAAGAGGACAAAGTGAAGCACTTAAGTAAAGACAGTGCTCAGTAGAGGCAAAAACTGGCGGGAGAAAGAGAACCAGCCCCTTTTCTAAAGGCCTGCAGTGCTTTCCTTTGTGATTGCCATCTTGCATGCAGTGCACTACAGCCTTCACATTTCATTCCACAAACACATCTTCGTCCTATTTCAAATGCACATAGTTCCATTCACAGTTGAAAGCAGAAGTCAGCTCTGCGTCCAAAAATTGTACCGTTCTCCCTACCCGCTCCATTTCTTCCTGTCCCACATGGCACCCTTCAATTTATAGTGAACTGGGTCCGGAATCAAATCCAGATTTATAACAGCCAAAAGCTCACAAGCTAACAGTCCAGCAAAACACATGAGACGATGAAATTCCAGTGCAAGCTATTTTGTATGGCTCACCACTACTAAGAGGATAAAAAGAGCCAGTGAATTCCTCCCTGCGCAAGTCAATGTTCATCTACAAGGAAAGGACTAGACCGAGACAAATATTTCAAGTCATGTAAGATACCAGAAAGTCCACCTGTGTCTTCCAAAGACAAAGCAAAGTTAAAGTGCTCAAGGGCTGAAAAAAAATGTGTGTTATCACTAATTTATTTGTATGTTATCACCAAGGTCTTTATTTCAAAAAAAGTTTTGAAAAAACCTCAATAGTTCAGTTTTCTATGCTGACGCACAAAAAAAGAAGAGTCAATGCATCATCTTGTTACATAGGCTAAGACACTCAAAGTGACTCAACTTCAGTATAATACAGCAAGTTTGTTAAGTAGCAGTCTCTTTTGGGAAACTTCTGTCTGCAAATAGCTTCTATAAAATGAATTCCAAATATCTCTAACTGAAAGTATACACTGGATAATAATAGGTAAAACACTTAAGTACACAGCTGTTATGCATTTCATGGTGGTAAAACAGTCAGAGATGGCACCTGCAGAGAGCAAAGTCAGGCATGAAAGCTCGCAGATTTCTAGCGTCCTCCACAAGCATGTCCTTTTGAAAATCCGCACCCTCTGTCAGACCTTCACCCAACATCTGCCTGTCCTCTGGGATACCGCCCCCTGCCCCAAGAATTTGAGAAAATGTTATTCATCGGATTATAATACACAGCTTCCTAATTGTCACTAATCAAAGGAATAGCAGTAGCTGTTACAAAATATCTATTATATAATCACAGCTTTCTTTTTGTTTGGAGCTTTAATTTCTTACTCCATTATGTAGTCCATAGAAGGCAAACTACCTTTTTCTTTCCTTGCAATTAGCAATGAGTTAGGGGAAGACAAACAGAAAACTGACTTTTGCCAGTTTTGCTGCACTCCTTCGAAAGAAGTTTAATCAGTCCTCTGGAAGCAATCCTTCCAGTGGAAGGAATTTCAAGTATGCTTGGACCTTGCATAGGTGCAAGCGCAAGACAAATGTGAAAGATGGAGAAAAACTTATTTCTCTGTCACAAGCCATTACCTCCATCTCAAACAGCCGTAAGTGAAGCCAGAGCATTCGTCTCAGTAGAGACATGAGCTTAGGAGAAACCTTGTAGAAAGCAATCAAGACTCCCACACAGTTTCAGAAGTAATGAGGATCTCCAGTTAGGCACTTAATGGTAATTACCACCTGATAGAACCAAGGCCAAATGAACACCAACTACCAGGAAATGACTGGGAAATGGCAATTTATACAATTAAAGTCTTTTAAATTTATTTATTTGATAGTATAATGGTAAACAGCAAGTTTTTGCTTTATCTACTACAAAACTTGATTTGTTATTGGCAACATAAGTCAACATCTAAAAGGCCACTAGTAACCAAGAAGAAAGCAACACTTTACAGTCCAAGATTACATTAGGTTTACAAAGAATGAAGACACATGTGGGATTTAGTTCCTAGTTCACAACAACAGGATGACTATGTCTTTAAATGTCCTAGGATGACAATTACATCTTAACTCGCCCAGAGGGGCAAAAAAAAAAAAAAAAAAAAAAACAAACCAACCCCAATCAAAAAGCCAACAAAAACCCACAAGGCTAATTTTAAAGATCTTAAATCAAAAGTACAGAAAAATCAGATGTGTTCAGTAATTGGCTAGAGAAAGTGCCAGGCTGCTCATCTCAGGCAAAAAAAACAAACAAAAAAAAACCACAAAAAAACCCCAACCCCCAAAACAACCAAAAACAAAACAAAAAAAACCCCACACAACCCAAAAAGAGAGACAAATCTCAAGACATTCTGCCTACTGCGGAGGGGGAAGAACCCAACTCTAGATATATTTCTATGAAGTTAAACAAATTCTAAATGTATGTAGATGGCATTAATTGAAGCAGAAGTTTAAGATGGGTCACAAATTGTTACATTTTTTACAAGTATAACATCACTATGAAAAAATAAAACCAAGCCTGGCAGATTATTAGCTCACTGCTTCTGCTCTCCTGTAAGAGGTTCTACAGTTCAGTTCATGGTATGGGGTGGTACTGTCACTTTTAAATCAATGTCTTCACATCTTGAACCACTGTTAAATGCAAATACCTAATTTTGGCTATAATGGAAATGCTAAAAGCAACTTCTCTTACACAAACATAACCCCTACCATTCAGTACTTTAATTCTCTCTGAAAAAGGTAAAAAAAAAAAAATCAATGAATATTTTGGTTAAATGTAAGGTATGGGATGGGAGACAGAAGGAAGCTATTTTTACAGATGACTGCTTAAGCTTACCATGTCAAAAAAAACCCCCAAACAAACAAACCACCACAAAAATGTGTGTTGCAATAAAGAAGATAACAGGTTGGTCAGAAAGTATGCCGTATAGCAAAGTGAAAATAAATGTAATAAAGCTTAGGTCAGCCAGACTTTCCAAGCATTGAACACTGGAAAGAGCGACAACCTTCTTCCTATCTCCAAGGCCTTGTCTTCATGAGAACTTCAAGTCAGGAAATCCTTTCCTTTTGTAGATTTTTCTAATTGACCAATGAAGTCCTTAGATTAACTCCAGAGTCAGGCCAAAGCAGAAGTCACCACTTAGATTCAAAAGCTTTTCCTTACAGTTGAATAACCATTTACTTATTTATTTTTACTACTTTTTTTTTTTTGTAGGGGATCATCAGACTCACTACTTAACACAGGCCAGAGGAAACAGAAAGCTCTTCTTCAAAGTTCAAAAGCAGGATTTAGATCCTGCTGCCATTAGCAGAACAAACAAAAAAGAGAATCAAGATAAAGAGAAAAGGAGCAATAAAGCCTATCACGTCTGTTCTGCTGGTTTCAGACTTCTTTGGCAATGTCTCTCTTGATTTAGAGCACTGGCCAGCAAACCCCCCAAATTCCCTTTGAAAAGGTCCCATGCACTGTTAACAACATGTGGGAGGTACACACACACACACACACGCACTACAGCTGTTAATCAAAATTCTGCAGTTCAAAGCCGCCAAAAAGTTGCAAATACTCATGAGGAAGGCATGCTGTAAAGATGTACTGCAATCTTAATGCGCAACATGTAAATACCAGCACACAGAAAGTTTTACTCCTTCACCACAACAACATGCTTTATGGAAGCTTTATGGAGGCTTCTATAGGTGTTGGTCACTTCCCAGGAGAAGCGTGAAGACCCTTAGAGGGGGCCAAAAGCAGCAGTTCCAAACACCAAATCCCAATGCAGATTCAGGGGTGGAAGGTCCTCACCAGCTTCAGAGTACTGCTCAGTCAAGGGGAACCTGAAGACAACTGGCCAAAAAATATGCTGTCCAGATCTGCTAATATAAGAAAATAAGTCTGTTTTGATGAGTTCCTACTTTGCCACTCTTTATGTGTTTTTATCAAAGCTCTTTTTTCAACTACATCCAGACACAGCTTAATAAACTGCGCTCCCCTCCTCCCCAAACCCAGTTATTTGTTTGCAAAATTGCAAACATTTTTGATAAGTTATTACAAATCTCATTCCTCCTCAGCCAGCACACAGTTGAGAGGAACAGATCAGAAGAAAAATGAAATCACTATCCCAAGATTTGGAGATGTTTTTAGTTAATGCTCATCCAGATCTCGTGCAGATTACACTATTTCTGATTAGTGCTCATCGGCAATTTCCAGGACTTCAGTCAAAGCCAAGAAACAACTGATTGAGGCCTTAGGATGCCTTCCTCCTTGAGGGCAAATGCAATGAATCCATATACAAAACATTCAAATAGTCAATGGCAAAATGTACATATTTTCAAAACAACATTCCCAAACAATGAAATAATTTTTGAAATAGCAAATATCAGAGACAAGAGAGGCTGAATAGGATGTTTCGACCTTCTTTGAAAGTGACAATGTGGAAGAGTTAAAAGGCTTTTTGAGCTTAAGAAATGCACAGCTTGTTTCTAGAAAAAGAAAAGTATAATCCCAACCCATTAAAAAAATACTATCTTGCTACTACATCCAAACAGTAGCACTATGAGTACACAAGTTGATCATGACACAGAAATAACCAAACAACTAGTAGAAAAATTTTGTACTGACTGAATTCTTCATCACAAGCCTGCAGTACAGTACTACCTCTGTGCAAATTATTTGAGAAAAATTTGTTTTCCCCCTTTATTCTTCATATGATTTAATGAAAGGATCTTAAGAGACCAAGTTGAAACAAATGAAATTACTTGAATGAAAAGGTACCCCAGACCTGAGCTATCTCATGACAAGATTGCTTTCCCATGACTGCCAGCTCAAATATTTCATTATAAGCAAGGCACGCACCAGTATTTGGTACTGCAAAACTCTGGAAATAAACCACTAGTAAATATGTAACTTCCCTCCCATGTCCCCCACCAAAACAAAACACATATAGCTACAATTATAAGCAGCTCAGTAAGTGTGTAATGCTTGGGCTTATCAGTACAGAGGTAAGTCTTTGGAGGTCTTCAAATTGGAAGAGAGAGACAAGGTTCTTGACTGCATGCTGCCTTCCAAACTAAGCAGTCTGTAACTTCACTAGGTAAACTTCACTGCAAATGGACTTAAGCCAGCAGATTCCAACAATGAAGATAAGATAAAGATAGATATATCATTTGGGAAATGTTTTATCTGGCTTTACTACTTTAAATAGGGTATCTTCCTTCAATATGCTCCAAGCATTTTTGGCTAATAGTATCAGCATTAATGATCCAATTCATTGTTCCCTTGTTCAACTCCCATCTGTTACTCAAAACACTCAGCCCTATCTCATGGCACTTTATTTTTCTCTTCTCTTTTAGAAAGGAGTCATTGATACTGTATGTGCATGATCACCACGCCATACAAGATGCTGGTTTTGCTCCAACTGAAGGCAATGAGAACTGGACAGGAGAAGAATTTAAGGAAAGCCACAAATATAATTCCTGCTAGAGGTTATATGCAATTGAGCGTAGTACTGGTGTTTCAGCCAGCACTGGGCTGAAGACGGACTATTTCAACTATCCCAGGCCTAAAGGTTTCAAGACAAGAGTTAAGAGAGGAGCTCTACCTTACACACTTACTGCTTACTTTTTCTGATAACGACGCAAGAAAAGCTAGCTGTAGGTTGGATTGCACATTCAGTTAACCTAGCACCCCATCTCACACAGTGGCCACACTAAAGTTCTCAACTGCACGTAGAGACTGCAGCAAGACATTAATAGCTTAACCACAAGCAGTGTCACAGTGGAATCATGGTATGAATTATATGAACACTGCACATGATTTCTTTACACTTCTTTCATTAAGAAGGCAGATTAGAAAGGGTTACATCCAAAGACTTAACCTAAAGACATCTGAATTTTCCAAATGACTTTAACTTGCTATGCACCAAGACAAACACCAGGCTTAAGAAGGTAGAGCATTAATGAGCCAGTGGTTACCAGTCTTGGCCTTCTGTAAGCATGAGGTAAAATATACTAGATTAAAAGCAAGGAAAAAAGTTTATACTAAAGCATCTTGACTTGAATAAGAACAGGTCAAGAACCTGCACAAAGTTACCGGAGCTCAGCAGATGCACATTAGCTTGTTAAACTATTGTAACTCAGTGTGGCACAGTCCTTAGTCTCCCAAGCCTCTTTCAAAAGCCTGTAGAGATAAGGTAATAAGACACGTACCTCACCCCTGTATTCCAAGAAGATAACTTCTCTGATTGAAGGATACTTCACCATCTCTATCCCCTCTTCTTATAATACCATTTCCCCCAGTCCCCATCGGTAGGTCTTAACCCACAATTTAATTTACTTCTTCCAAGGTTAAAGTGGTTTAAAATGCTGCAAGACAACAAGGAGCAGTGAGCAGTGTTGACAGCATTTCCAACGAAATCTGTAGTTGTCCTGCATCACTGGTGTACCATGTGCTAGAGAAGGTGCTTTTATTCCACCTCCACACTGTTCTTTTCATCATTTACACAGATCACTTGATCACAATGTTTTGCTGTATTTTAAACGCCCCCTGATTTCTAGTTTATGATCTTCTGTACCTGTGAGCACAACCAAAAAAAAAAAAAAATCACACACAAAGGTTTTCATATTTACTCAGCAAATATATTGAACATGAATTTGTCCAGATCCTCCTTCCCTGCGCTAATTCCCACAGTGACATAAGACAATTCTACCTTCAAAGGGATCAGCACAAAACACTAATTATCCCATTGATAGCACCCACTTCCAAATCAAGCAGGGAGCTGTAATACTCACAAAGAGGCCGAATAATGCCCTTAAGCAGGCAATATTTCACATCTTAGGTCTTTATGGAAATGCCATATAGGCATCTAAGCTTCCATGGGGAAGAAAGAGTACAGATATCCCCAAAGGGTCTGTATTTGTTTTTCTTCTATTGCGTGCTTTCTTATTGCCCCATACTGCTTCCTCCTTAAATAAATGCTTTGTGAAAAAACACAGCTACAACTCAGTTAATATTAAGGATTATGTTAAGTATGCACCAACTCATTTGACTTCGTTTTAAACTGTAACCATGCTAATACTATCAAAAGCTTTGACGTACACTTACACAGTTTCTAAGATTAACCAAATATTAAGTGAAAATACTGGTTTACAGCTAGAAAATGGCCTACTTTTCAATACATTAATGACGTCTTAATTGTTTGAGTTAAAACCAACATTCAAACACCTTTACCAGCTGCTGCTGTTTATAATCACTGCGAGATGTCTAAGTTCAGACAATCTCTTCAGCTGGAAATAAGAAATACATCTATAGCAATGAAAATTTTATTTGGCTCCACGAAAGAGAAAAGTATCAATCTATAGCTCTTTTTATAATATAATACACTAGTTGCACATGATATTAAATTCAGCTGCAGTGATTAAGCATGCTCTTTGCAGACAGAAGCACAAAAAATGATTGATTTTTCACCCGATCGACTACAGCTAAATAATTCTATACTGTGGAATGAAAGCTGGTTTTCTGCTGTAGCACCAACTGCCTGTGTTGAGACTTCTCTGTATTTCCAATACCAGAGTTTAACTGAAACTACAGCTAATTAGATGACTTCTGGAGTCAAGTTCTACAAGCCAGCTACAAGGGCAGCAACACTATTTAATAATCGTGACTTGCCAAGTGGATGCTCTGTGCTAAAGAAAGGATGGGTAACACCGTTGGGCAAAAGCGCTTTAACTTGCAACCTGTGCTGGTTTTGGCTGGTGTAGAGTTAATTTTCACCATAGTAGCTAGTACGTGGCTGTATTTTGGATTTAGTATGAGAATAATGTTGATAACACATTGTTTTAGTTAGTGCTAAGTAATGCTTATATTAAGTCAAGGACTTTTTCAGCTTCCCATAGAAGCTGAAAGGGAGCATAGACAGGACAAGCTGGCCAAAGGAGTATGCCATACCATAGAGGTCATGCTCAGTATTTAAGTGGTGGTTGGCTGGGGGGCAGGAATCTGTGACCGCCGCTAGAGATGGGCTGGGCAACCGATCATCGGGTGGTGAGAGCAGCTTGGGTTGTTATCACTATTTTGTATATTTTTACCATGATGATGATTTTTCTCTTCTGTTACTGTTCTATTAAACTGTCTTTATCTCAATCTACAAGTTGGGTTTTTTCCCCTTTTTCTCTTTCTTCTCCCTATGCTGGGGGTGGGGGTGGAATGAATGACTGCCTGGGGTTAAACCACAACATAACCAAAATGTATCATTTGACACAAAAGACATATTTTGCTCCCAAAATCTATCAGATTAGGTCAGTACTAGCTTCCTTTGCCAAATTTCTTTCAGGAACACCACAGTTACTTAATTCTTTGTGTTAGTCCAGATCTGTGAGGCAAGCATGACTACAAGAGAGAGATAAAGGCCAAGCAAGTAGTTTTCAAGTAATTCTGTATGTATGATATAATTGTCACAGGAAAGCTAATAATTCTTGCAAAACTACTAGAAAAACATAGTTGACAAAGCATTCAATACAATTTTTTTAAAACTTGCACAGGAGGCATTCAGAAATGAAACAAGGGAAAAAAAAAAAACAACAAATCAAAGCAATGTAAGACCACTGGCTTTCAAACCTGTGCTACACAAATCAAACACAACTGCATTCACTGCTTAAAGCACAGCCTCTTATTAGCATTTTCAGGAGCAAGTCTTCCCTTGCCACAAGTAATAGACTGCTAGAATTGATAGAAAAATCTATTAAGTTGCACATAGCTTTTACAACACTGCACAAAAAAAAAAAAAAGCAAACCCAAACGTAAGTAGATTTTATGTACCATGTGGAGAGCATGCTACTTCAGAAATTAAGTTATCTCCTCACTTCACTGTGGTGGTGGTATTTGCAGAAAGCAAAAACTAGCTTTTCTTCAAGCATGCACCGGGCAGATGCAAGAGCTCAGTGGCGGAAGCGATGTGCTCCTGGCTAGTGCAGAGGAGTTCACCTAGACAGCAAAGCATTATACAACCTGGGAAAACTTTCCAAGTGATAGAAAGAAGAAATGGTTTTGAAACCTAGGTCTTCAGCAAAACACATCAGGAGTCTCACCCTCCCCATGCGTTGAATGCCTGTTCATACTCATGGTGCCTTCTCCACCAGAAGGCAGAAGGGGCTGTCTGCAGCCTCCCAGCAGAGCTAAACATTACTTTTTTTGTTTAAACAGAAAAAACTTTCAGAAAAGTACTGAAAGTTTAAGCAGCCCAGATCTTTAGAACAGGTAGCTAAATATTTTAAGGCTATGTCCAACAGTGATGAGCATTAAGAGCAACAAGAGTTACCTGTATTTGTTTGGGGGGGGGGGGAGAATCAAACCTCAGACACCTTTATTATTCACTTTAATTTCTCAGATACATTTTAGAAATGACATTCCTTGTTGTTTTTAATTTGAAAATATAAATCTTATTTCTCTACTCTTTATTCCAGTCATTTTCATCCTTCTTGCCCTGGAGATTAATTTGATGTAGAAAAAGCACATACTTCGCATAGAACATAATACTCCATATGAGAGCAATTATTAGATTTCATACAAAGTGATCAGGTATCATCATGCAATTATTTCTTATGCAAAATATTTTTAAGATGGAAGTACAACAGGACAAAGACATTGGTTCAGTCACCTGACAACTCATTATAATAAGTGAGAGATTATACAGGTAAGACATTTCGCTAGGTTATGGCAGTCACAAAAATACCCCCACCAAACCACAACACAAGAATGTACAACCCAAACGCCATATTCTTAACATTTGATTCTTGGAAACAAAATAAAAAATAAAAAAAAAACCAGAAAAAAACCCACAATTTTTAGAGTGAAGCCTCCCAAGCTACCAAAGCTGCAGTGTTAATAAACAATTGTTAATATGTTATGTAATTGTTAATAAATAAGTTTTCAAAATGCATTAAAATCAGAATCAGCATTTTCTTGGCAGCTTGCCATTAACGGATCCACAAATTATTTCATTTTTGCAGCAGTACTGCCAGCATAGGAAGCTGGTAGCAATCCAACCAAAAAGTTATTCTATTTCAAGCTTGTTTCCTACCCAACATTAATTGAAATTGGTTTACATTACTCAAGTAACGCAATAAAAGAAAGACTGCTGTCACTTGAATATGAGTACATCATCCATTGGGTATTACTGGATAGCTGAACTATGATTTATATGAACACACAAAAAAAATCCACAATATTTAATATTGTAGCATCTTACATCCTAGAAAAGCCCTTCATCGTAGCAGTAGGTTTGCCACAGATGAAGTCTGAGGCAGTTCCCTTACAGGGAAACCTGAAGGGTAAAAACACCTACACCACCATTTCTCCCCTTGCAAGTATTTGCTTTCATTGCATTATTCAGAATTGAAAGTTCATTCACCAAAATAAAGCAATGTATCCAGAAATCTCTCTTGTGCATGTTTTATCCAAAAAGAAACAAAAAAAGCAGACTGAATGCAGAGTTCAGAGTTTCTCATCTATGTAGACCACCATTTTCATTTTTCATTTAAAATTGCAGCAATAATACATACCTACAAAAAGCCTCACCTAAAAACAACCCGAGAACCTCAGTGTTCTGGAGACGGTTACAGAAATGGGAAGACACAGGAAAGCGCTGCTATTCTGTTACTGGAGAGGTCAATGTGGACCAAGATGAAGGTAAATGAAGCGTTTGTCACCAAATATGTCGCAGCCCTCATAAGTGCCTGGACACAGATCTCCATGACTACTGAAACTGCATGAAGAGTTCATTCTTAACTTGCAGAGCTGTCCTTCACAGACAGCAACGTGAGTGTTCAAGGCCACACAACTGAGGTGTCACTGATAAGCACACGAGTCCCTCCCCATAGCTACTCCATTCTGGAATACCTTCCAGAAAATGTTAACATGAGTTGCAGGCAGAACAAATCATTAAACCAAAACCACGTGCAAAATGCTGGGCAGCATGTAGAACTACAGTATGCCATTCCTCTAAACAAAATATTGGCCATCTCAAAAACATTAAAGTTGCATCTATCGGTACACTGTAGCCAAATGGCTACATTTGGACAAATCGCAAATTAGGAGCACAGCATGGTAAGGTAGTTTCCAAGGCAATTTTCAAGTTTGATTACAGGGCCAAGGTCTGTGCATCATTATTCACCCTATTTTAGTTGTTGCTGTAGGAAGGGGGAAGATGAAATATTTTCTTTCCACTTGCAGCAGAAAGAAGTAATCCACATGCAATCCAGTGCAGTGCTTACATTAGATACACATCAAATCAGTCATCCCTTGAAAGCACAGAATCAACATTGCTGGCCCTTGGTCTGCTGCACCATGTGAAAGCAAATATGAAGAACCCCATAAGGCAAGCTACAATGCAGTTACAGAAGGGATAATCCCAGATCTGTATGCCCTATGAAGGGGAAGAATAGACTAAACAGTGTCTTGACCTCAATATTAAGTTCTAAGAAGGTTTCATATTAAAAAGGTAACAGGACACAATACCTCAGAATAGCTATTAATACACTGAAAGGAAGTAGTATCATCTGGGGCATAGAGGTTGATTCTATTAGCCAACCACATTAATTAAATACATACTGCCTAAAATAAACCTGGAACTACACACACACACAGAAGCATACATTGTCATAAAGGGGTGCAGGGGAAATCCATCAGTTTAAGAAGTATGCTCATAAACCAACCACAATTACTATTCTAAGGATTTCAGAACTGGCTTCTTACGTATGTTAGTTGAAAAGCCAACCAAAAGTTATTTTCACAGCATGGTTTATGGTCTACATAAGTCTTAGAAACATAAGACAAAGCTAAGTCACCAAGACAAAAAACATTTTTTTTAGTCCAAGGTGTGAATGAATTGGTGTTACTGTCTTTAGTAAAAGGAGCTTTTCATCTTTTCAAGATGAGAGTTAGAAGTTACCACCTCCTCTGAAAGCAAGTATAACTGCAGGTCTGCCACTACTAACATCTGCATGTGTTCAAGAGAAATACAAAAGGCATGAAAGAGCTTTTCAATTTTGTCTGCTTTCACTGGTAACGTAGTACGTGAAGTCCTCATACAAAATAAAATTGGTTACAGTCAAGTACAAGCTCATATCTACTTTAGGGATAGAATAGCCAAATGTTTACGACCCAGAGCAGCTCGAGCACTTTCCTCTACGTTCAGCTGCATTGTAAGACAAGACTGAGATGCTACTGGTTTCTTCTGTGCTTGTGATTCTTAAACTATGATACTGGGAAAATACGTATATTCCTAGTACTAATGAGGTTGTTACTTAATGCCATTAAAAGCCATTTGACCAGGACTGAGTACGTCAATCAGATCGCTCTTCACAGTAATCCAATTACAACATAACTCCTTGAGCCTTCTAAAAATAAGTAGTATAATGGAAGCAGCATGACTATTGGTAAGCAAATTATGTCCAAGAATAACGTGAACGAGAATCTTAGCTCTTAGATTCTGGGTGGAGGAGATAGCTACTTACAGGTATAAACAACTGACTAATAGCACCAGAAACCAGATTATCTTATTTATTATGTTTATATACAATTATGTTTATGCCTACTATCTAGGCATATTACACGGAGGTGGAAAAAAAGGAAAAAAGTTCAGCATTTCTGTATTTCTGAAGCTGTTTACCTGCATCTTAACTTTCCACATACACTGAACAAAGCATAAATAACAAAATCCCTGGTAAACATCACCTGTTATGCTCAAACTGCACAATGATTTTACAACATGGACAGAAAACCATTTTCAGCAAGAACAAGATAAGATTATTCTCACTTACGAGAGGAAAGAAACCTCACAAGATGTTGAATCAGTCAGTTACGATAAACTTGCATCACACAAGGCTTTCACACAATAATACTCATCTCCTTTTTTATTTTATTTTTTTTATTTAAATCTGTAACTATAAGTGGAGAGAAGTCAAGTAACCATGGGAGAACTGAACACCAGGGACGAAACAAGAGCTGAATAACCTCTTCACCCAGAGAAGTGGCAGCTGAATATTGTCCAACTGGGTGCACAAATATCCTGGCTTGGCCCTTTAAATAACACCCGCTACACACAAAGAAGTTGTGCTTAAGTTTACTTGAGGTTTTCATATTTATTCATTTAAATTCATGTGCAAGATAAGAAACATCAGCAGGAGGAAAGGGGTTTTGTATGTTAGAGCACCTCTTCAAGTAACATTTTAAAGATGATTAGAAGCTCCATTGGGTTACTTACTGTTTCTGTATTTAGCTGCAGGCAGTTTGGGAGTATTTTCCCCAAGTAAAGGTTTACCTCTTGCATGTGACTTCTTAAAATTTGTCTTTAGCTTTTAGACCTACTGAGTGCTGGAACAGAGGACAAAAGTCATTGCCAAAAAAATAATTATGGCAACACTTTTCACACATAAGGCAAACTTCTTTATACAAACAAACGAGTTTTCTTGGCTACACACTTGTCTTTACAGGTAGAGCCAGAAATAACCATAATTGAGTAATTCTGTTGCTTTCTCCCCCAACACTGTATCTACATTTTAAGAAAAATGCATGTCTTTTTTAGCTACCAGCTGTGGTTTTATATTGGCAATTTCCAATTGAATCCCAGCTACCACAGCAGGGGAAGAGTTCCCCATATTTTAGAATGGACCTAGAACCTCCTGCCTCAAGAGACAACAGACAAGGCCATCACAGTAGCGATGCTGCAGGTTCCCAAGACAACCTCCCCTAAACAAGCCTGCTATATTGCACCTAAACAAGCAAGAACACTGGAATCTGGAATTAAAAAAGGGAGTCCAGACAGGAAGACACATTTCCAGAAGATTTCAGCTCATGACAGTAGATTCAAATGATTCTCCCTTTTCACTCCTTATACCGTTTACTGACCTCATGATCATTAAAGGAAAAAAATATACTAATGAACAAACTGATACTTCTGTCACACAAAAGAAACCCTAAAATGCACAAAAACAGATCTAAGTTCTTAATTCCAAACAGTTTTTCCTTAATAGTTTGGGAGACATGCCTGCTAAGTTAAGGTCTCTCGCACTGCTTCAGAACCACCTTACTTGTTTTTGGAAAATGACGGTACCTTGCTGTAGCTTATTTACAAAGCTGAACGTTTTAACTTTTTTTTTATTTTATAAGTAGTACTATTTACCTACCAAAAGAGTTTATCTTCTTTCAAACTGCCATATTATTGCACAAAAAAAAAAAAAAAAACAAAACAAGAGGAGCTCCTTCTGCAACCTTGTTTCTGTTCACACACATCCAGGACAGCCTGTGTGCCAGTTGTGCTCAAAGAACACATCACCTACATGGAAGAAGGTCACCTGCCCTGACTGACAACTGAATATTTTAAGTCTCAGACACCTACCTACAGAGAAGGGGACTTGAAGTTTAGTGCACCTGTTGAAAGTCAAACTGGCATCAGTGTTTCTGGTGAAGCTGTTTCACATGCAGAATCGGGACCCAAACACACAGGGTTAATAGCCCACACAGGCACTACTACACTACTATTTTAGACCAAAGAAAGACTAAGCGCGTATATTTATGGCTACAAATTTCTAACCTAATGCTGTTTCTCCACACACTCAATATACTTTTACTGTGTCATGTTCTCATACATTGAAGTGAATGGTACAAGTTACAGAAATACAGAAGTGCCAATCCATAAAGAGTACTCCCTTTCAAATAGTAATTGCAGTGATTATAATGCTCCTCAAAGCAGCTCTAAGTGAAAGCAGAACACTGATAAAGTATGTCTAAGTTATTAGACAAACGTTTCATCTAACCAGCCAAAGCTTCAGGAACAGAAAAGTTACCTTCTCACAATAGGGAACACTTACTGATCAACCGAAGGATTACAAGTTCCTCCTGCCAACCCTTGTCTTGAACACAAGATAGCAGTACATTCTTTACGTTCTCCATGATCTTCTCAACAACCGCATTCCACTTAGAAGCGAGGAGAGCCATCAGTTCCTTCAGGGCTCTTCCAGATAGTTAAGCCTTCACCTACTTCCCCCCTGGGTTTGGCATTGCCATTTTGCCATTATGAACTCCAGGCAGACCAGACCTGGGAGCTCCATCTTGCTGGCAAGAGCATAACCAGAATTTAGAAAATTTTCATAATGAGGTGGTACAGTTGAGCCCCAGGGGCACTTCAAGTGCAGATTCATGATATTTTTAGGTGTAAGTTGTTGCTGCAGCTGGTGCACACAGCATTCCAAGGCAAGGGACGACACCTGCATCACTGCACAGTCACTTTATAAAAGAATTGGGTTTGCTTCATGATCTGTAAAACTACACCGTAATGAAGAAACTACCCCCATCAGGAAAGAAACTATGATCTTATACATTATGTACGTGACAAGTCAACAATTAGATAACCTGGCACGAGCTCTGAACATTTAGATAACTTTAACTGCTTGCAGATCAGTTAAGCATCTCTCAGAACTTAAATGCATGAAATAATTCCAAGTATAATTTCTTAGTCTCTACAAAGTATGTGGTGCTAATATACCAACATGACTCTCGATTCTGAAAGGTTTAGTGTAAGGGAACAATATAGTCTCCCCAAAGCCAGCAGCTGAAGTTGACAAGCGAGAGTACTAAACTTCCAGTTTCCATGGAAATTGAATTTGGATCAGCAGAGAGATTTCCGAATTTAACACACACGCTCTCCATCTTACACTTTCTACTCCAACATTCTTTTGCCTGGGTAACAAGGGTTCAAGAGAGACACAGATGCCATATACATTAGTGATCCAGTAACTCCATCCTGCCTTGTGGATCCTCATTTTTATTTAGAAGTAGCCATCCCCCTTATAAACCACCATAGTGGTCAATTTAGTGGCAGCCAGCTAGACACATTTTATAAACATGAGAGTATCCCAGAACTGTGCATTTGGGAGGACAGATCGGTTGCTAGTTACATGATGGTAATACATATGAAATAACTGCTTTACAACCCAACGCTGAAACATATTAAAACAGGAAAGTCATATCATACAACACAACCACA
This sequence comes from Ibidorhyncha struthersii, assembly GCA_013398815.1. Classification (NCBI taxonomy): domain Eukaryota; kingdom Metazoa; phylum Chordata; class Aves; order Charadriiformes; family Charadriidae; genus Ibidorhyncha; species Ibidorhyncha struthersii. The sequence continues at coordinate 18,179 of VZSZ01003350.1, read as the reverse complement.
AGGAACAATTACTGAAAAAAATCTCATTGTTATTGTTGATATGACCCACCAGCATAGCACAGCAACAGAACTGTGAGATTTTTGATCTGTAAAAATCCACTGTCCTAAATTTAGGCAAGAACCGAAAAGGTGGATTTTATCACGACTAATGCAATGCTTCTGCAGCAGCCACTGACCAGCGCTGCAACGGAGAATTCCAACTTGTTGATTACAACTGCAGGATGCTCACTGGCAGCTAAAACAATCTGCCAATGGTATTTATGGCTCCTGTTCCTTGTGTTTGGCAAAAGCAGAGGAAGAGTAATTTTCTGGAAGTATTTACATTGATTTTGCAACTGATGACAACACTCCATCTGCTCTCAGACACTTCAGTGCCTCTGCCAATTTCTTCCCTAATATATTGCTTTCTCCAAGCTTCACCAAGGTTTCTCTAGTTCCTGAATTTTGCTCCTTCACCAGGTTTGAAGGGGGGTTTTCAAGTTGTGAGCAAGAACTTGAGTTATAAACATCTAACCGTATGCCCTAATCACAGATCAGCAGACAAATAGATGGTATTTCAAATGACTTCCTCTTCTCAAAACCATCATCTCCAGAAGCCTGAGGACATGACTGATAGCTTCAACAGAGCTGTCAAAGTCCCTGAAATAAAAGGGTCTTGAGGCCAATTAGGAGAAACAGAATTTAAAAAGAACCAGAACCAACTCATTCTTCTAAGAAAAGCCCAAAAGCCCCATGGAAATCAAGATTTCACTGAGCATTTCAAAATGCAGCCAAGTAAAGCAATGGCAAATAGCGGGCTACCCCACAAAAATTTGACACTTGAGATTCTTACCCAGCAAGCGCAATTCTACCCACAAAACTTGTGGTGTAAATCGAACAGATGGAAGGATTCAGTTTCCACCTGTTTGCCTGTCACCTTTCGTACAGAGTTAAAACACTAAAAGAACCAGCAAAAGCAAACAAAGATTTGAAAGCCTGATTATTTTTTTTTTAAACTTTAAGGCATTTATCAAGGCAGAATCATACAAATAACTTCACTGCTTTCTTCAACTTTTATACAATGATTAAGCTACCTTTATGTCATGTGTTATGATCCGAGATCAGATATTCCTAAAAAAGCTAATAGCCCATCTTACAGCATCACATAAGTAAAAAATAACCACCCAAAAGTCACATACAGAACTCTTTAAGATCAAATACTCAATCCACCATAAAAAAAAAAAAATGGACTGCAAGTTCAGAGATTCCTGAAAAGTTACTATAACTTCCAGCAGCTCATAGAAGAATCATAAGTATTTAAACTCCCAAGGGCTGAGATAAGCAGCATTAGTCTGCTCATCTGTTTCATTTGAAAGTAGGAAAGTAGGTTAGTGTGAAATGGTGTCCCTAAGAAATAATCCCAACAGGATGAATGCAGAAAATAAATGCTTTAATCCTTTTGGTATCAGTATTATATGCGTGTAGATTCATTTGCCATTAGGCTCAGACCAGAGATAACTCAGATATGTGGTGTGCAGGTCGGATTAGATGATCTAAAGGTTTCTTCCGGCACAACACCTGTCTCAAATAATCTATCCTATTTGTTGACAACAAGAGAGAATTTGCCTGTAAACACAGTAATCCTTTCTTCTAACAATTTGTTCTTTTCTTCTCATTTCACTGACCATATAATAGAAGAAAAAAAGCAAGTCATGGCAAGTTAAAAATATGGTGTCAGCCTTATCCTTATTCCACTGCTCTGATTTGGTTTTCTTACTTTTAAAGCCCCGTACCACAGTGATAAGCTCAGAAAAAGCAATGGATTTGAAATAAGCCTTTTTCTCTTCCACAAGCCCTACAATATGTAAGCAAATTACTACTTCAAGTTACAGGTTCTGAAAGAAATTAAAAGCTGAAAAAATTTGGAAATGACCAACTTCTTTGCATTTAAGCATTAGACTGAGTTTTGCCTTTGTATCAAATAAAAGACCAATTCAGCAGCTACATCAAATAGAGCAGCCTGTTTTAGCAACCTCATTTTTAGATCAGATTTAGCCACTCAGCTTTAATACTCTTGTTTTTGAATTAACCATCTGTTCTGTAACATTCAGACAGACAGACCTAGTAAAGTAGAATGCCAATCTCAGGGGTCTTGGGGCTAGAACACACATATATATATATATACACACATGCCCACAAGAGGCAAACCGAGCCCATCAAGATAATACTCAACCTTCCCAACAAGGAAGTTACATTGTTGATTTTTGTACCTAGTCTGTGGTTTCATTTTATCCAATTAGCAAGAGGAACTCCAGCCAACACAGTACATATTTTAATCAATTAACACAAAAAGGGAACAACTTTAAAAGGCTTTATAACAACAAGACTTCTATTTACAACAGCTGTAGGTCAGAGATCTTAATCTAGGTCCTTTTAAGAAGATTGCCAAAAATAAAGCACGCTGTTCCACTGTAAATTGTCACTGTAAAGGAAGTGCAAAATTCTTATGTGAAAAGATGCAGTTAGAAAGAACAGACAACAATAAGTATTTTTAAAGCACAGTTGCTGTCAAAGTATGGAAGCCTCTCCTTCCCCTTGCAAAAAGATATATACAAACACACAAACGCTCTGTTATTTAAAGTTACATCAAAAGAAGCCAGGATTTATAGGTGTTGCTTGACTAGTGAACTTCTAACAAACACTTTAATCAATTGATCCCTTTTAGAGAAACACACCAGCAAGCCGCCATTTGTTTCAGCAGACTACCAACAGAAGTGGCTAAAATATGGCCCAAGTATGCTGGAAAAACATTTGACAAGCTCAGAGTTCCCAGATTTTTAAACACCCTTTGCCATCTAAAAAAAAATGCTTCCAATAATACCAGTGCATTTCCATGCACATTTCCACCAATATCGTAAATACTACAGATTGCAACCAATACTACTACAGTACGCTCCCCATGATCTGGTACAGCCTACTTCCACAACACGGTCAGTAATAAGGGCTTACTGGTCCCAGGCAGACGCTTAACTGACCTCCAAGACCTTCTTATGAAAGCCAGTACACTTGCTTTTACAACAGCTCTGGCAATGAGCCTGCATATTACTGTAAGGCTGGTAGCATTGAAGTACTACAACATTTATTTCAACTCTAAATGAAAACATTGCAACTACACATGCCTACAGACCCAGGGCCTACTACAATTAACTCTTCTATTCCCATACATATGACTAAATCTGCAGAGGATGCCAGAACAGACTGCTATCCTGAGATTTCCCTTTAAACCACCCCCTGACTAGTGTTCTATTAAATTAACTTTAATTTACTGGTTTGTAATTAAGAAACTCAAGATTTTAAAATTCAGGTGCCTATACATAAGTAACTAAACACATGCTGTGAACCTCAGGTATTTGCCAGACTTTCTAAGAACTGATGCTGTAGTTGCCAAGTATTTTTGCACAAGTGACCATTTAGTGAGTTGCCTTTGTGTTCTTACTCTTGTAAAGCTTCATCCATCTCTCTTCCACCTACTATTGCCTTCTTTCAAGATTACTTCATCTATAAGTAAAATAGTGAAGAATTAACCTCCCTCCCTTTCTCTTGACAGCATGTTCTAGCCTTGTTTTAGCAGAAAAAAAAAATCAGATAATTGAAAGGAAAGAAGTAAGGTTTCCATGAAAAAGGTACACCAAGCAACCTACTCAACATTTTATCAGCCGTATAAAGTTCATACATCAGTACTTGAACCAACAGGGAAAGCTTTCCCTCAATAAAGCCACAGTAAAATGGTTTGATCAAGGATTTAATTTCAAGAAAAAATTCCAATGATGTAGCACCCAGTGAAACACAGGGTATTAATCAATTATTCCCCCCAACTTTGTTCAAAATCTGTTCTTCTACTCCCACTTCAAAGCTTGCTGCTAAAGCTTGATTTATCATGTTGGGCTAGGGGTGATATGTTGCTGTAAGTCTCAGAGTTGTCATCAGTGAGTTACAGGCTTGTCTGTGACACAGGCTGCACAAGTCTAAATACACAAAGGAACACCCACTCTACTTATTCCTTTCACAAAGGAAGTGGTGTGTGAACAAGCAGACATGAAATTCTGGATCATTATTAGGTACATGTTTTTTTCCATATGCAGCTTACTCAAGTACACACACACACACCAACTGAGAGACAGAACTCATTGCTCCTTTCCTATATGAAAGTCTGTATTTTTAACTCCTCATTATAGGTCTTATCAGGTGAATGTATAAATCAGATTTTGTTAGAAGTACCCTGAATAAAAGATTTTTTTTCTTCTTAGTCAATACATTTTGCATTATCATCTCTAATGTTCACTATAACAAGTTTCTTAAAGTGCAGTCTGTTTGTCTGCTGCATTCAAGTACAGAATTATTACACTCCATATAAAATTCAGATTCTGGATAGCTGAGAACTTAGCCTAGAACTTAGAGAAAGGTCACATCATCTTCCCCTACTCCACCTCTTTAAACAAAGATTCTGCAGGAGCCAGAAAAAGAGATGCAGAGAAAGTTCTAGATAGTCTGCATTTATCCAGTAGAAGCATTACAGAGGTAAGCAAAAAAGTGTTATAACAAAACCCACTTAAGACAAGGATTTATTTACACCTCTGGTTTAATCACTGGAAGTATCAGCAAGGTGATGCCATTACAACTGATGGTGGTTGCACTACGAGCACCTCAAAAAGAAAACAAACAAAATGACAGAATCCTTCAGGTGACCCACAGGTGCCCAGCACCTTAAAGCAAAGCCAGTACTCAATTCAGACCAGATTGCTTTCACCAGCTGGGTCTTGATAAACCGACTCAAAGGATGAAGATGCTCCTCTAGAAAATGAAAGTCTCTGATTCTTTACATATCATCATTATTAATGACATGGTTCAGATCATTCACTCAGACTAGCCTTAAGCCAGTGACAAATCTTGATCTTTTTCTTCATTAAATATGTTTAAAGTTAATGAAGTTCAGAGCCATTGAGTTATTCCAGTTTTCCAAACAGCTTTTCTTAAAGTGCAAAAAGTATCCCCAGCTATTAATGCTTAATACATTTTTAATCAAGTCATGTTCACTTACAAGTGAGTCATGAGTAAACCTATACAGGCAGAGTTGAAGTCAAGTCTCAGAAGACAACTAGTGTTGGCTCATTAAAAAAAAAAAAAAAAAAGGCAACCGGGTTTCTCACAGCCTGGGACCAGTATCTTTAAGCAGAATACGTCAACTTGAATTTCATATGAATGACATATGCAAATAAGTTTGCACATTAGTTTTTAAATCTGAATTGTCACAATTCACAGAATCACAGAATAGTCAGGGTTGGAAGGGACCTCTGGAGATCATCTAGTCCAACCCCCCCGCCAGAGCAGGGTCACCTACAACAGGTTGCACAGGACAGCATCCAGGCGGGTTTTGAATGTCTCCAGAGTGGGAGACTCCACAACCTCTCTGGGCAGCCTGTGCCAGTGCTCCACCAGCCTCAAAGTAAAGAAGTTCCTCCGCATGTTAAGATGGAACTTTCTATGTTCAAGTTTGTGCCCATTACCCCTCGTCCTATCAATGGGCACCACTGAAAAAAGACTGCTCCCATCCCCCTGGCATCCTCCCTTCAAGTATTTGAAAGCATTAACAAGATCCCATCACTTCTGCCAATCCAAGATACAATATAAGTCAGTTACCACAGACAAACCCAAATAAGCAAACTTACATAAGTATTTGTGTCATAATTATTTGTTTGGGGATGATGGTTTAAATTGACTTGCACCAAATCACTGTTTACCTCACTCTGTAACAACTGTTTCTGAAGCTTCAAATAAGCTTCAGCATTTATTGACTGAGTGTAATAACATCCCACATGAAGATCAACACATTATTCTTAAATATTGTGTATTTTTAATAGCATAAGCTGACACACATTTTTACAGGCCTACATAAGCCCATACTTTAAGCTTCCCCCCTCCAAATAAAAACCCCACATCTGTTAAATGTGTACAAAGCAGCTCATTTCATATATAGATCCCAGGAGGTATAAGAAAGATAAAATACATGACCTGAGATGTTTGGGAGTTTCAATACTCATTGACCGAAACCAGCAGGGTATCTGTCTTTGAGTATCAGCCCATAATAATAAACTGCATCTCCTCTTCTCAGCCTGCTCTCTAGACCAAGCCAGGAGAGGCAATACAGGCAGGCAGCTTGGTACCACACAGTTCAACAGCAGCACAGAAGGACAGAAGACAGGCTTCTTTCCCAAGGGCTTCCTACAGCACAGGAGACTGGACAGAGGTCATTGTGCTCCCATCAACAGGTACTAAGGACAAGCCCCGGGGAAAGGAATCCAGTTTAGCCAGAGAAGAATATTCTACTCACTTCCAAAGGACAATTCTTCCTCTAAGTAAGTCTCCAGGCAACTCAGGCTGTTGAAGCTTGTGCAAAGATTCACCACGTATCTTTACAATCCTCAAAGAAAGTTCAGTTTGGATTAAGGTATTATATTCTATATCAACAGTCATGAATAAAAGCCTTAAATAAAAGTAAGAACATTAATAAAATGATAGAAATTTCAAAATAACTGAGAATTGAGCCCAAAAAATGAAGTCTACATAAGAACATGCAAATGTAGACACAAGTCACCAATTCAGACATTCAAGCTCCGCCTCAGGTTCACACATTGTCAAATTGGTCTGAGCAAGTAAGTACAAGCAAACAACATTGTTACGGACAAATTTCATACAACATGCTTGGCCTTCATTTTAGTGAAATTAAATCACATGAACAAAACACAGAAAGAACATATCTCAATATATCTGCAGGGTTCAGTGTGAGTTATGCCTTTGAGATGAACAGAAACTATTTGCCTCTCAATAGTGCTAAAGAGTACAAGGTAGCCAGTCAGACACTCTAATGATGGGCTCACCATAGCAAAACAGAAGCTAAAGTTCTTCTTACAACACTGATGGTAAAGAACTTCTCAAAGGATGCTCCCATCGATGTGCTACTATATGGATTGAAGAACCAACAATACAAATTTAGAAGCCCTTACTGTTTTGTTTTTTT